>CM076575.1:759433456-759842319 GCA_034641835.2 Pinus albicaulis | reverse complement strand
CCAACCACTTGATCCGGGATCAAGTTTAGTGAGGTTTCGGATCTCCAATTGACTTTGGGTCAGTTAAACTAACTTCGGGTTAGTATATGACTCTCTTGAGTCCAAGTGAGGTTTCAGACCTCCAACTGACTTCGGGTCAGGTAAACCAATTTCGAATTGGTATGTGACTAATTTGAGTCCTATAGAGGTTTCAGACCTCTGAGCTGAATTAGTCAGTTGGGAGTGATGTCTTTGTGACTCACCATTTTGTTCTGAAATAAAGAAGGAAACAAAGCAAGTTATTGCAGGTTGACGCACGATGTTTGGATGGCACAGGTGGATGGAGTTCTCCCTAGTTGAGAGGGAGTGTTAATTTTGGACAATGAGGTCCAAACTCCATGTTGTGATGCTCAGATGAAGATACCAATATTTTTATTGGACTCCTCTTTTGGAGAGGTGCAAGATTGATATAAATATCATCTTGATCCGATGAGCAGAACATCTATTTTGAATTAATTCCACTTATGTGCAATGTCAGCCATAATTGAAATGTAGGCTTGAAGCCCCAACAGATGTGTCACACACCCTCATTGATGGATATATATATATATATATATATATATATATATATATAGGTCAACGTTGGAGGTCATTTTCATCCATCACTCGTCACACATTCTCTCTCTACATCTAATTGGTTCGATCATCACTTGGAGTCTCTTCTTCTCCCAATGTGGGAAAATTGTAGCAAGGATATTTATGTTTTGACCTAGGGTTTCAGTGCAGATTTTACCAGCGTTGACTTTGGTCAACCCATGGTCAAACTGACCCAAAACTATCAAAAATCCGATTTTTGAAGTCAATCCTTGAACCCAAAATACTACAACCATGAGTGGCTGAATGGTGGACCTTCCCGTAGATTCCCTCCTCACATGGATGGTGAAATTTCACAGAGGAGGAAAGATGCATTCAGGAGGATTTTTCAGGAGCAATTTTTCGGTTTGCATTGTACCAGTTCCTTCTTTCATCTTCTCTCGGGCGTTCTGTGTGCTGATAGTTCCATTTGAACTTAACCCTCTTGAAATGATCAGGAACTATCCTCTCTGGGTTGTATGTTCGGTATTCTAAAGCCCCAAGCTGGTAAATTTTCATCTCCTCTCCCTCTGCCTCTACCTCTCTGAAGTCTTTGACTGTGTATGCGCCGATAGTGAGGGGTAGCACAGGCCACGGCTTCTTCTTACCCTAGGATAGGACCCTGGAGAAACTCGAAGACATTTGGAAACAGAACTCTTGCATGAGAATTCTATCTGTGAGAAAATGAGGCATAGCATGTGGGGCCCTGAACGAGCCAAAGACTCGGATGAATGTATACTTGGCGAATGGGAACCAATGCGCCACTTTTCTTAGCATCTCCATGGCTCGCCAAGACATGCAAGGAGCATCTTGGCCGAACAATTTTCTGTATAGAGCGGGGATGAACACTTGAGAGATCGGCTGTATGTCTTGTTTATATCTGGATTCCAAAAACACCTTGGTTTGTAAGTGGATTGCACGAGTCTATTTTGGATCCCAGTTATGCACCCATCCCTCAAAGTGCAACCTTGAACAGATGACATCCAACAAATAAGAGGCCATATAGAATTCAAAAGGCATTCCTTCATTTGGAACCAATGTCGAGGGTAATTTTGTATGAATGGAGGTCATCAATATGCTAGCCCAGTTGAAATGGGTGCCGTGCACTGTGACGTACTTCATGAGAGTCGCCCATGTTCCGTTGAAGGTGGTGGCATCGGGGCGCCCATACAGTCTGCAAAGCATGGCAGCCACTAACTTATATACTTTCCTGAGGCTCGCCACTTGATATTCCTGGTCCTTCTTGACCTTAAATTTCTTAGGCTCCTCCCACCACTTCTTTATAGTGTCAACTATAGGCACTGCATGGGCGATAGCCCATTCTTCTATGAAGTCTTCTTCTCACTCAGGCAAGGAGTAATAAACATGAGCGTCTGAGCCTTTGAGTGTTGCGAAAGCCTTGCCTTCGCTGTCTCTGATTATGAACTTCTTGGGGTCAGTTTTCTATATAATCCAATCTATCATCTCTGGGCATGGGAATATGGCCAGATGGGCGCCTGCAAGATGTAGCTTAGACCTTTTGACCTTTAATTATATCTCCCGATCAGGGAGGTCCTCTGGAAATTCTGTTCTAGCGAACTCTTGGTACACTTGGTACCAATGCATGCTGTCCTCTTTGGAAAATGTGCATAGTGTATCTCTGTAAATCGGGGGTGGGGACATTGGCATGTCCATCTCTACATCCTCCACTTCCAGGTGCTTGTCTTTTTTCCGAGATACTGGAGGTCCCATGTCGCTGGAATCTGAGGGGACAGGTATACACTCCAATTCTGCTTCAAATTCACCTGTCATATTCATGAAAGAATCCCAGGATAAGAAATATGCCATGATGATACAAGACCAGTTACGGCTTATCAATTATTTCAACTGAGGACACAGGCAGAACTGAATAAGTGGCCTACTGGGTCATGGGGTCACAAGTTTTGAGAAAATGTAAAAGGTGCGACCTTGCGACCTTGCGACTAGGTCGCGGGGTCGTTGGGTCGTAAATTGTGGAAAAAAAGCCGAAATGCGACCTTGCGACCTTGCGACTAGGTTGCAAGGTCGCTGGGTCGCAAGTTGCAAGAAAACGGCAGAAATACGACCTTACGACCTTGCGACTAGGTCGCGGGGTCGCGGGGTCGCAAGTTGCGCTAGGGCTTGCCGGGGTTTTGGTGCGCGCGGCGTGAAGTTTTTTTTGGCCTTTAACTTGCAAAACACAGGGTTAAAAGGGTCTAGACAGATCCAGGGGATAATATCTAGAGCAGGATACAAGCCATGGGAGACTGGATGAGGAATTGTGAAAGTTGGGCAAGCAGGGTGAAAGCTGGAATCAAAAGAAAAGCCCTAAGTGATAAATGAAAAAAATGACTAAGGAAGGGGGCAATTTAAAGGCTGAGGGATGCAGAGATTAGGCCAGAAAAACCAAAAAGGAAATAGCAGGGGGAAAACGACAACTTACCCGGGAAAATCACGCTCCAGTTGACCTGTCAGAGGCGTTTTTTTCTATCCGTTGCATATGCGAAATGCGACCTAGCGACCTCCTATATATAAAAAGGTCACACATGCGGGCCATTAATGAGGTCACATGGCGAGGTGATGTGGGATGGATGCGACCTAGCGACCTTGCGACCTTGCGACCTCAGGGTCGCGAGGTCGCAAGGTCGCGGGGTCGCGATTTCCCACAAATTTTAAGATTTGCGACTCAGCGAATTAGTCCTTCCGACTCTTTACTTAACTTTTCTTTGTGCTCAAGGGGCTCCAAAAAAATTTGAAGTGGGGTTTTTTGGAGGTTTTTGTAGAGGCTACAAAAAATGGCGATTCACTGGTCGAACTCAGAGTCTCTGCTGATGGTTTGCCTTGGAGGGGGACAGAGGGGCCTTCACTAGCTGTTCTTTTTACCTTAAGGTCGACACTACCTTGCCTTTGACACCTTGCGAGGTTGCTTGGCCTGCTGGCTTGTTTGGGTGCTGGTTAATCGAACTTCATTTCTTCAGGTTTCCGGACCGAAAGGGTCGGAGAACTCCAGGCGGCTACAGGGTCCGGTACGATTATTTTGTCCTCATCGTGTTGCTCCGCTGCCAGCGAACCTATCGGTCCTAGTAGAGTCACTGCCTAGGAGTCATGGATGTTGCTCCACTGCCAGCGAGCCTGGTTAGTACCCCGATGGAGTCGTTATATCACCTCTCTGTGCAAGAAGCCTTTATTAATCCTTTACCCTTTATTAGTGTGCTATTGCACTTATTTTGAATGTGCTTGAGGCACTTATTTAGATGTGCTCATGGCACTTATTTGAGATGGGCTATTTTTTTGCCTGGGCGGATGAGGGATCCCAACTTATTTTACTTGTAGAGAGGTTGCTCCTGGTCTGATATGAGGACTTTGTTTTTTCCCGGATGCCCTGACGTAACCCGGAGTAACTCTGTTCCCTTCCGATCTAGTTACCGCTGTATCGCACTTTCTTTTTGCAGACACCCTCTCAAACTTGCTAGGTGGGCTCCCCACGCTTGATGGCTTGAGCTAGGTCACGTGCTACCTTTAGGTGCCAATTACAAGCAAGCTTTTACCACCTTCGTGTCTATCAGGAAAGGCCTCCCATCAGCATAGAACCTATTGCAGTGTGCCAATTGCGTGGCTCCGACAAGTCATTCCGTTTTTTATACTAATTTTTTTTTTTTTTTTTTTTTAACAAAAAAAAGGAACTTAAGCGGAAACTATGGTACAAGGATAAGATAGCCCTCTAAGGGCTACTAAGTGAAGTAATGTTTGAGGTCATGCCCGTTTACCGGGAGGACCTCGACTCTTCCCTCAAGAGTTTGTAGTCTAAACGTATGGGAACCTAATTTCTCTTTAACTTGGAAAGGACCTGTCCACAGTGCTTGGAACTTGGAATGTTTTCCCTTTTCTTCGTGAGCTTTATCCCACTTCAGGACCAGGTCTCCTACCTCAAAGTTTTTATTCCCTGCGGATTTTCTATCAAACCATCTCTTGATCCGGCTTTGGTGGATGGTGAAGTTTTCCCGGGTTTTTTGTCTTTCTTCCTCCAACTTCAGTAGGGTGTCGATTTGAGTCTGCAAGGTGGGGCATGGGGTACCATGACATTCTTGGGACAACTAAAGGGAAGGGAGAGATAAATGGGGAGGAAGAACTACTTCTTTTCCATACACGAGAAAATACGGGGAGGTGCCTAGGGAGGATTTGGGCATGACACAGTCGGCCCAAAGAGCGTTGTGCCAGTTGTGCTGGTGGGACAGTAGGGTCTTCTTAATGATGCGGATAATATTTTTATTAGTTGACTCAGCTAAACCATTTCCTTGGGGATAATAATTTGCAGAATGTTTAAGAACAATACCATTTTCCAGAGAAAAATCATACAATTTAAAAGATGAAAATTAAGTTGCATTATCAAAAACCAAGGAAGTTGGAATGCCAAACCTGGTGATGATGGAATGAGTGACGAATTCTATTACCTCTTGATCATTGATTTGGCGTAAAGGTGTTGCTTCGACCCACCTGGTGAAATAATCGGTAGTAGTAAGAATATACCGATGTTGCTTGGAAGAGTGAGGTATGATTTTGCCAAACACGTCCAAACCCCACTATTGAAAAGGTTCCTCCACTACTACTGATAGTAAGGGGGCGGCTGGCCGCGCTTCTCGGTTTGTGAATTTCTGGCATTGAGTGCACTTCTGGACATATGCATGCGCATCTCTGAAAAGGGTTGGCCAATAGTATCCTACGCGCATTATCTTGTGGGTGGTAGTATCACCTGCAAAATGACCTCCAACTGGTTCATCGTGCAGCTCAGTCAAGATTTTCTGTGCTTCATCATGTTCCAAGCAGCGTAGCAGGACTCCATCGTAATGTTTCTTGAAAATCTTATCCTAGATCAACTGGTAAGATGCAGCTTTGAGCCTTATTGCATGTTTCTGCCGGGCAGTTAGAGCAGGGTCCAGGATGCCATGGGCTAAATATCCCAAAATGTCAGAGTACCAAGAAGGGCTTCTCTGCTGAGGTGTGTGGTCACTCTGATACATGTCAATTTCTTGTTCCCAACACTCTTCTTCAACTCCATGTGAGCTTGCAGCCGCCGCAGCCATTTGGCATAGTCCTTGTCCTGTAACAGTGTGTGCTGGTTTAAATTCTAAGTCATACTCTTGCAGGCACGCCACCCAGTTGCCTCACCTCTCACCTAGCTCCTGCTGTACGAATAGTGAGCGGACAGCTGGGTGGGGAACGAAAACCGTGACATGGTTTTTCAAGATGTAAGGCCTGAAAAGCTTGACTGCTTTGTAGACTGCATAGGCTTGCTTTTCGATTTCAAGGTAGTTCAATTCAGGTCCTTGTAAACCAGTACTCATGAAGGATGTAGGCCATTCATCATTGTTGCCGTCTTTCTGCGTGAGGACAGCTGCAAGTGATGAATTTGAAGCGAAAGTATACAGGATAAAGCCTCTGCTAAAATCTGGACTCTGAAGGGATGGTGCTTCAGCTATAGCCTGCTTGATTTTGTTGAAGGCCTCCTTCTCCAGTAGATTCCATTTGAAAATCGCATTCTACTTGATCATCCCCTGCAAAGGCCTGGCTATCTGGGCGAAATCCGATATGAATTTACGTACAAAATTGATTTTCCCCAGGAAATATTGCATATCTTTTTTACTGCTAGGGGGGGGAATCTGGGCAATGGCTTTAGCTCACTCTGGATCTACAACAATGCCTTGCTTATTTATAATGTGGCCCAGCAAATTTCCTTCTGCCACAGCAAAAACACTCTTTTTCGGGTTGAGTGAAATCTCGTACTTCCTGCACCTTTCGAAAATTTGCTTGAGGTGGCGTAAATGATATGAGATTTTAGCTTTCTGGTGTACGTCGTCAGATAGACACACACTCGTCTATCAAACCATGGAAAGATATATCCATGGCCCGTTGGAAGGTTGCCCCCGCATTTATTAATCCAAAGGGCATGCGTCTGAATGCGAAAGTTCCCCATTTGGTTCGAAAAGTAGTCTTCAATTTGTCTGGCTCAGCTACCAGCACTTGGTTGTAGCCGGAGAATCCATCCAACAAGGAGAACATCTTGGATCCGGACACAGCTTGCAATATTTGTTCCGTTGGAGGCACTGGATAATTATCTTTGTTTGAGGCCCGATTTAAATTCTGGAAATCCACGCATAAGCGGATCTCGCCAGACTTCTTTCGTACATGGACCAAATTTGACACCCATGTGGAGTGGCGAACTTTGAAGATGATGCGTGCATCCAAAAGCTTCTTAAGTTCTTTCAGAATCATCAGTTCCAAAGTAGGATGCACTTTTCTGAGCTTCTGTTGGAAAGGCTTCACGCCTTCCTTCATGGGTATCACGTGCTGAATAATCCGAGTATCATATATACGTAAATCATCATACGTCCATGAAAATACGTCTCGATACTTTCGAAATAGCTAGGTGAAAGCCTGTGTCTCCTGGTCGGTGCAGTCTTTCCCAAGGTTGATGAAATTTGGGTTATCATCTGATCCCAAGTTCACCTGCCGATGTGCCAATGTGGAACTTTGTACCTTGGTATTTGGGGGCCCGTGGAATCAGCTTTGCAGATCAAAGAGATTTTCAAGTGATACTATCCCCTTGGGCATGGGGTTCTCCTCGTGTTTATCATGCTCTTCCTGCAAAGCTTGATCATGATCCGCCTCGTCTATTGCCGCATCTTTGAATACTTCAGCGTTGATCATAAATTCCAATATCTGTTGATCATCATCAAAAACGCGTAAATTAGTAATATTATCTGGCACGGAGGGTCTATACATAACTTCAATAGAAAAGCCATCCCTCAAAGGGGTAAATCTAGCAGCAGCATTAGCCAGAGTATCAGCTGTTGCATTATGCATTCTAAGAACAGCTTTGATTCCAAACGCATCAAAAGCAGAAATAAGATGCCATACCTCTTGTTGATAAGCTTTTAAGTGCGGAGACAAATAGTGAATGGTGTTGCGTACCTGCCAAGTGATAATCTCGGAGTCTCCGATGACCCACAAGCATCTTACCTTCAAATCCAGTGCCTTCTTGAGTCCGACGATCAAAGCTTCATATTCAGCAGTGTTGTTAGTGCATTGGAACTCTAGCCGGCATGAAATCAAGAACTTGTTCTTCTGAGGGTCCAGCAAGATGCAGCCTGCACCAACCCCGTCATGGGTCTTGGAACCGTCATAGTACAGGGTCCACACATCATTTTCAGGCTCCTTCAGGGTTGTAGGTTGGGGAGGGATTTCGGTTTCGTGTGAGACGGGAGTGGCTTGGTATTCTGTGACAAGAGTTAATTCAGACTGGATCTCGAGGTCTACTGGAGACTGAGGCAGATGGTAACATCCGAAAATGGCTTCCAAGAAGCACATGCCAAGCTCCTCCTGGGCAAAACTGATGGGTTCGTTAGTGGCATCCAAATCAGTCACAGTATATTTCATATATGGTTTGCTTTCGACCCTGATTTGGTTATTCCGGCCCTTGTAAGGCAGCCACAGGTTGGACCAGTCAGTGGAAAAATACCCTTGCAGCTTGCTGGACCAGTCTCTGCTAAGTAATAGGCCATAGGCTTCGGGGATGTCAACAACCACAATGTCAATACATTGGTGGACTCTAGAATCGGACGAAAGGCGGATGATGACGTTATTTAACTCTCCTACAGCTGGCACCTACAATCTGTCAAGTTGGATGATCCTCGCGTCAGTTTTCTTCGGGCGGATGTTCAGCTTCTTACAAACAGATAGGGGCATGACGTTTGTAGACGCACCGGAGTCAACTAGACAGTTATGGACGTTGAAGTTAAAAATCTCAAAAGATAATAGGAAGGGAGGAGTAGATCCACTGGAATTTGCATTGATGGCATTCACAATAGACTGAACACTCGGAATGGCTTGCGCGGACGTATTGCTCACAGGCTTATTGGTTGAGGTATTGGCGAAGGCTTTAAGAATAAGTTCTCATTGATTTGTGATGCGGGCAAGCTCATAGAGGGAGATGTTAGCTCTGGTTTTCTTCATGTCCTCTGCAATGTTATAAGCGGAATCAGATTGAGGACAAGGCTCGGTAGTGGTTTTGGGGGACCCCACCGGGAGCTTGCTCTTTTGATTTACTCGGGTGTTGTTATTCGTGGGCTTCTCAGGAACATCTTGTTGTTCATTTCCTGGGGGAAGAATCTTCCTTAAGAAATCCATTTTCTTCTCCTCAAAGGACTGTTCGGGGACTGGTCCTTTGCTTCTCAGGCTATAATTTCACAAAGGTTGGGCCTTAGGATTGTCTTCCATGTTGATATCAGTGATGGTAAGATTGTTTTCCCCGCGGATTATGTCAAACGCAAGAACAGAGGACCCTGGTTCTTCATCCAGGGGAAAATCTTCATCATGGTCAGAAACATCATCCTCCCCCGCATCCCCTGGGGTTTGATCGTCCAGAAGCTGATTTACCACTGTTGTCATGCTGCCAATCCATTGTGGGCATGTTTTTTCATAGTGGGCAGCCTGCTGGAAAGAACAGAAGTTATCTTTTCCTATTTCTTCCACGTTGAGAACAGTGTTCGGGTTAGATGGAGGTCGACTGGTGTTGGGGTTGCTCTTTCTGAAAAAGGGCTTAGGTGCCTTGGTGCTAGTCGTGGATTCTATACCCTTTCTCTTCAGGTCAGAGACTTCATTTGTCAATAGCTTGAGGGTCTTTGCTATACTCTCGAAGTCAAAAGCATCCTTATCCTTATCTGCGGTTTTGTTTGTGGAGGACTGACCTTTCTTCACGATTGGTTTGTGGTCATCTCTCCCCTCGTGATCGATGGCTCCTATAGAAAGCATGTCTCTTTCTATAGCGAGGGCGGCTGCGTAGTTTGCTGCAAGGGTGGGTTGAGCTTCGTGTCTTACGAAGACGGTGATATCCCTAGGTAGAGATTTTGTATAGTAGTCTATGGTAATAGAGTCGTCCAACGCCAGGTTGGGGGGAAACTTTTGCAGTATGGTGGCAAAGCGCTGATTGAAGTCTCTAACCTTCTCTTTCTTATGGCACTTAATGGTACTTAACTCCGTGAGGAGCATGGAAGGGGTTTTGTCCTCTGAAAATTTCTGCAGGAATGTGTGACGGAACTGGTCCCATGACATAATGGAGGCACTTGGGAGGGAACGGTACCAGGTGGCTGCTTTGTTTTCAAGAGTGTGCGGAAACAGGCGGCAAGCAACGTCATCTGTCTTAACCCTCATGATTTGCAGGGAAAGATAGAAGCTTCTTATATGATCCTCGGCCAAAGTGCCTTTCTCGGGATCAAACTTGGGGAGATGGTTCTCAGGGTGCCTAGGCAGGTCATGGAGGGGGCCTAAAAGATCTAATGGGGACTGGGCCATCCAGGCAAGTGGTTGAACTCTCCTATCACACTGGTGGTGCCTGATCTCAGACTCAGATTCACTCCCTGTACCTGACACCGATGCTTCCCCCTCATGGCGAGAGTGTTCATCTTGATATCCCTCACGGTTGGCCATGTCTTTGAGATATCCCCAATTGTAGATAGGCAGCCTATTTGGGTTTGGGCGGCGGTGGTTGGCACGGTGTCCTTGGCCACGGCCTCTATCTCCTCTACCTCCAGTCCCATGGCATGTGTTCCCCTCACCTTCATTTTTGTGGGTTCTATTTCCCTTGCCTTCATTTCTGCGGGCTCTATTTCCCTCACCTTCATTCCTGCGGGCTCTATTTGCCCCACCTTCGTTCCTGCGGGCTCTATTTCCCTCACCTTCGTTCCCTCAGCCTCTATCTCCATCGCCTTCCCTAGGTGGGGGGTGTGCCTGGTGGTTGTTCTGTTGGGCTTGGTTAGGTTGAGGGTCAGGGAAGGGTTCAGTCATGCCAAATTCCTCCTCTTCACCCACTTGGAGCTCGAGAATCGGTTCGTCACCCTGAACAGCGGTGGCGAGGTCTTCAACCATGATATTCACCAACTGGGGTATGGTACTCACCAGGGCACCATTAAGAGTGATGTTTTCAGTAAGGGTCCTAGTATGGGTCAAGAAACTCATGATTAGGGCATATCGCAAGTCCCTAATGAGATTGCGGGCAGCTAGGCGGAAGGCCCTCAACTGCTCTCTGGTAATTTCATAATATGGAACCTCCTCCCCTAGAATATATTCCAACGAGGGAGGGATAGTATCGTCGTTTATGACCTCCCCATGGGGATTTTGTGATGGAATGTTGGTTGTATGCTGGGAGGATGCCATTCAGGCCCTCCTTCTAGCACCAAATCTGTTGACGGGAAAATCTGTCCGGCCAACAGTTGGGGATCTCCCCGGTAGAAAGTCCCAATTAGACCTTGAACCGTTTGGAATAGGGATCCCGTTCAGGGTGTGGGTCCAGCTACCGCTTAAGTCACCTTCCCTTTGGTCTCAAAAGAATGTGGTTGAACCTGCGGACACACACTTATTCAAATGATACAAGATACATGATTGATGCATTAAAGACATATATGAAACTATGCATAGCAAGATAAATAATGAATCATAGAAGCCGAAGGAGGTGTTGTTAGCAACACATCTGAATTGGGGTTATGCTTGTAGGATGTTCTAACCACAAAAGAAACAATTATTTATGGCGAGATGCCCCTTTTATATTTGTGAAAGATAAAACAAATGCTAATAAGCAAAGTCATTAACATTCATTTAGAAATAAAAAATTAACTAAACATCATTAACACAAGTACAGATAGCCATAATGCGTAAATGATGCCACTAAAATTGCAGTTTTGTTAACCAAAAGATTTTCGAAACTGTATAAGAAATACTCATAGTGTTCGCACAGAAAAACACATCAGATCCAAAAGGAGTTAAAACAAGTATCTGTATTCATATGCACAAGAGTGCTATCTTTCAATACAGTGCCGTATAGCTCTTGAGTCCCAAAAAAAAATCTATTTTACATTTTCCCCGGAGGGAGTTTTATAGCTCAAAATCTGCCCTTTGGGCTTCCTGACCCTTCGCCTGCCTGACTTTTGAGCTGCCCTACGACCTGGAAAGGAACTGCGACCTGCAACTTGGCTGGGCAATGCGACCTGTGACCTGTCTGGGTGGCGCAACCTGCGACCTGTCTCCAAATGATCCCATCAATCTATTGCCACCAGATTATGAAGATGTGCGCGCAATTGTGAGATCAGGGGTATCAATCTGTTGTCCCTTGAGGAAGTCTTGCCAAGTTTGATAGTCTGCTACTATGGGAGAAACCAAAGGGACCTCTTATTTCAGCCGGTGCATACACTCCAAGGCGTTTGGGATTAGAGTCTCCTTCTTCTGTGAGATCTGGTTGGACAGAGAAGCGAGCCTGGTGTAGACCCAAACAAGCATGACAAGAAACTGGCCCAGGTTCTCTTGCGATGCTGCAAGGTCGGAAGTGGAAGGAGCTAGTTTAATGGGATGCAAAAATGACTGGATCTCTTGATTCACTTGCTCCTATGTCTTCCCCTTGTCCAATGCGCCTAGTGATGGAATGTGATGTAAGATGTGCATCGAATCGATGTCGCTGATCAGATGTTCGTATGCAACCATAACCTTGTCTAGGTCCTTGGATAGCTTATCCTTGGACTGCAGTTTCATACGGATCTGAACTTTGGCATCTTGCGTTTGAATCCAGTCCTTCTTTGGAAAATTTTCGGGAGCTTGGGGTTATCGCGCTGTCCAGTCCATCATTTTTTCCAAGGCAGCTGAGGCTTCTTTCAGTTGTTCGTGCCTTTGCTTAGTTTCCGTTTGGGCTTTCACCAAGGGGGCGACTGTTTGTTTTATGGTAAACATTTCCCCATAAACTTGCCTCATGGTAGTCTCTAATATATCGACCTCCCTTTGAATGGTAAGCGGCACTTCATTGACAAGGAGAACTTTGTTTCAGAGTTTTTGAACCTCCTCTCTTAATGCCATCTTTTCCTGTTCTGTCCTTTTCTCCCGCTGCTCTGCTTCATGTAGCCTATTTTGTAGTGAAACGATCTCTCTACTCATTCTGGTCACATTCTCTTCCGTGGCCGCAGCGAAGGTTGTGCCAGCCGATGCTATCATCATGGGATTAGTCCTAGTATCGAGGACTATGTCTTTTCCGGTTGCGACTTTGGATGCGGCGAAAGGATTTTGCACCAGGCATATTCTTTTCTCCTGTCGGATTTTGAAGGAGAATTGATCGAACGTGAACCTGGTGAGGTCAAATACCTCCTCCTCTTGCCCCTGGGAGGAACGAGCATCGGAGAGAGTGGCTCGTGTACTGACTAGAGGTACCTCAAGGGGAGATACCTCGATGTCTTCTAGCATTTCATCCTCTTCTTCTTTCCTTTCCTTTTCTTCCTCTTCTCTTCGTAGGCGTTCGGCTTCTGCCTTTTCATGTTCTGTCTTCCACCTGAGCTCTGCTTCTGCCGCTGCTTCTAATTCAGCCTTCCTCTTACGCTCAGCTGCTGCAGCTTTCTCTGCTTTCTTCTGGTGGTCAGCTTCCACTTTATCTAACTCTTTCTTGAGTTCCTGTTCTGCTGCAGCCTCCACCTCTTGTTTCTCCTTTTCCTTCTTGGCCTCATCGGCCTGCTTCTTCTTTTGTTCTGACCTTAGGCTCTTCTTGCGCTTATCCTCATCCTCTTTCATTTTCTTCTCTTTCTCTTGCTGGGATTTGGCCTCTATTTCTTTCTGTTGGGTATAAGCACTATGCCCTGTACTGGTTCGAGGCATTTTAGCCAGAGAGGAAGAAGCGCCTCCTAATTCCCGGCTCCTGTCTTCCAAATTTTGGTCATCTGGGTCTTCTTGGCCAGAGTCCGCCCCCGGAGCAAGTTGTCGGTCTACATTATACCAGTTTCTTCTTTCATCTTCTCCCGGGCGTTCCACGTGCTGGTAGTTCCATTTGAACTTAGCCCTCTTGCAATGATCAGGAACTATCCTCTCCGGGTCGTATGTTCAATATTCTAATGCCCCAAGGCGGTAAATTTTCATCTCCTCTCCCTCTGCCTCTACCTCTCTGAAGTCTTTGACTGTGTATGCACCGATAGTGAGGGGTAGCGCAGGCCATGACTTCTTCTTTCCCTTGGACAGGACCCTGGAGAAACCTGAATACATTTGGAAAAAGACCTCTTGCATGAGAATTCTGTCTGTGACAAAACGAGGCATAGCATGTGGGGCCCTGAACGATCCAAAGACTCGGATGAACATATACTCAGCGAATGGGAACCAATGCGCCACCTTGCTTAGCGTCTCCATGGATCACCAAGACATGCAAGGAGCGTCTTGGCCGAATAATTTTCTGTATAGAGTGGGGATGAACACTTGAGAGATCGGCTCTATATCTTGTTTATACCTGGAATCCAAAAACACCTTGGTTTGTAAGTGGATTGCACGAGTTTGTTTTGGATCACAGTTATGCATCCATCCTTCAAAGTGCAACCTTGAACAGACGACATCCAACAAATAAGATGCCATATAGAATTCAGAAGGCATTCCTTCATCTGGTACCAATGTCGAGGATAATGTTGTATGCATGGGGGTCATCAATATGCTAGCCCAGTTGAAACAGGTGTCGTGCACTGTGACATATTCCATGAGAGTTGCCCATGTGCCGTTGAAGGTGGTGGCATCGGGGCACCCGTACAATCTGGAAAGCATGGCAGCCACTAATTTATATACTTTCCTCAGGTTTGCCACTGGATATTCCTGGTCCTTCTTGACCTTAAATTTCTCAGGCTCCTCCCACCACTGCTTTATAGTGTCAACTACAGGAACTGCATGGGCGAGAGCCCATTCTTCTGTGAATTCTTCTTCTCGCTTAGGCAAAGAGTAATAAACATGAGCGCCTGAGCCTTTGAGTGTGGCGAAAGCCTTTCCTTCGCTGTCTCTGATTATGAACTTCTTGGGGTCAGTTTTCTGTATAATCCAATCTATCATCTCTGGGCATGGGAATATGGCCGGATGGGCGCCTGCAAGATGTAGCTTAGACCTTTTGACCTTTAAGTATATCTCCCGATCAGGGAGGTCCTCTGTAAATTCTGTTCTAGCGAACTCTTGGTACACTTGGTACCAGCGCATGCTGTCCCCTTTGGCAAATGTGCATAGTGTATCTCTGTAAATCAGGGGTGGGGACATTGGCATGTCCATCTCTACATCCTCCACTGCCAGGTGCTAGTTTTTTTTCCGAGATATTGGAGGTCCCATGTCGCTGGAATCTGAGGGGACAGGTATACACTCCAACTCTGCTTCAAATTCACCTGTCATATTCATGAAAGAATCCCAGGATAAGAAAGATGCCATGATGATACAAGACCAGTTACAGCTTATTAATTATTTCAACTGAGGACACAGGCAGAACTGAATAAGTGGCCTACTGGGTTGCAGGGTTGCAAGTTGTGAGAAAATGTAAAAGGTGCGACCTTGCGACCTTGCGACTAGGTCACAGGGTCGCGAGGTTGCAGGTTGTGGGAAAATGACGGGGGTGTGACCTTGCGACCTTGCGACTAGGTCGCGGGGTTGCTGGGTTGCAAATTGCGGAAAAAAAGCGGAAATGCGACCTTGCGACCTTGCGACTAGGTCACAGGGTCGCTGGGTCACACGTTGCAAGAAAATGGCGGAAATGAGACCTTGCGACCTTGCGACTAGGTCGCGGGGTTGCGGAGTCGCAAGTCGTGCTAGGGCTTGCCAGGGTTTTGGCGCGCGCGGCGTGAAGTTGTTTTTGGCCTTTAAATTTCAAAACACAGGGTTAAAAGGGTCCAGACAAAGCCAGGGGATAGTTTCTGGAGTATGATATAGGCCATGGGAGACAGGATGAGGAATTGTGAAAGTTGGGCAAGCAGGGTGAGAGCTAGAATCAGAAGAAAAGCCCTAAGTGATAAATGAAAAAAATGACTAAGGCAGGGGGCAATTTAAAGGCTGAGGGATGCAGAGATTAGGCCAGAAAAACCAAAAAGGAAATAGCAGGGGGAAAACGACAACTTACCTGGGAAAATCGCGCTCTATTTGACCTGTCAGAGGCGTTTTTTTCTATCTACTGCATATGTGAAATGCGACCTAGCGACCTCCTATATATAAAAAGGTCGCATGGCAAGGTGATGTGGGATGGATGTGACCTAGCGACCTTGCGACCTCAGGGTCGCGGGGTCGCAAGGTCGCGGGGTTGCGATTTCCCACAAATTTTAAGATTTGCGACTCTTTACTTAGTCCTTCCAACTCTTTACTTAACTTTTCTTTGTGCTCAAGGGGCTCCAAAAAAATTTGAAGTAGGGTTTTTTGGAGGGTGTTGTAGAGGCTACAACAGGTTAATAAAGTGCATTAAGGTTAAACTCCATGCATTAACGTTGGAGCTTCTTCGTGGTCACGGGCCAAAGCTTCCGTGGACTAGGGGCTGGCCCCCACTTACCCCCGCCACATACCAAAGTTAAACTTAAATATAATTTTTGCTCCATACATGTTCAGATCCAATGAGCGGGTATAATTGTAAGTCTTTGTGTTTGTGTGGGGGAGGTCATAGGGTCAAACCTGACCTCCGCCCATCCACCATACAATTTTTTTTTTTACCGTCATTAGACCCAATTCGACCTTTGGAGGGGCATGTGGCAGCCTTCGGGCTAGCCACGTGTCAACACATCATTGGTCCGATTCAAACCAATTGAATTGCAACAAATCTACAACCAATCCGGTAATGACACTTAGCAGCATCTCATTGGTCCACCTAGGGGGAATATTCCTTGGAATATTATTTTTGCTAGTTGGGTTGTACGGATTCCTAGTCAGCATCCATGTCACCAAAATTTGATTATTTGTGCAATCGAACAGATCGCTCTAACTTTATCATATGATCTATGTTTTGAGAGAAACGAAGTGTGTCGGAATCAGGAAGACGATACCTATCCGGTCGTTCAAGCCCAATCAATTCTGAGCACTTTGAATTTTTAGCAAATTTTTGCCCCCAATTCAATTTTTGATCACCCTTTCCCACTGAAAAGGCTTTTGGACCCACAAAAGCTAGTTATCTGATGAGATTTTAATACTCTTCTCTTTTTTAAGTTCTATCAACTTGATTCTACTTGGAAAAATCTCCATGACAACCACTTTGGTTCACTGACATGCATTTCTTTGCAAATGGCTTGGTATTTCAACCAATGTCCTCCTTTCACTACTGACCCAATCCAACACTTGATGGTTTCTTGTTGACTGATTAAACATCTTGTTGTAACAAATAAATCCCTCTTTTCTTGGAAATATGACTGATGGCCTTCCCACTAAGAATCACGTTCCTCCTTTGCACACACATGCATTCGATGCAAGCTTCTCCTCGGAAACCACTTTCAATTTAAGCCCATCCGAGTGAACTAAAGTAATGATTTCCAATATCAGTAATCACAAGAAAATAAATGGCCACTCTTTTTACCTCCACAGTTCCAAATTCGACATCTGGAAGAATGCATTCTCTTTTCCTTCTTGGCGTCAACACATCAAATGGTCTACAATGGCTGTTGTTTTGGCTACAATATTTTTTGGCATCTTGTCTCTCTTTCTGGTTCTTGATTCCATCATCCTCGAGTATTGAAGTTCTTCTCAAGCCATGATTTGAGGATGAAGGCTAATAATGAGCCTCTCGCTCAAGAGTGGACCTTCCAAAATCCTGAGACATCTTGTCACAAGAAAAACCATTAACTTGAAAAATAAATCATGCAAGAAATACAACTTGGCGACCTCTTCCTTTTGCTACTTCAAAGCAACAAATGTCATGTCTTGTGAAAATCTCCATGCATTCTTACTTCTTGGTGTACAAACCCATCGACCAAACACAAGTTGAAAAAACATGCCTCTTCAAACCATTGACTCTCAAGTCAAAAAAAATCATGTACAACAACTTGACGATTATTTTTCCAAAACAACAAGAATTTCACATCTCATGAAATAATTCGGCATCATCTCCATTTCATCCTTGGAGACTAAATCAAATTTTCCAAGTCGATAATACATACATGTAACAAGAAATCGACCAACACAAGTCGATCACTCATGCATGTGCAAATTATCAACACTCTCAAGTTGACAACATACATATTAACAAAGCAATCAACCAACACAAGTCAATCAATCATGCATGTTCAAGAACAATGAAACTATAAAAAATTCCATTGTTCACACACAAAAACTCTCATGCATGTATACAATGCTCAACTCTCTCTCAAGTACAATCACAAGTACAAGAATCCCTTTGGTATCATATAAGTACTTAAAGAGTTGAAATGACCAAATTTTCTGCAACAAAGTGATCCAACATTCTCCACTTTCAAACACCTTCTTGGTGTAAACATGCAACTGCATTCTAGAGAAAAATAAATGAATTCACATGAAAATTGAAACTACAAACTGCCATCTTTGTTGCATCTAAGTGAGTCAACATAACTCTACTTTTCCAACATCTTGCTTCATGCAATATGCAACATACTTTCAAGAGAAAATAAATGCATTCAGATAACAAGGAAATGCAACAATAAGGCAATATTTGCATCAATCATCAAAATAAATGCAAGGCCTTAATTGGTTAAGAAATATAACCATATCTTTTCAAACCACTTCAATGGCGCTTATTTCAGCTGCACTTCATCATGTGTATCATCCTGACCCACATCAATTATGGATTCTTCTTTTCCATTCTTGTCAATATCTCTTTCCACCTTCTTCAAATGTCGTGGATGATTTGTTGGATTCAAGTCCATCACTCATTTCTTATGGCAACAAGTGAAAAATAATTACATATTCTTTGCAACATGGTTTTCATTGTCCATTGGACCTTTGGCTTTCTGTCTCCTTTTTTTTGAAAGTTTCCTATGTATGACTATCTTCTTCAAACATCTCGAAACATTATGGTTATTCAAACCACAAAAGGAACATGTAAATTTTCTCCAAATTTTATGTGGGTATTTTCCATGTTTATCATAATCAAAAGCAACTCGATTCAAGGCAGATTTATACCTTGCACATTCACCTTTTTCACCTTCTTGAGGAGGTGAATTTGATGAGGTAGTGGCTTTCTTCAGAATATGAACAATGACTTCAATGAATTTATAGATTTCAACATTCTCTTGTTTTCCATTTCCATTAGTTGCATGCTTATGAGCATCTTCTTGCAAAGTGGGTGTAAAATTTTTGCATTCCTCATGAACACAAACTTCACAAACTTGAGGTAATGAACATGTAATGAATTTCTTTCTTGGAACACCTTCATGTTCCTCCTTGGCTTTGGAGCATTCTCCATCATGTTGTCCATAACCATGACCCAAATACCTAGGCCTTTCCTCTATAACAATTAGCTCAACTATGCCTTGCGCATGTTTTCCAAATCCTTTACCTTCATATCCCATATTCATCAATAATTTGGAACCTATTCCTCTAGTGTGTCTTTCAAAAGCACCAAAACATTCATCTTGAGAGGAAATTGAAGATAAAATTTATTTTCATACCTCATTTTCATGCACATACTTGGTTAGGGTTTCCTTGGCATCATGGAGTTGAATCTCCATCTCATGCATATTTTTTAGGGTTTCATTTGAAATATAGAGATGAGTCTCCATATCATGCATATTTTTTAGAGTTTCATTTGAAATATAGAGATGAGTCTCCATATCATGCATCTTTTCAAGAAGCTCTTTCTTCTCCTCCTTCATGGCCATCAATTGCTCCTGAAGTATAGTGCTTTCCTTCTTATCTTCAGCCATCTCCTGCACCATATCTCTCATGATGAAGAGCTTCTGCAACATCTCTTCATCAAAGACTCTTGCTAAGGAAGATTGATTAGAAACATCACTTGATGAAGCTGCAATCACACTTGTAATGCATAAAAAGCATCTTTTCTTCTTTGTTGTGATTTGGGAGTTGGGTCCTCAATCTTAACCTTCTCCTGAAGAGAGGAGATACACATAAACTTGCACACAGTTAAATTCTCCTTGCAAAAATACAAAACCAATAGCTAATTATCTATCTAACCTTAGCAAAGACTGAGATAAAATTGGGCTAAAATGAGTTAAACTATGCTCTGATACCAACTTGATCTGAATATGGACAAACTAGTTTTGATGTGATAACTTTCTCATCAGTATAAAATAAAAGTGTGCTTAAGGATCGTCTCAAATAGAAAGTTATAAGAGGGTTTATGTGTCAAGTTTGTGTGTATTTTATGAGAAATTCATGAAGTAAATTAGATTTTAAAACACATACACAAAAAATAAATTACAGAGAATGTAATACATAACAAATACATTACACAGAGCTAATAAAGGATTTCACCCGTCCTGGGCTACATCTCCTTGGACCTGCTTCAATGGCTAGGTCCTCTTTGGATTAATGGTAAATTATCTGATTACATGCACCTACATTGCTCCAATGGCTCTCCAACCTGCTCCAATGGATTCATAAGACCCAAAAACCCCTAAGTAACCTCTTATGGATTTTCAAATGGTTTTTAAGTGAAGCAAACATGGCCTCCTCTTTTGATGGCCCTTGGCATATTTAATCTTCAAACAGGAAAAATCACTCCCAGAGGTGCCCCTATGCCTTTAAAACCTATACCAAACTTCTCAGATCATCCAAATATGCTAGGATAGACTCTTTCTGAGCCCAATTTGGTCGAATATTGCTCCAGTTATGGCTTCCTCGATTTTTGGCCTACGAAACCCCTCCAAAACTGGAGTAACTCCAGTTAAATCTGACAAAAATGGAGGTCCTATAAAATTAACGGACTCCGCCAATTATTGCTAATTCGAAATTAAGTTAATCTGGAGATTAGGCGCTAGTTAAGCACACTTAGCGTTAACCACGCACTTAAAACTAATCCAAAGTTAAGCGCATTTAATTATTGCTTATGGGTTAATAAAGCGCATTAAGGTTAAAATCTATGCATTAACGTTGGATCTCTGCCATGGTCACGGGACGAAGGTTCTGTGGACTAGGGGCTAGCCCCCTCTTACCCCCGCCACATACCAAAGTTAAACTTAAATATATGTTGCGCTCCATACATGTTAAGATCCAATGAGCAGGTATACTGGTAAGTCTTTGTGTTTGTGTGGGGGAGGTCACGGGGTTGAGCTCGACCTCCGCTCGTCCGCCATACAAAAATTTAGTTCGACCATCCTTAGACCCAATTCAAACTTTGGAGGGGCACGTGGCGGCCTTCGAGCTAGTCACGTGTCAACACATCATTGGTCCAACTCAAACCAATTGAATTGCAACAAATTTGCAACCAATCTAGTAATGACACTTGGCAGCAACTCACTGGTCCACCTAGGGGGAATATTTGAAGGAATATTCCTTTTAACATTATTTTTTCTAACTAGGTTGTACGGATGCCTAGTCAACATCCCTGTCACCAAAATTTGCCTATTTGTGCAATCAAACAGATCGCTCTAACTTTCTCATACGAACTTTGTTTTGAGTGAAACGAAGTGCACCAGAATTAGGAAGACGAGATCTATCCGGTCGTTTAAGTTCCGAGCGATTCTGAGCACTTTGTTTTTTTAGCAATTTTTTGCCCCCAATTCAGTTTTTGATCAAAGTCTAGGCCAACTTGTAAGTCGACTAGTAAATAAATGAGGAGGTTGAATTGATGGGGAAGGAATAATAAATAATTTTGTTGACTTTAAGGAGCCTGAGAAGGGTTTCTTCCAAAAATAATTTTGACTTTGACTCAACAAAAATCCTAGAGCACACAATGGGTGCTTTGACCTATTGACTATTGACCCAAGCATGAAACCCATGCTTTAATAAGTCAATAATAATAATAATAATTTTCCATAAATACATTTCATTGTGACTCAAATTCAATTATGAAGATGAAACCTAGTTACATTCTTCAACATGTAGTAGGCTCCAGTCCTACATAGTTGAAGTATAGCTAAATTAAAGTGAAAAACAATAAAGACAAAGATTTCATCAATAGTTTATATTCCATTATCTTTGAAGTTCACAAACCTACTCAAAGTGTTACCCATAATAGAAAAATATTTCAAGCCTTAGTATTCATTGAGGTTAAAACTTCTTTCCCATGTTGAAAAGCAATAAAGTATTGTAAAATTTATTTTTCTTGGTTAATTCAATAATTTGATTCACTGACTTTAAAAATGTTTTGGTAATAATAATAATAATAATAAAATAAGGTTAATATTAACTACTAATATTGTAAACATGTGTTTGTTCATATTTAATAGTTTGTGTTAGAAATAGGTTTGATATAAATGCCTATTTTAATACATAGATAAATGTAATAGTTATAACATGTGTTTGTAAATGTTTAATGTTTGGGTTAGAAATAGGTTTTTGCATATATGCATGTGTAATAGTTGAACATGTTTAATCGATTTCGTTAGATATATGTTTTGCATATATACTTCTTACTAGTAAGAGTATATAGGTAAATTGTAATAATTATAAGGTGAAATCGTGATGTATAAAAAACAATTTAAATAGATTGAATAATTAAGAGTATGTATTATATATATATATATATATATATATATATATATATATATATATAAATTAAAAAAAAAATTTAAAAAAAAAATAGATTTATTATTAAATATTGATAAATTTTCTATATATATGTTTGCTTATTTAAAATTTTATATTTTTAAAATTAAATAATAATTAATATTATTTATTATAAAAATATTTATTTATTTTTTCAATTAAATAATAATTAATATCATTAATATATTTTGTGTTAAATGTTAAATTTCAACTAAATATATAATGAATTTGATATTTCGTTTGAAAGTAGAAGTATAATTCCTACCAATCATTAATTCATGTGGATGTCTATTTGCCAGATTGCCCACTTGAACCAGAGGTTATTATAGATGCTATAACAAAACTTCGTGAAAGAAAAGTTAGTTTGATGGATATATGAGGCCCGAACTCCAACAAGGAAAGAAGAAAATATTTCCCTATAAATCATAGGGATCATCATATTGGATCCAGTATTCATACTAGAAACTATGATCAAAAGTTATTACATCAATCTTCTGAACCTATATTCGAATCTACTTTCAAGATACCCTTTGAAACATTTGGATCTACTTCAACTCTGGAATTATAGATCTATCGTTGGGATAATATATCCCATTTTGATTCATATGGAATAGGATGAATAGATTTCGACTAGTATCAAAGCTGAATTCTTAGTCCCACCATCAAATCTTGTCACTGAGTTCTCGATCCTACTTTTTTATATGTACAGAGTATCGAGATTCAATTGGAATGGACAGGGAGGGACAATATGAGAAAAGAAGAGGGATAGAATAGATTGATTCATCTATCTATTTTGATCGGGGTGTCTCCATATGTACATATACATACAAATATGTATAGATAGAATATATGGATGGATATGGAGACATGGATATTGACATCTTTCTAGGAACCAGATTTGAATTGGTGGCACGAGGATTTTCAGTCCTCTACTCTACCAACTGATTTATCCCGGATCTTCCCTGTGGATCATCCTAGTACAAGTTTTTAACTTATGTCAACTAAAAATAAGGAAAAAGTATTTTTCCCAGTTTTTACAATGATCTTTATTATTTTCGATCTGGAAGTCACTAATATGAGAAAAAATGGACTGCAATTGAATAATTTCAAATGATCTAATTTATGTAGATCATATATCACAAAATGAATTGATCATATGATCAACTGATTAACGGATCAACTCAACTTGTCATAAGATGGATGAAAAGATTCATGTTCTAATTTTTTCTCTTCCTGAAAGAAAAAAATAGCGAGGTAAAAGAATCGAGAAATTAGAATGGATTTGAACCAATGGAATTGGAGAAAATAGATCAGTTCGTTCAGGAATGAACTTGGGTGGGGATAGAGGGACTTGAACCCTCACAGTGTATAAAGCCAACGAATTTTCCTCCTACTACAATTTTCATTGTTGTTGACATTGACATGTAGAATTGGACTCTATCTTTATCCTCGTCCAACCATTTATTCCAAAAACTGATTCAATTTTCCATCTAGAGACGATAAGTTCATAATTGGATTACTTAATGTCAAATCAGTACTTCAACTCTAATATGGCATCTATCTTATGAATAAAATTCTTGGAACAATTCAAGTTTTGATCGCCAGTTTTTTCTAATGTTATATAAAATATCTCTCCACTTTTGAGGTGTAAATAGAGCGTTCTATAACTACAGTATTGGACCAAATGAGATTCATTCGTTATAATAGCTTCCATTGA
The DNA here is from genome assembly GCA_034641835.2 of Pinus albicaulis. NCBI lineage: Eukaryota > Viridiplantae > Streptophyta > Pinopsida > Pinales > Pinaceae > Pinus > Pinus albicaulis. The sequence goes on along the minus strand of CM076575.1, from coordinate 759,818,513 downwards.
GTCTCTGCACCTATCCCCTTCCTATCTTAGGAGAAGAAACATTGTCTTCATGAACCGGATTTGGCTCAGGATTACCCATTCAAAATATCCCAGGGCTCCCTGGATTTGGAAGCTATCACTTGGTAGGTTTCCATACCAAGGCTCAATTCGATCAAGTCCATAGCATCTACCAATTCCACCATATCCCCTTCTTGAAGAACAAGATCATACCTTGTTCTAATCCTATTATGTAATATCCATCAGCATTATTCATTGGATATTTGCTCCATATTGGGTGGTAGAAATATCCTCCCCTACTCCCCTTCTCTCTCCATCTCTATCTCTATCCCAATTGAATATGACTGGGAATCATTATATTATTTCTCCATTTGAAATGCAATGTTATTATCCTCCCCTAGTCGATTTGGAAGAGTGAGTAAAATGATCAATATCAATTGACTCTTACTTCCCCTTTCTTTCCCTTGAAAGAATCTACATTCAAACAATGTTCCTTTGTAATCATAATCTGGATTGCGTCATTGAATCTGATTTGCGCTATAATCATTAGGATTCCAAACGAATCTATGGATCTCACACCAATGAAATGAGGAGTTATATTCCATCGAGTCTGCTTAGCTCAAAGGTTAGATCATCGCACTTGTAATGCGATGGTCATCGGTTCGATCTTGATAGATGGCTCTTTTCCATTCCTCTCATTTCCATAATCCAAAAAGTTTTGTTAGGATCAAGATGGAGTGGAGAATAATCTTACGATTTTTCGTCGGGTTTGTCATGCCATGATTACTTATTCCCAACTAGGAACGAGATGAATGAAATGATTGGAGCTATTAGGATCTATAACAAATTGGAGAAAGATCTGTGTTTTCCATATAAAAGAATTATAAAAGAATTCCAGTAGTACTCATATGAGTTATACTATTCTTTTTTTTTCTAGCACTATATATTAATTGAAAAAGGAGCTTTTATGTCCCGTTATCGGGGACCTCATTTAAAAATAATACCTTGTCTGAAAACTTTACCAGGGCTCACTAGTAAAAGACCCAAAAATAGAAAGGATTCTATGAATATGAATCGGTCTTCTTCCAGGAAAATATCTCAATATCGCATTTGGCTAGAAGAAAAATAGAAATTGTGTTTTCATTACAGACTAACGGAGCGAAAATTGCTGAAATATGTTCGTGTTTCTAGAAGAGCCAAAGGCTCAACGGACCAGGTCCTATTGCAATTACTTGAAATGCGTTTGTATAATATTATTTTTCAATTGGGTATGGCTCCCACAATTCCTGGAGCTAGACAATTAGTGAATCATGGACATATCCGGGTCAATGACCATATGGTAGATATACCAAGTTACCCTTGCAAACCTCAAGATCTGATTAGTATAAGATATCAACCAAGATTGAGAGCTATCATTAAGAAGAATATAGAGTTGTTCCAGAGGGATAAATTGCCAAATCATTTGAATTTTCATCCCTTACAATATAAAGGATTCATCAATAAAATAATAGATAGTAAATGGATCAGTTTGAAGATTAATGAATTGTTGGTCATAGAGTATTATTTCTGTCAAGCTTGAATCGAGAATGAAATGAAAGGGAGGGGTTGGTTGCTGGGCATCTAAAAATTATGTTCTTCTCCCTTATTTTTCCCCTCCCCGAAGGAGACATTTTATAATCCTTTCGTACGTTACTCGTTATCTACGATACTTTTCTTTTATTGCTTCTTAAAATATTCTTTATGTTACTTGTTATCTACGATACTTTTCTTTTATTGCTTCTTAAAATATTCTTTATGTTACTTGTTATCTACGATACTTTTCTTTTATTGCTTCTTAACATATTCTTTACTCTTCCCATACCACGAACCAATGTTCGTTCTATTTTCTCTATTAAAAATAGAGGTAGATTGATCCTGTAATTAGGAAATCGTCCTATTGGGATTCAATAGATTGGAAAAAAAATGGATGAGAAGAAAATAGTAGGTTGAAGATACGGAAAGAGAGGGATTCAAACCCTCGGTAAGCGGAAGCCTATATAGCAGTTCCAATGCTACACCTTGAACCGCTTGGTCATATTTCCTATTATATTTCTTGGTTCTAATTAGCAAAATTAGTGAATAGCAACTTCCTTACAAATTATTTTTGTTTGGGTACGAATAGTTCAATATTTCATAAATAAATAGATAATAAATAAGGTAATGATTTCATCCCCCCCCGGAAAGACGAAAGGACATTTTATCTAACTTCCTCCTATTTTAGGAAATCCTCAATGATCCCTGTTAATACAACATATTTAGATCGCCTAATCAATAATTTAAGACAGATTAACTGATCCATTCCATATTATGATCATATATGGATCTGTAGTGATCATCTTATCAATTGTATAATAACTAATTCTTTGGCAATGATCCTGTGTCATGATGACTATATTTTCCCGATATTCCTTTATCTATATGGATAAAGCACACAATCGTTGGGTGGGCATTGCATTCTCATTATGAAATGCTCGATTTTTTAACTCTTTCTTTGTTCGGATCATAATCGAACTAGACTTCCCGAGTTTACCCAATCTAGTCTTCTTTCAATACGAATATTTTTCCGTTATTATTCATATTACTAATGAAAAATTATTCAAAATATTCCCTATCTATTCCCATTTTAAAGAATAAATTGGATTGGAATAGATAGAATGAGAACATATTTACGATTGTAAGGAAATCCATTTTATGGTACTGTGCACCAGAAAAAAATTTCATTCATGGAATCATTTGCATAATGGAATGAAGAAAATTATCAAATCTATAATTGAATATGCCTAGATCTCAGAGAAATGACAATTTTATTGATAAGACCCTCACAATTATAGCAGATATATTATTGCGAATAAAACCGATGGCTCTGAGGGAGAAAGAAACATTTACCTATTACAGAGATGGTGTGATTTGATATGTTTTACGTTCTTTTTTTTTTTGGGAAAGGAAAGGTATTTGGGAGTAAAAATTGAGTAAAATAAAAATTACGCTCAGTGAAGGTGAGTTCTGGAGATAGAACAATTCCTTCTGTCGTGTATCCATGGCCAATGCACCTTTAGATGCTCTCATCTCCTAAGGATTTTAGTACCGAGCAAAAGGTTACACCTATGCAATAGGCCTTGCTTGTATATTTGAACCTATTTGATAGGCGCACATGAGGGGAGAAAGCACTACGTATGGAAATCGACAACACAAAAGCTTCATTATAGCTCATATGCATTACCATTTTCTGAAGGGTAGTGAGAATGGTTGGGACAACAAACATCCATCTCGTTTGTAATTTGGATACCCTTATAATGGAACCATCAGATATTGTTGAAGTGATTAATCCCCGAAGAATACAAGGCGTTAAGAACAAAGAAATTGTTAGAGGTTCCATTCCTAGTAATAAGATCCTTGGTATTTGGAAAAGAATCTTTGCAAGAAGGATGGTTAGATATTTATTAGAAATACACTAGCCCTTGTTAATTCATAATATTGGGTCAGAATCTTTTTTTTTTCAAAATCCCCATATTACCAACTGTAAAGAAAAGAGGAGCCATATGAGGTGGGAATCTGATGTACATTTTTGAAACGGAGATCATTTCAATGGAATGAATGACCGTAACGGATTTCAGCTCAATCGGAAGGGGAATATGCAGAATCTTTACAAAATTATTATGAAGCTATGCGATTGGAAAATGATCCTTATGATCGAAGTTATATATTATATAATATAGGTCTTGTGCATACAAGTAATGGGGAACATACGAAGGATTTGGAATATTATTTCCAAGCATTAGAACGGAACCCATCCTTACCACAAGCTCTTAATAATAGGCCTTTATCTGTCATTACGTGCGGCTATCTGTACCATAGAATAACTTAGTTAATAACTAGTACGAGTAAGGAAAAAATAAAAGGCTTCCTACATATGCACCACCCTAAGTAACTGTTTTTATCAGCTGTAGCGGAAAAAAAGCATCTCTCATAGGAGCCCGAATATGAATAGACAAAGCCTAAATATTCCATGGATAAAAAATTCAATTGATTATGAAAGCACCATAAAGATCAACTATTGAAAGGTTCGGGCTGATACGATCAAATCTGCTCATTGACAAGAATCATGAATCAACTTATGTAGTATATTTGATCTACTAAGCTATTGAGCAGTGGTGTAGCATCAGATCCTAAAGATGTGAAGTACTCCAGCCAGAGAGTACTCTCCAAAAATTCTATATGGAACTGAGATAGTTACCTTGAAAAAAGACTTTGATTTGGACAATCTTTCTATACTTCATGTTTTTGAGGGTAGGAGAAAAGATAGAACTTGATCATTGAATTGATTGGAAGTGAAATCAGAAACTCATGTCATTGAATTTTTTTGGTCTTTTGGTTAATATTAACTCCCAATGAATCATCTCCAATTCAATAATATTTTGGAAATTTTGGTAGAGGTCTAAAGAATATTGGATTGAGCCGTATGAGGTAGGAAACTCTCAAGTATGGTTCTGAGGGAAGAAACCTTTTCCAATTTGACCTATCTCGGCTAAGGAGAATAGGCCATTCAACAGGGAGATCCTGAAATTGTGGAGGCTTGGTTCGATCAAGCTGCTGAGTATTAGGAACAATCTACAACACTTGCTCCGGGCAATTACATCGAAGCACAAAATTGGTTAAATATTACAAGATGCTTTGGAGAATGATAATTTCTATTATTGGGAAATCGTTTTCATTATTTAATATCTGACTCGAAATCAATGGGATTATTCCAGAATATTACCAAAAAATGAGATTCTATCGACATCTTATAGAAATTGATTTATAATATAAAAAAAAAAATACCTTTTTTTATTTTGGATTGTTGATGGATATTCTTAATAGGGGTAAAATCCATCTGGAGACATCATTCATTAATGATCCATGAATAACGATTTATAATGGATGGCCTTTGATATGGGACATATGGAGGAGTATATATATATATATATATATATATATATATATATATATATATATATATATATATATTTATTTATCTTTATCCATCTAGAAACGGTGTAATAATCACCGCTTCTTTTTCCATTACACTAAAAATCCTTTTTCTGTATGGTAACAACCCACGGTCCATTGAGCACCTCGAAGATATGTCATAATAAAACTGAACACCTGCCTCAGATAAACTCCCGTATCATAGTCACTCCAGTCATAAACTAGAAAATAAGGGGAGAAACGAGTTGAGATATATCTCTCGGAAGTTCACTTATTGCTATTGGCAGGGTGAACTTATCTATAGGAACTGGCCAATCCGTGAGTATACCATGAAGTCACAAAGGTTGTACCCGTGAACCATCCACCTGAGGAAAAATAGGCACAAGGAAAGAGCAATAGACCAGACCAACCCACAAAAATGAAATAATCTCTACGTAGCCAGTCATCCACAGTATCAAATAAATTTTGTTCTTCTTTAGAAGACTTTCCAAGGGTTATAGTCATAGTGATCCTCATATTTCACTATTTCGACCATTTCCGAGCACCCTATATTATCAAAGGTATGCAATGAATTGGGGAGAATTTTTTATCCATCATCCTTTCAAAAAAAAATTGGGTTCCGAAGATTCGTTGTTGGAACAAATATTTGAAACTGGACCAAACCGATTCAATATAGGTAAATGCATGATCGCTCGATCCAGAGTTTTCAGAGTTCCTATCTGATCCTCGAATCACCTATTTAATAACATCGATGGAACAATTTCAGGGGAGGGAAGTGTGCTTTCTGCCTTCCATTGACTAGATTCTATTCACAATATCCATTCCATTCAATATTTTTTATTCTTTCTCGTCTTGAACCTTCTGCAATGCAAAAAAATGAAAAGGAGTATTTCTATTCTCTCTCATACATCTCTATGTATATTCTTATTACTACATCGTGGTCTGATACGAATGAGTATATGGACAAGAACGAATCGATTTTTTCATAACTCAGAACTAAATGAAATTACTCCAAAGTTATTCTCCTTATATAGCAAGAAGTTATATATTTAACCATTGTGGTCCAAAAGGGGAAAAACTTATTTTTCCCCTTTTTTTTCTCTTTTCACATCTTCATTTTGATCTATCTCTCACCGGTGTAATCACCAAAGTAAAATGTACTAAATATTCTTATATGAATATTTAGTACATCGTAAAAGAATCACGTATTTGATTTGTGTATCAATTTTGTCTAAACAGAGAAAATAGGTTGTCCGTAATTCGGCTTAGAATGGACTTACTTCAGGATCTATATCTCTTTCTGTCTAGGGAAGGGAGAAGAGATTATAAAAATCGATCTGACGAAACATTCAATCAACAACCAAATAGGGAGTTCGATCAACTCAATAAGATCGATTCATTTCGGATAGGAAAGGTTCACTTTCCAAATCTCCATCAAATTTCAATACCAGAATAGCTTATATATTCATAACCCAATGGGTTAGGTTCACTTACTTCTCCTCTGTTTTTTCCACTTCTTTTGAAGACTGGTAATTTGAAATTACCAGGTATCCATAATACCTCTGATATGTTCAAAATTGACAAACATGGAGTAGATTATATATTGATACTATAGTATCAGGATGAATATGAAGGCTATTATTGATAAAAATATAGTGGCCCTTCCCCTATATTAGTTGTGAGACTCCATTATAACAAATGTTTTGCCTGAAACCTATCATGACAGATAGTTTTCATCCCTCGAAAAGGGTTTTCATCTTGAAAATATGTGGATCATACGATGAGAAATGGACACCCGAGCCTTCTTTCTTTGTGGGAAACATGAGCTCTTTATCAGACTTGAACCGATGACTTACACCTTACCATGTTGTTACTCTACTATTGAGTTAAAGGGGCCCCTCATCATATATTAATGAGTGAGTCTACTATGGTAGATGGACAAAAAATTGGATGTGGATGATCCATCTATCTTTATAGATATCAAGTTGATAAATTATTAGCTCGTAGTTTACATAAGAGGAGGGTAAGGATGGCTATACTGGAAAATATGAGCTAAGTTGATACGAAGCGAATGGATACCTGAGAACATTTGCTGAAATATGTTCGTGAGTCCTCCCATCTCTTTTTTTTTTATGGCTCTCTCGTCGTACTAGGCCTGTGGGATTAACATGAGAGGGTAAGGATGGCTATACTGAAAGTGAACTCCAGGTTGAGTTTATATAAAGCAAATGGAGAAAAGTTATGCCTAAATATGATGTTGAATTAGCCTTGTCCACAAGGGAGCTATAAGTAATGCAACTATGAATCTCATGGAGAGTTTGATCCTGGCTTAGGATGAATGCTGGCGTAATTCTTAACACATTCAAGTCGGATGAGAAGTGGTGTTTCCAGTGGCAGACAGGTGAGTAATGCGTAAGAACTTGCCCTTGGGAGGGGAACAACAACTGGAAATGGTTGCTAATACCCCATAGGTTGAGGAGCGAAAGGAGGAATCCACCCAAGGAGGGGCTCGCATCTGATTAGTTAGTTGGTGAGGCAATGGCTTACCAAGGCAATGATCAGTAGCTGGTCCAAGAGGAGGATTAGTCACACTGGGACTAAGACACGGCCCAGACTCCTACGGGAGGTAGCAGTGGGGAATTTTCCACAATGGGTGAAATCTTGATGGAGCAATGTCGCATGAAGGCAAAAGGCCCACGAGTCATGAACTTCTTTTCTCGGAGAAGAAAAATGATGGTATCTGAGGAATAAGCATCGGTTAACTCTGTGCCAGCAGCCGCAGTAAGACAGATGATGCAAGTGTTATCTAGAATGATTGGGCGTAAAGCGTTTGTAGGTGGCTTTTCAAGTCCGCCGTCAAATTCCAGGGCTCAACCCTAGACAAGTGATAGAAACTACCAATCTAGAGTATGGTAGGGGCAGAGGGAATTTCCGATGGAGCAGTGAAATGCGTTGAGATCAAAAATAACACCAACGATGAAAGCACTCTAGTGGACCGACATTCACAATGAGAGACGAAGTCTAGGGGAGAAAATGGGATTAGATACCCTAGTATTCCTAGCCGTAAATGATGGATGCTAAGTGCTGTGGGTATCGACCTGTGCAGTGCTATAGCTAACGCGTTAAGTATCCTGCCTGGGGAGTACGTTCACAGGAATGAAACTCAAAGGAATTAATGGGGGCCCGCACAAGCAGTGGAGCATGTGGTTCAATTTGATGCAAAGCAAAGAACCTTACCAGGGCTCGACATGCCGTGAATCCTCCCGAAAGAGAGGAGTGCCTTCAGGAACGCGGACACAGGTGGTGCATGGCTGTCGTCAGCTCGTGTCGTAAGATGTTGGGTTAAGTCTTGAAACTAGTGCAACCCTCATGTTTAGTTTCCAAAATTGAGTTTGGAACCCTGAACAGACTGTCGGTGATAATCCGGAGGAAGGTGTGGATGACGTCAAGTCATCATGCCCCTTATGCCCTGGGCGACACACGTGCTACAATGACCGGGAAAAAGGGTCGCGACCCTGCAAGGGAAAGCTAACCTCAAAAAATTAGCCTCAATTCATATTGCAGGTTGTAAATCGCATACATGAAGCCGGAATCGCTAGTAATCACTGGTTAGCCATACGGCGGTGAATCAGTTCCCGGGCCTTGTACACACCGCCCATCACACTATGGGAGCTATCCATGCCCCAAGTCATTACCTTAACCGCAAGGAAGGGGATGCCGAAGGCTGGCTAGTGACTAGAGTGAAGTCGTAACAAGGTATATGTACTGGAAGGTGTGGCTGGATCACCTCCTTTTCAGGGAGAGATAATGCTTTTTGGGCTTCTTCGTTTGACACTGCATCCGAAAGGATGCACATATGAGCCAAGCTCGTAGATGGAAGGAACTATTCTTTTGGGTCTCAACAGTGAAGTGAGACCATGAGCTTATCATCCCAGGTTGGAACAAGTTGATAGAATCCCATCTCCCATTTTCCTCCCCATGTTGCTACCCAGGCAGGGACATGGGGTGGCAAAAAAAAAAGAGTTAGGGTTTCTCTTCTACTATTTTGGAGATATTGAGGCTTCCATCCTTGGGAGGCCTGCACGATGGGCTATTAGCTTATTTTCTATATGGGTTATTTCCAATATATTGGTGTTGGTGTAGGGGCAGGCCTCCATACCCAAGGCCTGCACGACGGGCTATCAGCTCAGCGGTAGAGCGCGCCCCTGATAATCACGTCATTGTGCCTAGGTTGTGAAGGTTCTCAGTCACATGGATAGTTCAATGTGCTCATCAGCGCCTGACCCGGAGATGCGGATCATCCAAGGAACATTAGCATGGCATACTCCTCATGTTTGTTCGAATCAGGGTTTGGAACTAAACTTATCCTTAGGAGGATAGATGGAGCGATTCAGGTGAGATTGAATGCAGATCCAACTTTCTATTCATTTGTGGATCTGGGCGGTCCGGGGGGGCTAGTGGTTATCCACCACAGATCCTCTCTTCTCGAGAATCCATACATCCCTTATCAGTGTATGGATGGCTATCTCTCGGGCACAGGTTGAAGTTTCGCCTAGATGTGGAAAATAGAGCACCTAACAACGCATCTTCACATACCAAGAACTATGGGATCACCATTTTCATTCTAGTTATGGTGACGGAGGGATCATACCATTCGATCCTTTTCATGCTTTTGCTGAAGGTCCGTAGGAAACAGGAATCGATAGGATCTCCTCATTATTCCCTAAAGGAATAATGTGAAATCAAATTCTATCAAATCATTTTCTGCAGGGTCCAGTAGATTGGATCTAGTCATAAGAATAGAAGAATGCTTGGTGTAAATAAAAATAACTCCTTGGTCTTCAACCGCCCACTATGAATGACCCTTGGATCAGTGCAACGGATGGGATGTCTTTATCCATCTCCTCATGATGGGAGCAGAGCAGGTTCAAAAAAGGATCTTGGAGTGTCCCGGTGTTGGGCCAGGAGGGTCTTTCAACACCTCCTTTTCTCATCAAAAGTGATTTCCGTTTTCTCTCCGTTGGCTCGGTAAGGAAATAAAAATAAAAGGAAGGGGAACAAGCACACTTGGAGAGCGCAGTACAACGGAGAGGAAGTTGTATGTTGCATTGGGGAAGGATGAATCACTCCTGAAAAAGAATCTATTGATTCTCTTCCAATTATTTGATTGGATAGTATTGTAGGTGTGAGGATTTACTTCACGGGCGAGGTATCTGGTTCAAGTCCATGATAGCCCAGTTGCACCAGGGAAAATTGTAGGAAGAAAAAGAAAAAGTGTCTTATTTTTTCATGTATGCTCGACTTGGTCTGGGTACGGGGGATATAGCTCAGTTGGTAGAGCTCCGCTCTTGCACTTGGGTCATTGAGATTACGGGTTGGATGTCTGATCATCTAGGTGGTAATGATATTATCTTTTACCCGAACCAGTGGCTTACTTTTTCTCAGTAATGGGGAATAGGACCGAAACATGCCACTGAAAAACTCTACAGAGACAAAGAAATATGTGCTGTCAAGAATGTAGAGAAGGTAGAGTGGGTAGTTGGTTAGATCTAATATAGATCATACATGGGTGATAGTTGGAGTCGGTGGCTCTCCTATGGTTACTTCATCTGGGATCCCTGGGGAAGAGGATCAAGTTGGCCCTTGCGAACAACTTGATGTACTATCTCCCTTAAACCTTCAAGCAAAATGTGGTAAAAGGAAAAGCCATGCCATGGACCGACCCCATCGTCTCCACCCCTTAGGAACTACGAGATTTCCCCAAGGATGCCAAAGGCATCCAGGGGTCACAGAACGACCATATACCCACCTTGATTCAAGGGGTGGAACACATTAGCTGTCCGCTCTAGTTGGACAGGAAGGGTCGGAGTAGGGAAATCATTCTTAGGACCAAAGATTCAGGTGGAAAAAGGGGATAGCTCTCCATTCCTAGTTCTCTATAGCTGGATAACCCAGAACTACAAGAATCCCTAAAATGGGATTGAAACTCCACACCTTTTTGGAAGAGTTTCTCTTTGGAGAGCATAGTACGATGAAAGTTGTGAGCTGGGTTCAGGGGGGAATTGTATATCGTTGGCCTCTATGGTAGAATTAGTCGAGGAGGCCTGAGAGACAACGGTTTACCCTGTGGAGGATGTCAGCGGTTAAAGTATGCTTATCTCCAGCCCGTGATCCTAGCCAATAAAATGGTATATGATACCACTAAATTATTCAGATCCGGTAGTTTTATTTATGATTTCTCATTCATGGATGTTGATAATATTTTTCCATTTAGTAGCAACTTAGTATGGCATAGCCTTGAATGACGAGGTTCAAACGAGGAAGGGCTTACGGTGGATACCTAGGCACCCAAAGACGAGGAAGGGCATGGTAAGCGACGAAATGATTTGGGGAGTTGAAAATGAGCATAGATCCAAATATTCCTGAATAGGTTAACATTTTTAACTGCTGCTGAATCCATGGGCAAGCAAGAGACAACCTGGCGAATTGAAACATCTTAGTAGCCAGAGGAATAGAAAGAAAAATCGATTCTTGTAGTAGTGGAGAGCGAAATGGGAGCAGCCTAAATCGTGAAAACGGGGTTGTGGGAGAGCCCAATATAAGCTTTGTGCTGCTAGGCGAAGCGGTTGAGTCCTACAACCTAGATGGTGAGAGTCCAGTAGCCAAAAGCATCATTGGCTTATGCTCTAACCCGAGTAGCACGGGGCACATGGAATCCCGTGTGAATCATCAAGGACCACCTTGCAAGGCTAAATACTCCTGGGTGACCGATAGCGAAGTAGTACCGTGAGGGAAAGGTGGAAAGAACCCCCATCGGGGAGTGAAATAGAACATGAAATCGTAAGCTCCCAAGCAGTGGGAGGAAAATTAGATCTTCGACTGCGTGCCTGTTGAAGAATGAGTCAGTGACTTATAGGCGGTGGCTTGGTTAAGGGAACCCACCAGAGACGTAGCAAGAGTGAGTCTTCATGGGGAAATTGTCACTGCTTATGGACCCGAACCTGGGTGATCTATCCATGACCAAGATGAATCTTGGGTGAAACTAAGTGGAGGTTTGAATCGACTGATGTTGAAAAATCAACGGATGAGTTGTGGTTAGGGCTAAAATGCCACTCGAACCCAGAGCTAGCTGGTTCTCCTTGAAATGCATTGAGGCACAGCAGTTGACTGGACCATCTAAGGGTAAAGCAGTATTTCGGTACGGGTCGTGAGAGCGGTACCAAATCGAGAAAAACTCTGAATACTAGATTTCCCCAATAAAAGGGGTAAGGGTCAACTAGTGAGACGATGGGGGATAAGATTCATCGTCGAGAGGGAACAACCCAGATCACCAGCTAAGGCCCCTAAATGACTGCTCAGTGATGAAGGAAGTACGAGTGAAAAGATAGCCAGGAGGTTTTCTTAGAAGCAGCCAACCTTGAAAGAGTGCGTAATAGCTCACTGATCGAGCGCTCTTGCGCAGAAGATGAACAGGACTAAGCGGTCTGCCGAAGCTGTGGGATGTCAAAATACATCGATAGGGGAGTGTTCCGCCTCAGAGGGAAACACCTGCGTGAGCAAGTGTGGATGAAGTGGAAGTGATAATGTCGGCTTGAGTAACGCAAACATTGCTGAGAATCCAATGCCCCGAAGACCTAAGGGTTCCTCCGTAAGGTTCGTCAATGGAGGGTGAGTCAGGGCCTAAGATGAGGCTGAATGGTGTAGTCGATGGACAACAAGTGAATATTCCTGTACTACCCCTTGCTGGTCCCGAGAGGCTAGGTTAGCCGAAATATGGTTATCGGTTCAAGGATGCAAGGTGACCCTTTCATTGTAAGAAGGGGTAAGAAAATTCCTCGAGCCAATGTCCAAGTACCAAACACTACAACGATGAAGTAACCTATGCCATACTCCCAGGAAAAGCTCAAACGACATTCAACAAATGGGTACTTGTACCCAGAACCAACACAGGTATGTAGGTAGAGAATACCTAGGGGCGTGAGACAACTCTCTCTAAGGAACTCGGAAAAATAGCCCCGTAACTTCGGGAGAAGGGGTGCCTCCTCAAGAGGTCGCAGTGACTAGGCTGGGGTGACTGTTTAACAAAAACACAGGTCTCTGCAAAGTCGTAAGACCATGTATGGGGGCTGACGCCTGCCCAGTGCTGGAAGGTTAAGGAAGTTGGTGACCTAATGATGGGGAAGCCAGTGACTGAAGCCCCAGTGAACGGTGGTCGTAACTATAACGGTCCTAAGGTAGCGAAATTCCTTGTCGGGTAAGTTTCGACCCGCACGAAAGGCGTAACAATCTAGGCACTGTCTCAGAGAGAGACTCGGTGAAATAGACATGTCTATGAAGATGTAGACTACGTGCACTTGGATAGAAAGACCCTATGAAGCTTTATTGTTCCCTGGGATTGTCTTTGGGTTCTTCTTGCGCAGCTTAGGTGAAGGGTGAAGAAGCCCCCCTTCCAGGGGGGCCTGAGCCACCAGTGAGATACCACTATGGAAGAGCTAGAATTATAACCTTGCATTAGGACCTACGAGCCAAGGGACAGTCTCAGGTAAACAGTTTCTATGGGGTGTAGGCTTCCCAAAAGGTAACGAAGGCGTGTAAAGGTTTCCTTGGGCCAGACGGAAATCGACCCTCGAGTGCAAAGGCAGAAGAGAGCTTGACTGCAAGACCCACCCGTCAAGAAGGGACGAAAGTCGGCCTTACTGACCCGACGGTGCCGAGTGGAAGGGCCGTCGCTCAACGGATAAAATTACTCTAGGGATAATAGGCTGATCTTCCCCAAGAGTTCACATCGATGGGAAGGTTTAGCACCTCGATGTCGGCTCTTCGCCACCTGGGGCGGTAGTACGTTCCAAGGGTTGGGTTGTTTGCCCATTAAAGCAGTACGTGAGCTGGGTTCAGAACGTCGTGAGACAGTTCGGTCCATATCTGGTGCAGGCGTTAGAGCATTGAGAGGACCTTTCCCTAGTACGAGAGGACCGAGAAGGACGCACCTCTGGTGTACTAGTTATCGTGCCCACGGTAGATGCTGGGTAGCCAAGTGCAGAGTGGATAACTACTGAAAGCATATAAGTAGAAATCCCACCCCAAGATGAGTACTCTCCTATTCTTACTTCCTTGAAAGCTCCTAGTGACGAACACGGTTGGGACAATGATGGGTTCTCTGTCCTTGCAAGGGATGGAGTGAAAAAAGTATTGAGAATCCAAGATAAGTTCACGGCGAGACGATCTGTTTATCATTACGATAGGTGTCAAGTGGAAGTGCAGTGATGTATGCAGCTGAGGCATCCTAACAGACCGAGAGATTTGAGCCTTGTTCCTACATGACCCGATCGATATGATCGGGTACTAGCCATCTATTCTTTTCTTTGTTCAATTGTTTGACAACATGAAACTATGAAACCAAAAGCTCTGCCCTCCCTCTCCTTCGGATAGAAGGGAAAATGAGGGTTCTCTACCTAGAAGGGATACCCCTTCGGTGTCATTTTAAGAATTGGGGCCACACAATCATTAGCCAATATGATTTTCTCGAATTTATGCCCTTCCTCATTCATGGTTTGAAATTCTGGTGTCCCAGGCATAGAGGAACCACACCAACCCATCCCGAACTTGGTGGTTAAACTCTACTGTAGTGACAATACTGTAGGGGAATCCCTGCAGGAAAATAGCTTGGTGCTAGGATGATAAAAAGATTAATGCCTCTTCTTCTCATTAGAATGTCGTCTTCTCAGAAACTCCATTTATGAAATATTTTCTTTCCCACTCCACACTTTACCTTGAAACGCAATACCTGCGTTCACTCATAGCAATAAATTTGCTTCTGCATCCTCTTACCCCGCGAAGAGAGGAATCTCTATTTTGGGAGGGACACCTGGGGGCGAATCCAGTGGAGACAGAGCCTGTAGCTCAGACGATTAGAGCACTTGGATACGAACCATGGTGTCAGGGGTTCGAATCCCTCCTCGCCCACCCTGAAGGGAAACAAAAGGGAGGCCAGGGATAGGAAGATTATGATTGGGATAGCGGACGCAAAGTTATGGAACTTAGTCTTCACAAAGGGTCATTTGTCAAAAATGATACTTGGTACGTCCGAGAGTAACCAACATATATGTGTCTGACCTCCTATAAACCTTCCTCATTATTAGATTTAGATTAGGGTTATAGAACGAGATATTCTCCCAAATCTGAGGAAAATTATATTGACAACATGCAGGGATCCAATTATGACTTCCAGGGAACGAACTGATAGTTATAACAGTTGGAAATGGGTCGAGTGAATAGTAACGGGTTGAGAAAATAGAGGCCTATCCACCTTCAACTCTGGAAATTTCATCACATCAGGAGAACAATGGATTAGTTTCTCTTAACTTTTCATTATTTTGAAGAGACCGTTGTTTCCATCTTTCCTTTCCCGAACTACTGGGATCCTATCTTGATCCTGTGGCGATTTTGCATGCATATATTATGTTATGAACAAGCAAAGGTAATGTTTGACATACTCCTAATGGTAAAATCGAGCTCTATTTTGAATAAAATGGATCTCCCCAAGTAGGATTCGAACCTACAACTAATCAGCTAACAGCCGACCGCTCTACCACTGAGCTACTGAGGAACAACAAAGGGTTCTCATATGCATTCAAGATCCTTGTTCTTTGGACCGACCCATGATCATCAATGTATAAAATATTGAGAAAATCAATAAGGTTTTTTCTCAACTCTTGGACACCCCACCCTAGAGTTATTGAACTCTAAATACAATAAGATCTATTATTATTATTGCTACCATTCAATATTACTACCATTAAATTTTTTTATTACTTTAAAAAGGAATAATTTGATTATATAGAACCTTGAAATAAAGAGATAACTTTTAGATTTAGATAAAAGAGGATTGGCGGATGAAAATAGTAGTTTACAAGAAAGGCGAGATCGGTAAATCAACAACTAGTTGTAATATCTTAGTCACTCTAGTGAGATGTGGTTAAAAAGTGTTACAGATTGGGTGTGATCCCAAACACGATAGTAATTTTACTCTTACAAGATTTATAATACCTACAATTATAGATACTTTACAATCCAAGGATTATCATTATGAGGATATTTGGCCCGAAGATGTAATTCACAAGGGTTATGGAGGGGTAGATTGTGTGGAAGCAGGGGGTCCACCTGCAGGAGCCGGATGTGGAGGATATGTGGTGGGAGAAACTGTAAAGTTGTTAAAAGAATTAAATGCATTTTACGAATATGATATTATATTATTCGATGTATTAGGTGATGTGGTCTGTGGAGGTTTTGTAGCTCCATTGAACTATGCAGATTATTGTGTAATAATTACAGATAATGGATTCGATGCATTATTTGCAGCTAATCATATTACTTCCTCTATAAGGGAAAAAGCTCATACACATCCAGTCCGATTAGTAGGCTTGGTGGAAAATCTTACATCTAGAAGAGATATTATCAATAAATATGTAGAAGCATGTCCAATGCCCGTAATAGAGGTATTACCTATTATTGAGGATATCCGAGTTTCCAGAGTAAAGGGTAAAACCTTATTTGAAATGGTTGGATCTGAACCATCCCTTAACTATGTGTGTAATTATTATCTAGGAATAGCAGATCAAATATTGTCCCAACCAGAAGGTATTGTCCCAAAAGAAATTCCAGATCAGGAATTATTCAGTTTACTCTCTGATCTTTATCTATGTCCCATTGGTGGTGGGGGACAGAAAAAAAAGATTCAGGAAAATTTGCTTGGGTTTACGAGGATTTAGAATCAACAATTTATCCATAATTTGTTGTCAACTGGATTCTTTATTTTTATTATTCTTTTTATTCATTATTTCTTTTGCTTATTTATCCTCAGCCATTTATTATTCCCCTCCCTATTATGTCAACCAAAATTGATGAACCTATAAATTTTGAATGTGAAATGGGTAATTATCATACTTTTTGTCCTATTAGCTATGTATCTTGGTTGTATCAAAAGATTTAAGACAATTTCTTTTTTGTAGTGGGCACAAAAACATGTGGTTATTTTCTGCAAAATGCACTTGGAGTTGTGATTTTTACAGAACCCCGCTATGCAATGGCAGAATTAGAAGAAGGAGATATCTCGGCCCATTTGAACGATTATGAGGAATTGAAAAATCTTTGTATTAGGATAAGAAAATATAGAGATCCCAGCATCATCATATGGATAGGCACTTGTACTACATAAATAATAAAAATGGATTTGGAAGGTATGGCAGCCAAATTGGAATATGAAATTGGAGTACCAATTCTAGTGGTAAGAGCAAATGGACTTGATTATGCTTTTACTCAGGGGGGAGATACCGTGTTAGCTGTAATGGCACATCGTTGTCCAGAACAATAATTCCCCATCGGTGAATCAAAACAAACTAAAAAAAAAACAAAATTATTCCCTTTTCCTCTCCTGAAGGAAAATAAATTGGTGCAATATGCAAATCATCCTCCCTTAGTTATTTTTGGGTCTTTACCCTCGAATTTGGTTTCTCAACTTGATACAGGATTAAGACGCAAATTCATCAAGGTATCAGGTTGGTTTCCCGCTCAGAGATATGCCGATCTTCCATCACTGGGTGATGGAGTTTATGTTTGTGGGGTTAACCCATTTCTGAGTCATACAACAACAACTTTGATAAGACGGAAAAAATGTGAATTAATTGTAGCTCCTTTTCCTATTGGTCTGGATGGAACGCGTGCTTGGATCGAAAGGATTTGTCCTGTATTTGGTATTGAGGCCTAGAGTCTGGAGGAAAGAGAGGAATAGATATGGGAGAGTTTAAAATACTATCTTGATTTGGTACGCAGAAAATCTGTCTTTTTCATGGGAGATAATCTCCTAGAAATATCTCTAGCAAGATTCTTAATCAGATGTGGTATGACCATTTATGAAATTGGTATTCCATAAATGGATAAACGGTATCAAGCTACTGAACTAGCACTTTTAAAAGATACATGTATAATAATGTGTATACCAATACCACAAATTGTGGAGAAACCAGACAATTCGAATCAGATACGACGTATGCGCAAGCTACAACCCGACTTAGTAATCACCGGAATGGCTCATGCTAACACGTTAGGGGCGAGAGGAATTGGTACTAAATTTCTAGTTGAATTTACTTTTGCCCAGATTCATGGATTTGCCAATGCGAGAGATGTACTCGAATTGGTTACCCGCCCTCTACGACGTAATGAAAATTTAGATAACTTGGATTAGACCACCCTGGTCCGAAATAACAACGAGTTCTATACTAGTACTCCTACTCCTAGATAAGATAACAGGGAATATATGTATTAATAACATATGAATATATCCAGATGTTAGAAAATTGATTCTAAATCAATTTTCTATATGTTAGATATTGAAATCTATTTGTTAAATCGAATATATGGATATAAAAAATAATAACTATTTCTATATGTATCTCCCATATGGGGGATACCACATATATTTATTCTATTCCTATTTCTCATTCTTTTATTTTGATTAAAAATGAGTTTTGATATGATAAGAGTAGAGAGTGCAAGCTTCTATGACCCATAACATTTTTAATCATAAATCTTCCAGGAAATCACATAAGAAATTTAGGAACCGACGCGTTTCGAACTACCAACTGTAGTTCATCATCAGGATAATGAAGACTGGCTGATCTGACATCCATATTTATACCAGGAAGAGAGAAGCAATGGTCAAAACCCAAGAAAAATCAGAAATTAAAAACGGTCAAAAATAAGTTTAAAAATATATAAATATATAAAATAAAACAAAATTAAAATTAGCCCAACCTTAAAATTGCAAAAGTTAAAAACGATTAATAATAAAAATAAACGTAAATATAAAAACAAAAATAAAACTAACCCATCCTTAAAAACACGAGTCAAAACTAAAAATAATATAAAATCAAAACCAAAAACTAAAATAACATAAGTTTTAACCATAAATCAAGTTAAAAGTCAAAAATTAAAGTCAAAGTCAAAAAAATAAAAAATAAAATAATAGAATAAAAATAAAGGATTTAATAAATAAATTAATAAATACATTAATAAATAAAAATGAGAATTAAAGTACAAATAAGAATAAAATAAAAATAACAATATAAAAATAACAATAAATGACCTACTCAATAAATAAATTGATAAATAAATACATTAAAAATAAAAAATAAAAATAAAATAAAAGCTAAAAAATAAAAATAAAAATAAATTACTATTATTCTATTTAAATCAACATAAATTTATCCTAATGTTGACCATAAAATAATAGAATAAAAATAAAGAATTTAATAAATAAATTAACAAATAAAAACGAGAATTAAAATACAAATAAGAATAAATTAATAAATAAATACATTAAAAATAAAAATAAAATAAAAAGCTAAAAATAAAAATAAAAATAAAAACTAGAATTAAATAAAAATAGAGGGTTTAAAAAAAAAATTATTAATTTTATTTTATTTTAATTAAAAGTAATAAAATACTTAAATAAAGTAAAATAAATAAAATCATAGAAAAAAATAATAATAATAAAATAATAATAATAATAATAATTTAATGATCAAATCAAAAAAATACCAAAGAATAAAAGAAGGACCCTTACATGGAGTGAAGAGATGAGAATCCAACAACTGCTAACTTTCCATCCATCATCCATGTTCAACGTACAGGGTCTCTTCTCAATTTCAATCGCCTCTCTAAATTTCGGGTGATGGAAATGGTCAACCTTAGCAAGGACTCTAGCATCTTCAATACAGATATGATGCTTCGTCTTCTCAGCATGCTCAGCTAGCGCTGAGGACTTGGTTCTACCATGTCTAATATTCACAGAATGCTCCTGGATATTTTTATTAATCGATCGACCAGTTTCACCAATGTAGGGAGTCCCACAAGAGCACGAGATCAAATAAACACCTTTTACGCTTTTTGGGTCCAACTGGTCCTTAACCGATTTAAGGGAGCTCCGAATAGTGTTTAAAGGTTTAAAAGAAGATGAGAGCTTATGCTTCCTTAAAATCCGAGCGATCTTGTCAGTAGTACCTTGAATAACAGGTAAATGAACTTTTCCAATAACATCATCAATTATCCTTTTTCTGTCTAGGACCTTTGCTTGCATTCATGAAAGCCTTCAAACCCTGACTTCTATGATAACCATTTTCTCTGAATACCTTAAGGAGATGGGCTTTCTCTTCATCTAGATGATCCTCATCATAAATTCTAAGAGCTCTCGTGGCTAAAGTGTTCAAAACCCCAATTTTCTGAGTAGGAAAATGATGAGAACCAAAATGCAGATACTGCTCCGTGTGCATCTTTTTCCGAAAAACATGATGTGAGAACGAGCCATTATTATTCCTCGAGATGAGAACATCAAGGAAAGGAAGGCTCCCATCATTCTTTGTTTCCAATGTGAACTTGATGGAGTCAGATTGATTATTCAAGTTGTGAGATAAAGCCTCTAATTCTTGACTTCCATGAGACCAATTGATGAAAGTGTCATCTACAAACCGCTTCAGAATGGAGATGCCATTGGTTTAGTACCCGGATCTACCGTGATCCACTGATATTTATCTACCAGTAGATCCTCCATCTTGAGCTTCCACAACTGAAAACTCTGACCATTAAATTTATTGATCTCTATCTTCCTGCCGCTCGCCATCTTCTTTCACAGCAAGAATCGATCCTGTAGATCTCCCATTGAACAGGGTCTACCTCAGGCCCGAGCAAAAAACCCCTTAGTAGTAAAGGCGTCCCCTTGAAGCTGAAACTACTCTAATACCAAGCGTAGGTTTTAACCCTGTACAGAAATTATCTGCAAACAAATCTTAAAAATAGAAAATAAATAGTAGCGAGAGCATAAAACATAAAACAGATAAGCACAGAGATTTTCCCCTGGATCCCAAATTGGGACGACCAACTTGATTTTTTCATTATATTCCTTTTAGTGTTACAACACATATATATACATGCTGAAGCATACATAAACCCCAATCCATTAACCCTGGATTAGAACATAACCGTAGTTCCCTTGACCGAATCTACAAAATATCAGGGGCCGAAAACCATCATGCCCCAAAACCATGTGCAAACCCATGCACAAAACCATGGGCGGGTCCGTCCACCAGAAAATAAGGACCAAAAAAATATTTCCGAGGCGTTGCTTCGGACCTCGACAGAGGGGGCGATATGTTACCGCTCCCTCTCCCCTCCCACACGCGTGATTAATCGTGGAAAGAATATAACACAAACCCAACAATTTAATGTTGGTGGCAGCATATGCTCACCATTAAATTTAAACAAATTTAAATTTAATGGTGAACATATACTGCTCACCAACATTAAATAACCTATAATATAAAACATATGTGTTGCCATTGTACTATAGTGAATAATGGTGTTTGATATAAAATAGTACCAATGGTGCAGATGATATGTAATAGTATCAATAGTACCAATGGTGCAGACGATATGAAATAGTATCAATGACGCAGAGCATAATTGGGAAATAAAATACGAACTATGTTAACCAATCAAATGTAAGAAAATATATATTTAAATAAATAAAATTAATAATAATAATAATAAATTAAATTTAAATTATTTCTGAAACATAAATTTTTTGGTATATAAGGTCAATGAAAAAACTGAATTACTATAAAGTCAATGAGAAATGCTTTCTACGTATTGTGTGTGGCACGTATAATAATTACATAGTAATATTCAAGCCTATTTTAATTGTTCATTAAAATCCTTCTATTCAACTTAATCAAATTAAATTTTAACATAAAATATTAAAAAATATATACATAAGAGACTTATTTCTATCTGTTTGTTTGTGCTTTATATAGGATAACAATTTAGCTAGTTGTTTGGAACCATTTTGATTCTGATTCTTTCATTTTTTAATAAATATTTGTTTTTCTTACAATAATTTTATTTAGTTTTCTTTTATTTAGTGAATATGGATAAGTGTTTGTGTTCAATGTTTCATGTGTCACAAAAATATGAAAAAAAATTTCTAAATAAACATTTTCTTTTTTTTTGCAATAATGATATTTAGGTCTTATCCTCTTTAGTGTATATGACTAATGTTTATGTTAAATGTCTCATAAATATTAGAAAAATATAAAAGTATTTTTAGTCTAACAATCACTATAATAGGGTTCATCTAAGTTACATAGCATGAGGACATGGGATACAAAAGACACAAAAATATGAGTATCTGACATGTGACACGCTATTCTCTCAGAACAAGACACGGAGGACACATTATGTATTATATATTAAAAAATATCGTAAATTAGTGAAGTATGCATACAATATGAAATATATAAACGATTTACATGATGATGACACAAATTCAATCATACAACTAATGCATATAACCAAAATAGCACTCAGTGTAATCCATCTTTGAACAAAAAATACATCAACAAAGACGTCATAAATGGCTTGTAGAGTCCAAAAAAATCATGCTACAACAATAACTAGTACTACATATCATCAAAATCATTTCCTATATTGGAATCCTCATCATCAATATCACGAGTCTAAGCATTAAAATAAGATTAAAAAAAATCTAAACATGTCAAATTGAAATTCTTTTTGAGTGATGGGTACACTTTTACTAGGGTCATGACATAGGAGTTCAACGATCAATGCCACCAACATTAAGTTACATAGAGGGCTTGGTCCTATTAATTAAATACCAATTACATACCTGCTTTCTGACAGATTCCAATGAAAATGTTGCATTAATCCTAAAATCCTAAAACCTATTAATTTTGTGAGATTTTTGAGTGGGATTTAAAATTATACTTTCTCCATATGAAATCTAATGAGTTCGGAAACACTCAAATATCTTGAGCCAATTAATAGTAATTTTAAAAACTTAATTAAAATGATTAAAATGAAAGATTTAACAATATCATTAATTTCATAGCATTAGTAGGGTATGTTACTTACCACCTATGGGTGACACCCATAGGATAATTTTTTCTCATAGATTGTCTTCAACCGACAGCCAACAATCCCTTGTAGCACCTCAAATAACTTGATGTGCCACCATATTCGCTGCCTGAACTATCCATTATGCACCCTCGCCCATATTTCATCAGCATATGTTTGAAGGTGGGCCTTCCAACCTTGAAGGTATTGTTTTCATTATGTAGTTGGGTATTTTTGCTTACTTATTATGAACACTTCTGGGCATGAATTAGTGGGGGGCTTCAGCGGAAAGAATGGGCTTGGTCTGTACTCTTGTCCCCCTGTCCAACTTGGTGGTTAGTCTTGTATCCTATTATCGTGGGATATCCTTTATTGGCTACTAGCTTTAGGAGTGGCACTACATGGGAAACCCTGATTTTGGTTGTGTTGTCTTGTTTCTCGATATCACATACATCACTCCCCTCCTCTCATTATAACCCATTTTCACATATTTCCCATATGGGTCCACCTTTTTCCATTGGGTCTATTGTCATTAAAATTGTATAGTAAATATCTAACAAAGCTCAGGACAAGGGTTGTCACCTTGATCCCCGCCTTTTCTATTCTAGTTGTCTCCCTAAAACAAGCTATGGGGGGTAGTCCCAATTAAATGTGAAGATGAGAAACTTATTGGAAACCAACAAATCTGGGAGAATGGCCTATCAACTTGGTTAATTTAGCAAGTTAAATATTAGATTAGATTTATCCTAAAATACCAACTTTTTAATGGAGTTAAGTAATTGATTTATATTGAATTATTTACCAAGTAACCCGATGAACAATTTTTTCTTTAATATGTTTCACTATCCTAGATGAAGTGCAAATCCTAAAATATAAGTGAGATGTATAATATTTGTTTATTTTAAATTATATTTCTATCTAAGTGAATCCTTCTTCTCAATTGTTTTGAAGTTAGTCTCTATAGTAGGTTGTGAGAGAGAAACCAAGGGGAAGCAAACTATGGCTTGATTAACAATCCTTCCCCTTGAGTTTTAACCACCCAATTCCTTCAGCGTTGCCGAGACTATGGCTCTAACGAATGAAAGGTCAATATTTTAACCAATAAAAAGGTTCTAGACTTTGCAAGTTGGTTGAGAAAGGTGGGTCTATCTCTCTATCGAGAAAACTTATGCTTGGAAGTTAATTAATTAGTGCAAAACTAGGCCTAAGATGCAAGTGCAAAGTATGAGTGAATATTCTTAAGTTGAGATTGTTAAAGATCTTAAGTACTTAAAGATAAGTTACAATAATTCTCAATTTACGACAATGAAGTACTTAAACAATGAATTATCGACAATTCTCACTATTAGTGTCAATATGTTCAATGATCAAACATGCTCTTTTAGTTTACTTTTTAGTGGTCCTAGGTCAAAATTTCACGTTTCAAGTCAGTTTTCAAATAAAATTTTGTTCACTGAATATGTCTAGGTCTGAAATGCGACTCCCTTCACTCCATTAATGGTCATAATAATTTCATAGGTCATGTCATCCATCAATCATCTAGGGTTTGAGGTCATTCACCACACCTTCATTTAGGTCAAAGTCTAGGTCTCATTTGTTTCGCCACCATAAGGGTCAATTATGTCATAAAAGAAAGCGAACAAAATCTCATTTTCACCATACAAGTCATTTTCATAGGGAGGTAGCAAAGATAGGGAAATAAGTAAAGAGCTCCTCTCTTCTCACCATCATACTCCACAACTGCCATGGGTTGAAGAAAAATAAGCAAATTTGTGCCAACACTACCTGTGCTATGCTTCTGGGTGTGTTGCATACGCACTACGTAGATGTTGCGCTTTTGGTGTTTGAGCTCCAAATCAGTTCTCAAAGGTTCAAAACCACTACACAAAGGTTCATTCACTTCCTAAATAGTAAGTGGACACCCTCCATACCTCTCTCAAGTCAGAATTCATTAGCAAATGAGTGGTTTCCTTCATTAGGTTACCTCCACTACATTTTTTATGTTTTTAATATTTTGTTTGTTTCAGCTGATAAAACCCTCATATAACCATCTACAACCTTCATACACCATACCCTAACATCTCCTATCACTCACAACCCTCTTTTCCATCAATTTCATTAAAACCCTAATTTTCACTACATTTTGGTAGAAAAACTAGTGAAACCCTGTGTTTTGAACTTTTGGGTACCTTTCACATTCCCACTACCAAAATTTCCACTTTAATCCTATATCCAACTCATCACCCTACCTCCCCAAATTTTTAGGGATTTTCCCTAACTTCCTTCCACATCATTTCTGTCCCTAAAACCACTCTACCACTCTCTCCTATTTTCCTAATTTTCCACCTTCCCTATCCACTACATCAAGCTAGGGCTTTCCTTGAAAAAAATCATAGAGGGTGAGAAGAAGGTACATAAGGGAGGTTACAATTCCAAGCTTGAGCCAACTCAGACCCATGGCATCATTTTTGGAGCTTCGTGATCAAATCATGGTTTACATTGCACATAGGGACAGTTTGGCTTCAAAATAAATTTATGAAGTAATGGAGATGAAGTTTACAAAAGTGAAAAAGGTTTTGGTCAATCATAGGCAAAATAATGAAAACCTAGTTCAGTTTATGTACAGGTGTTATGGTTTGAGAGAAATTCTCAAAATACAGTTGCTCCGAGTCATTTTCTTCACTTTTGGATAGGTTGTATTCAAATAAAAATTTCAGGGGTTTAGAGCAGGGGTTTGCAGTGCTTGATGACTCCATTCTGTAGCATACATCCTAAGCTTTCCAACCATACCACTTTCAGCCCCACAATCCTCTGGTAAGGCCTCAAAAATCCCTTTGAAAGTAGGTGTTATGCTTCTGCTCAGAGTACGTTATGCTTCTGCAAATTTTGAGAGATAAACTTCAAACTTGGATTCTGAGAAAATAGAAAAGTATTTTGGAAACATTGAGGAGGTTTTTTTTCATAACATGCCAAAGAAATAAAACCACTCTCAGTTTTGCAAAAAATGTTATTGTTAAATATATGTCGATCCATATTTAAGCCCTATTTTTGCAAAGTTTTGGCAATTCCTTTGTTACATTTATCATGAATCAGTTTTTACACTTCTGGGAAGTGTTGTTACACTTCTATAATTTGGTATTACACCTCCAGAAAGGGTCTATAATTAGGTTCTTGGATTCAAATCCCTTCAAACAAGATCAAGGCTTGTGACTACTAATCCTTGGAACTCTCACAAATAGTAAATCACTACTATCATACCCTCCCTTAGTCAAGTTATTGAGTTTTCAAATCATTTTCACGATAACTCTATATTTCTCCATATCATCACTTCTCCATGACATAGAAATAATCCATTTGATAAACCCTAACCTACTCCAGCTAAATAAACCCTAACCCATAGTACCTAAATACTATCCTACACCTCTCATATACCTCATCCTCACATCTTCCACTATCCATATCCTCCCTAACATGTCATTTTCATCAAACCCTAAATTCTAGCAAATTTTCATAGTTAAAAATTGGAAATTTCTTGTTTTCTTTATTTCATCACCCTCCTCACATCCATTTCTCTTCATTCCACCCACAACATTGAGCTAACATGCCACCCTATCTACTGAATTTTTGTATAATTTTCCCTAGCTCCATAACCCTCCATCTCACCCTCTAAAACTACACTATCCCTACACTCTGTTTTTCCCAAATTTCACTATACATACCCATCCCATCAAACACACTAGGGTTTTATCCTTTCAGTGATAAAAAATATGGAGTGTGGGAAGAAGAGCTTCAAGGGAGGGCGCCACCTTAGGTTAGAACCTTTCATTATACATGAAATCAATGATTCACCCTTGGCCAAAAGATGTTTTGAGAGGAGTGGATGTTTGAGGTTCTGTGAAAAGCTCATGGAGGAAGGATATCATCTTCAAATGACAAGCTTACTTTCCACAAGCTTCAGCATGAGAAATATCAAATGCATGACATGGAGGCTAAAACACAACCAAGGAGGCAAAAAACAAGAGGCCTCAAAAGGGCGTTGGAGCTATAAAGACAGTCAACTCATCCACTTGAAGAGTTGACCTTTGATGAGCTTATAGCCATGGATATTAATCAAGACAGAGAGCTTTGATTGTCAAGGGTAAATGAGAATTTGTAGAAGCTATTTAAGAGGGCTAAAAGAGACAATAAACTTCAAAGACATGTGGAAAATCACTATCGCACCAGGAACCCAATTTCTCAAATAAGGCTAAAACAATTGAAGAAAAGGATAAAAGAAGCACAAATGAAGCTTAAAGAGAAGGATAGCTTGGACTTGTTGGTTGAAGCTTCCTTGTAGGTTTACCCCATCACTCACAGGTGCTACAGAACCAATTTTGAGAAGTTTTGAAGAATTTTGGTATTTTTTGTGATTTTGCACAATTCTGGAAATTCCTCCTCACAGAAGAGTAATAAAATTTTGTTACGCTTATTTTGGAGGCATAAAAATGATGATTTATTTACATGGGTGGATGTATTTTTATGAGTACATTATAGATCAGGAACCCCCTTTGCATGAAAATCTTTAATTTTGAAGAAAAATCCCAAAAACCACTCATTTTTCATGTTTCTGCCACCTTTTTGGAGCCTATGTTACGCTTTTGGAGTAACCTTGGGAGAAAGGATTTTTGGAGGCCTTTAGATGGGTAAATTTTAAAAATTCAAGATTTATGGAAACTAGACACATAGGGCTAGTTGAATATTCTTTCAGAAGTGGCTTTGGACTCCTAAATGTGCCTCAAAAGTCCCTGAAAACTTCTATTATGCTTATGCAAATTTCTATTACCCCGCTGTCAAAAATGTTACAAATCAACATTGGATTCCTCAAGACACTTGTCAAGCTCCGGAAATGTCACAAATTTGAGGGTTTTCTATCCTATGAGTTGGAATTAGAGTTATTGAGTTGGTTTTTTCCTCTTATCATGAGGGAATATGTAATTTAATGTAAGGGACAAACACTCCTAGTTCATAGCTGAAATTCAGGGAATGGTTTCTAACCTCCCTAGAATCTAGGAAATGACTCATATTGTGTATTTATGATGCATTTTGGATACGATTTAGACATGATGAGGTGTCATAGTCCATATTTTCTATAAATATACTCTCTTTAGTCTTTTTTTGGGGTGGATAGTCTTATTTTGCAGTGGAGATTTTGTAATCAACATTTTGGAATGAAATTAGAGACAGAATTGTTGAACTTGTGTTGAGAATATTATGGTATGCATTGGATCATTTTTATTCTTATGTATGTTTATATATTCATGCTAAATCATATATCTTCTTATTTTAGATACATCTTTCCATATGTTTATCTTGTAAGTTTATGAGCAGAAATCATGTTTGTTCATGCTCTGTTTTGGACCAGGTTTACATGTTATGTATATGTTCTTCTAAATGAAATAATTCGCCTCAATGTTCATTTAGAATCTCTATCACTTCATCCTATACTGAATGAACTATTAAACATGCTTTCAAACTACCTATCTAGCCTCACAAATTCTCTGCAAATTGACCTTGGAATTCAGACCTAAAAACTCTACACACAACCTTCTCATTGACCTTTTTATCTAGCACTTAAAACACCAAAAAAATGCTATTTACTAAGCTTACATACCTAGCCTAAAATCATTAGATACTTAATCATTCCTTTGACAACAAAAGTGACAAAGATAGATCCCTCTCTTATCGTGGTAGGGCTAGCTACCTGACCTAAAGCCTCATCTGTGGTTACCTTCCTTCAGCTCCATTCACAACCTTGGGAAGTAAGGGGGAGTGATAACACTCACCACAAGAGAAAGTTATCAAATTAAACGGTGACAATAAATGGTTCCAATATTACCAATAAACAATGGCTTATGAAACAGACAACCAAATTGACAAGATTAATGCTTCTTAAAACAATTATAATCCTTCAAGATTATAACATGCATCATCAATATGCAAATTAGATACAATAAAGGGCTACTTATGGACACAATTATATCTCTTATCGCAATTATCATTAAACTTGATTAAGTGCTTCAAGACTGACTTAGATTACAAATCCATAAGAGCTATTAATGAATAACAATGTATCCACTTATCCAACAACAATGATAGCAATGAGAAACAAGAGATTAATCACAATATTACTTGTTAAACCAATCTCATTAAAACAATTATTAACTCAATTAGAGCACTTTTGTTTGTGTAATGAAAGAGTGCAGATGGATGCCAATGATGTGTGTTGGGTATGTGTTATATTCTTTCCACGACTAGCCCCAAGCGTTGTATGTTGCGCCGGGCGCAGCAGGGGGGGCGGCAGCCCCCCCTATCGGGGTTCGGGGCAGCGCCCCGGGGAATTTTTTTTTGGTATGCGGTCCCACTCATATGCGGACCCACCCATGTTTTGTGCATGAGTTTGCACATGGTTTTGGGGTACGACGGTTTTCGACTCCTAGTATTTTGTAGATCCGGTCAAGGGAACTACGGTTATGTTCTAATCCAGGGTTAATGGATTGGGGTTTATGTATGCTTTGACATGTATATATATGTGTTGTAACACTAAAAGGAATATAATGAAAAAATCAAGATGGTCGTCCCGATTTGGGATCCAGGGGAAAATCTCTGTGTTTATCTGTTTTATATTTTATGCTCTCTCTATTGTTTATTTTCTGTTATAAGATTCGTGTGTAGATAATTTCTGTTCAGGGTTAAAACCTACATTTGGTATCAGAGTTGTTTCGGCTTCAAGGGGACGCCTTTGCTACTGAGGGTTTTTAGTTCGGGCCTGAGGTAGACCCTGTTCAATGGGAGATCTACGGGATTGATTCTTGCGGTGAGAGAAGATGGCAAGCAGTGGAAAGATAGAGATCGAGAAATTTAATGGTCAGAGTTTTGAGTTGTGGAAGCTCAAGATGGAGGATTTGCTAGTGGATAAAGAGCAGTGGATCGCGGTAGATCCAGGTACTAAGCCAACAAGAATGTCAGATGAAGACTGGAAGAAACTGGATCGGAAGGCTAAAAGCACAATACGGTTGTGTGTCTCAGATTCAGTATTGTTGAATGTATCTGGGGAATCTACGATGAAGACCTTGTGGGAAAAGCTAGGGACTTTGTACCAATCTAAGTCTCTGGTGAATAAGTTGTTCCTGCGGAAAAAGATGTATAACCTGAGGATGAAGGATGGAGACTCGCTGACAGAGCATCTGAACGCCTTCAATACTGTGGTAAGTCAACTGTCATCTGTTGATATTAAAATATCAGATGAAGATAAGTGCATCAGTTTGTTGTGTTCTCTACCAGACTCGTGGGACAGTCTGGTTATTGCAATAGGTAGCAATACAACTACCTTGAATTTTGATGACATTGTTTCAGCCTTGCTGTCGGAGGAAATGAGACGGAGAAATATGGAGGGTCATAATGGAGATGCCTTATCTGTACGAGGAAGGTCCCAAAACAGAAACAAGAATAAGGTTTCGAGTGGGAGATCTAAATCTAGAGGGAGATCTAAATCTCCTGGAAAGTTTGTAAAGGTGTGCTGGAAATGCGGAAAGGAAGGACACTACAAAAAGGAATGAAGATCTAAAGCTTCTGAGAAAGGAAAGGGATCTGATGAAGCTCCTTCTGCAGAGGCAAAAACCACCTCGGATGAAGGTGGGGATGTGTATTTGGCTTCTTCTTCAAATACACATGTAGATCATGAGTCATGGTTGATTGACTCATGTGCATCCTTTCACTTCACTCCCCATAGGGAGTGGTTCTGCGAGTATGAGAAATATGATGGTGGTGATGTCTTCCTAGGGGATGATAGGAGGGCCAGAATCATCGGACGTGGAAAGGTCAAGCTGAAGCTGCAAGGTGGAAGGATTAGAACACTTCCTGGTGTTCTGCATATTCCCGCATTGGCTAGAAATTTGATTTCTGTAAGCAAGATGGATGATGCAGGTGTGAAAACAGTGTTCGAGAAAGATTCCTGCAAGATGGTTCGGGGAGCACTGGTACTAATGCGGGGAGTTCGGACTGGAACTCTATACAAGCTACAAGGTAGCACTGTTATTGATGGGTGTAATAGTTCTATGGTTCCTGAAAGTGGAGCGGAAAGCCTAGTTGTCTCTGGAGAAAAGACCATGCTATGGCATCAAAGGCTTGGACATATTAGAGAGAAGGGCCTTCGGATACTACATAGAAATGGTATGGTAGAAGGTATGTCTAATTTCTCTCTGGATTTCGATTTCTGTGAACATTGTGTATATGGGAAGCAGAATCGGGTGAGTTTTCCTTCTCGTGCTAAGAGGGCAAACAAGATATTAGAACTTGTGCACAGTGATGTGTTTGGGCCTGTGTCAGTTCCATCACTGGGAAAGTCTGTGTACTATGTTTCATTCATAGATGACTTCTCAAGGAATACATGGATATATTTCTTGAGGAAGAAATCAGAAGTCTTTGACAAATTTAAAGAATTTAAGGCTCTGGTGGAAAACCAGACAGAGAAGAAGATAAAGGCGTTGAGGACAGATAATGGTGGGGAGTTCTGCAAGAAGGAATTTGAAGAGTTCTGTAAGAAGTGTGGTATAGCACGGCAGAAGACTACTCCATACACACCTCAGCAAAATGGAGTTGCATAAAGAATGAATAGAACACTGATGGAAAAGGCAAGAAGCATGCTCAGTGGTACCGAGTTAGGACAAGAATTCTGGGCAGAGGCAGTGGAGACTGCATGTTACTTAGTTAACATATCACCTTCATCAACGTTGGAGGATAAGACTCCACATGAGGTATGGACTGGTAAGAAACCCTCTCTTTCACATCTAAGGGTATTTGGATGTGATGCATATGTACATGTTCCAAAGGAGAAAAGGACCAAGTTGGATAATAAATCTGAAAGGTGCATCTTTACTGGGTATAAGGATGGTTTAAAGGGTTACAAGCTTTGGAACCCAGAAACAAGGAAGGTTGTGTACAGCCGAGATGTGGTGTTTAGAGAAGTGAAAGATGTTGTTAAACATGAAGTCCTACCAAAGGAACCCGAGAAGATAGAGTTTGAGCTAAAGGAGGATGAATTAGACTCTACAACAGAAGAAGACTCAGAAGATGAAGAGCCACAAACTCCAGCTTTGAGAAGATCAGTTCGGGAAAGAAGGCAACCAGAAAGGTATAGTCCATCTACTTTTTGTTCAGGTTTTGCCTTAACTATAACTGATGATGAACCTAGAACTGTCAGGGAGGCAGTAGATTCAGAGGATGGAAAACTCTGGAAGGAGGCCATGGTTGATGAAATGGCATCCTTGCACAAAAACGATGCATGGGATCCGGTGGAGTTGCCGGCTGGAAGGAAGCCCATTGGGAGCAAATGGGTGTTTAAGAAGAAGATGAATGTAGAAGGCAAGGTGGAGAAATACAAAGCTCGGTTGGTAGCGAAAGGTTATTCCCAGGTGCCGGGAATTGATTTTGGTGATATTTTTTCTCCCGTTGCCAAGGTTACTTCTATTAGATTACTTTTATCTGTTGCTGCTGCATTTGATTTTGAGATAGAACAGATGGATGTGAAGACAAATTTTCTTCACGGGAATCTAGAAGAGGAGATCTACATGAAGCAACCTGAAGCCTTTATGGTGAAGGGTAAGAAAGAACTGGTATGCAGGTTGAAGAAGTCTCTGTATGGGTTAAAACAGTCACCAAGGATGTGGTATCAGAAATTTGATACCTATATACCGGGACTTGGCTTCACCAGAAGCAAGGAGGATCACTGTGTTTATTTTAAATTAATTGGTGACCGTGTTATTTATTTGGTCTTGTATGTGGATGATATGTTGTTGATTGGAAATGACAAAGAATTATCCAAGATTTGAAGACCCAACTTTTCTCCAAATTCGACATGAAGGATCTTGGTGCTGCAAACTATATTTTGGGAATGGAAATTAAGAGAGATCGGGCAAAGAGGAAGCTCTGGTTAAACCAGAGGAAGTATGTCGAGACTATATTGCAGAGGTTCAATATGCAGGATAGTAAACCGGTGAGTGTTCCTATTCCCGTAGGTGCAAAGCTGTCTGCTGAACAGTGTCCCAAGACACAAGAAGAAGAGGAGGATATGTCCCGTGTTCCATATGCAAGTGCAGTGGATAGCCTGATGTATGCAATGGTCTGTACTAGACCAGACATTGCACATGCAGTGGGAGTATTGAGCAGGTTTATGTCAAACCCATGGAAGGAGCATTGGACAGCAGTGAAGAGGGTTTTCAGATTTTTACGTGGCACTAGTGATTATGGCTTGTGCTACCAGGGAAGACCAGGATTGGAAAGAATGTTGGAAATTCGTGGTTTTGTTGATGCAGACTGGGCTGGAGATCTGGACCAAAGAAGATCTACAAGTGGGTATGTTTTTAGCCTATTTGGAGGTGCAGTCAGTTGGATGAGTAAAATATAGTCTGTAGTGGCTCTTTCAACTACAAAGGCATAATACATAGCAGCCACTCATGCAAGAAAAGAAGCAGTTTGGTTGCAGATATTGTGTTCAAGTATGAGGTTGGTACAGCAAGCTATAAGGATAGACTGTGATAGCCAAAGTACAATTTTCTTGGCTAAGAACCCTGCTTATCATTCAAAGACAAAGCACATTGATGTTCAATATCACTTTGTTAGATATATGGTTGAGGCTAAAAGGGTGTTGCTGGTAAAGGTGGACACTTTGAAGAATGTTGCAGATGCATTGACGAAGTCTGTGAGCACTCAGAAGTTCTCTTGGTGTAGAGAAACAATGGGTGTTGAAGAATTGGCCCAATGACTAAGCGCTCCTGTGGCCCCCAGTGGAAAGAAAACAACAAGTGGGAGAATGTTGTGTATGTGTTATATTCTTTCCACGACTAGCCCCACGGGTCAGACAAGCCGGCGCAGAGCCCCCCCCGCCCTGGCCCGGGCACCGCCCCCGGCGAATTTTTTGGTATGCGGTCCCACTCATATGCGGACCCACCCATGTTTTGTGGTATGATTTTGCACATGAATTTGGGGTACGATGTTTTCGACTTTTGGTATTTTGTAGATCCCACAAGGGAACTACTATGTTCTAATCCAGGGTTAATGGATTGGGTTTTATGGATGCTTCTAAGATGTATATAT
Organism: Pinus albicaulis; assembly: GCA_034641835.2. NCBI lineage: Eukaryota > Viridiplantae > Streptophyta > Pinopsida > Pinales > Pinaceae > Pinus > Pinus albicaulis. The sequence continues at coordinate 759,784,418 of CM076575.1, read as the reverse complement.
ATGTGTTGTAACACTAAAAGGAATATAATGAAAAAATCAAGCTGGTCGTCCCGATTTGGGATCCAGGGGAAAATCTCTGTGTTTATCTGTTTTATGTTTTATGCTCTCTCTATTGTTTATTTTCTATTATAAGATTCGTGTGTAGATAATTTCTGTTCAGGGTTAAAACCTACAATGTGGAAATGCAATGGAATACAAGATGGGGAAAAAAATAAATAATTGATTTTAGCAAGAAGATAGAAACCCAATTCCACTAGAAAATTCTTATACAATACGCTCAAGATGAAATCACCAAGAGCCAAATGAAATTATATGGCGTACAACATTTTTTACCACCACTGTAAATTTTATATCAGACCTTTATGCAACGTATATCAGCCCTTAAATTATTATGACAACCTTCAAATAATGATCAAATATGCCAATAGGTGCAATCCTAAAAAAATTTAATGATATAATATGCTTGTAAATTGATTATTAGGCCAAGATTATATGTGATTTTATGAATGTTGTATGTGAAATTATATGGTTGTAACAAACATATTAGATCTGGAAAACAATTTACATTCCAAAGAAATTTCACTTATGTGCATCTAATTGACTTTAGATTAATTATCAATGCCTTAGGAAAATTGTTTAGTGAATTTAGGCTTGATTTAGATTCACTTAGGACTTTAACATGTTGTTTTATGTTATGAAACCAACTCAAAAAATAGAACAAAAGATAGAGCAACGCCTTAGAAATCAACCTCTTCGAGGGGGAAACCTCCTTTACATTACATAGATGAAAATTTATTGGATGATTCAAATGACAACCTCCTTTCTATATATAGGAGTCCATGGGGTCACAATATAATCCTAGCCGACATAACAATAATAATGTAAGGGCACAAAAATAACAATAGTGGGCTTTTATGGGGCACAATAATAACAATATGGAGACTATAGGGGTACAAAAATAACAATAAACGGGCTACACTAACAACAATAAGGGACTACACTAGTAATATAGGGATCTAACATGCCCCTCTCCTTCAAAAATGTGTTGTCCTCAACACTTGAGTAGCTCTGGATGCTTATGTATAAAATTCTCATCCTCCCATGTGGAACTTCAGTGGGTAAGTTCTTCTACCTGATGAGATACTTTGAAATTGATCAATTTTGTAGTTGTCGAGTTCTTGTTTCCATGACTGCTTCAAGTTCCAATATTATTTTTCCTTCCTCATCAAGTTCTGGAAATATTTTTTGAATTGGAATTTTTTCACCTATAACCTTCTTTAAGCATGAAACATGGAAAACTGGGTGCACTTGAGAAGAAGCAGGAAGCTCCAATTTGTATTCCATAGTACCAATCTTTTGCAACACCTTGTAAGGACCATAGTACTTTGGCGATAATTTATTATCCTTCTTAGCTTGCTTGAGGGACATTTGTTTGTATGGTTGTGGCCATAAAAATACCCAGTCTCCTACATCAAAACTTCTCTTGCTGCAATGTTGATTTTCCTGTTGTTTCATTCGATTTTGTGCCAGATTTAGGTTATCATTTAAGAGTTGGAGAACTTGTTTTTGATTCTCTATGTGATCTTCCACTGTTTGAACCTTAGAATTTTCTCTTAAATATGATGTGATGGATGGTGGATGATATCCATAAAGTGCCATTAATGGGGTCATTTTTGCTACAATATGGAAGGAAGTGTTATACCACCATTTAGCCAGTGGTAACCACTTGACCCATTGTGTTTGTTTATCAGATACAAAACAATGAAGATATCCTTCCAAAAAAAAAATCATTATCTCAGTTTTCCCATCGGATTGAGGATGATAAGATGAGCTATGAGCTATTTGAGTACCCAAACAATAAAATAATTATGTCTCAAAATTTCTAGTCAAAATGGGATCTCTGTCGCTTATAATAATCTTTGGCTTCCATGTGTCTTTTGAATTGTTTCCATAAATGCAGTTGCAATTGTACTTACTTTAAATGGATGAGATACTGCACAAAAGTGTGCATACTTGGTAAGCCTATCAACTACCACCATGATGGCACTCTTTCCTTCAGACTTAGGTAAACCAGTGGTGAAATACATTAAAACCTCCTCCCAACGTTGACTTGGAATGGGTAAAGGCTTTAGTAGACTTAGGTTCTTAATTGTCTCAACTTTATTTTTCTGGCAAACCAAACATTCTGTCACAAACTTTTGAATATCAGATTTAAGGCCATCCCAAAAAAAATGTTTCTTCACCCTGTGGTAAGTTTTTAAAAATCCCGAGTGTCCTCCTAAGGGAGAGGTGTGCAATTCCAAAAGAATCTTTTGTTTTAGTTGGGTATTCTTACAAATATATAAGCGATATTTGTACCATAAGGAATCATTTTTCCAATAAAATGTATCAGATGTACTGGGATCTTGCCACAAATTTTGAATGAGTGTCCACGCTTCTTCGTTGTTCTTCCATTCCTCCCTTGCTTCGGTTATCCAATCTGGTTGGATAATAGAAATGGCACAAAGCAATGTTTCCACCTCCTCATCCTTTCTTGAGAGTGCATCTGAAACAACATTTAGTTTCCATTTTTTGTAGATTATTTCAAAGTCATAGCCCAACATCTTTCTGACCCATTTTTTCTGCTCTTCCGAAGATAATTTTTGTTCCAAAAAGTATTTAAGACTATCATGATCAAATTTTACCTTGAAGTGTCTTCCAATTAGGTAAGGTCATCATTTCTTTAGTGCATGTATTATTTCCAAAATTTCTTTCTCACAAATAGCTTTCTGATGTAAATACTTTCCTTTGATTGGATGGATTTCAAAAGCAATGGGTCTTCCTTCTTGCATTAAAACAACACCAATTCCATTTCCTGAGGCATCACATTCCACAACAAAGGTTTTTGTGAAGTCTAGCATAACTAAGACCGCTGCTAGGAACATTGCCTCTTTAAGATGTTCAAGGCCCTTAGTTGCTTCAGGAGTCCATGAAAATGTATATTTTTCAATAACGTTGTTAGAGGTGCTGCTATTTTCCCATATTTCTTAACAAACTTGCGATAATACCCTATTAACCCGAAAAATTCTCGCAACTTATTTATGGTTGTTGGGACTTTCCATTCATTAATGGCTTTAATTTTGTTAGGGTCTACCTTAACACCCTCTTGAGATACAATATGACTCAGATATTCCACCTCTTGTACTCCAAAGAAACATTTTGAGGTTTTTTCATATAATTGTTTCTCCTCCAATAGTTTGAGCACCTTGCCAACATGTTTAACATGATCCTTCCAAGACCTATTGTAGATTAGTATATCATCAAAAAATACTAAGAAAAATTTTATAAGGAAGGGTTTGAAAATGGAATTCATCAACCCTTGAAATGTAGAAGTGGTAAGGCCAAAAGGCATGAACAAAAATTCATAGTGACCCTCATGAGTTTGAAATGTTGTTTTCATAATATCTTCATCCTTCATTCTAATTTGATGATATCCTGAACAAAGATCCAACTTGGTAAAATAAATTTCTCCATGTAATTCATCCAATAATTCATCACTCATAGGAATGGGAAATTTATATTTAATAGTGAGCTTATAATTAAGCTCCCTATAATCTGGAAACATATGCCATGGTCCATCCTTCTTGTGCACCAATACAACTAGAGCATAGAAATAAATTTGACTATCATTAGGGGAATTTTGAGGTTTAAAATGGGCCTTGTAAGGAAATAATAAAATAATAGCTAAACCAATAAAATAATATTTATAAAATTTGAAATTCACTTTTTGCACCACAATCCATATAAGCATAGTTAAATTCAATTCAAAAGTTGTACCAAAATAAAATTAATAAAAAAATTGTATTGATATGACTAAAAATAAGAATGGATTTTTCAAGAAAAAAGTAATTATCATTGAACAACTAATGCATTTGTCCTTTGTAATTAAATAACTTAAAATAAAATATAAATATAAATTCATAAATTCTTAATTCTTAATTTTAAAATTTTAAAAAATAAATTAACAAGTAATATTATATAAATATTTTTGATAAAATTTTTAATATTTATATTAATTAATGCAGGAGCATATTGCTTAATTTTCATTATTTATTTGTGTGATTTAGGGGGTGTTGTTTTTTTTTAATTATTTTATAAATTATGCACATTTTAAATAAATTAAGAGGAAAATCTGAGTGTGAGGTTTATTGTAAATATTCTCTTAATAAATTGAGGATATGAGTGGAGTTGGATAGATATTTTAGGGATTATGAACTCCTTAAATGGAACTTAGTTGAGTCAAAGGAGGGATAAAGATATTTTGGGATTTGGTTGAGTTATTTGTGGAGGAAATCATGGATTCAAATTAATCCACAATTATATATAATTATGAGCTTTGTATGAGGATGGAATATAGATAAATAGATACAGAAATGGAATAGGACAGAAAAGGAAAAAGAGAGGTAGATGTAGATGTGTGTGAGAGTGAGGGGGGCCACGTTCTGTGTAAATATTTTATTTATTAATTAATTATTCGTAGAAGAATTTTGCTGAATACTTATGTTGTGAATTTATGTTCTGAGTTCGTTAAATTGAAACATGTCCTAAGGCTGAGTTATCATTTTGATATGAGAGCACATAAAATGTTTATGGTGCAAAGTATATGTTGAGCACGTGAAGCTGCATGTATTGAGGGTGAATCAACAAAGGTCTAGATCCTAGGAGAGAGAGCCGAGTAACTGAAGATTATCGGCACTTTGGAGTTGGTTTTTGTTCGATTTTGTTGCATAGAGAAAGTGTTATTGAAAGGTAAGGGATTACTATCGAATTCTTATTTGCAGCCACCCATAAATTCGTGTAAGATAACTCCAAAACAACGTTCACAACTTGATTGTGCACATGTATCTGTTATGAGCAATGTTGAACTATGTTTCTTGTAGTAAGTAGCAGTGCTCGAATTTGAGAATCTAGCATCCGAGGGAGCTGAGTTTGATAGAGGAAGAGTTTGGTTTCATTAGTGATTAAATTTTTGTAGTAGACGAGTTGCAGGGTTGAACGTCTTGATTGCGATGTATGTAAATTTTTAAATGGTGGGTAATTTGAAAATTATAGAAGTATAATTTAACCTACATGGAACAAGTAGTGTCTATTTTTCCGCGCACACTCTGATTTATGCAGATCCTCTGCATCATTTTGGTATCAGAGCCAAGCTCCCTATCTCAACTGGTGTTGAATTTCCAGCTGCTCCTTTATCTTTTGATTTGAGCACATCGGCGTTCCCCTTGTCCACTGAAAACCTACTTTCATTCCCATGTTTGGAAGATTGTGAATTCAGATCTGCAGAAAGGGATCCACTGGCTGTCAAGAGACTTGACAGTCTAAGAGCATTCCAATCAAGGTCGTTCTGAGCAAGAACTATTTCCATGGCCCTTGATATGACTTGATATGTTTCTACTTCCACATGAGGAGATAATTCCATTTTGTAAACAAGAAAAACCAGGGCGGAAATGAAGATAACATTGATCTATTCGACGCCCATGGAATTGGATTGAATTCTTCGAAGCTTGGCCTGCTAAAACTAGGGCTCAGGTTCTAAAATCCTCAACATTTCAGCGTCTTTATTGCTTTGACGAGATAAATATGGAGAAGATCTGCCTAAAATCGGCATTGTTTTTTCTAAGAAGAACAAAATAAACGAATACGAGAACAGTGGAGGTATTAGTGGTAGAGCTCCCCTTATCACTGCTGGAAAAATTACCCGTCCAGCAAAAACTTGGCCTTCCCCAACGCCTTCTTTCCTTTCTGAAAAAGTGCACAAAAAAATTTGGTTTCCATACTCCATATGATCGTAAATATTTTTGTTCTCAGGTATTTATTTGGTGTTCAAAATATTTCTGACAAAAATTTGAAATCCAGTGTGGTATGATGAGAAGAGACAAAAATGTCGGTTTGTTTTAGCACATGAGTCTTTGTAAGATTAATTCAACTTTAAATCTGTGGACACAATGATTTATGCACTCTGTTCCGTAGTAATTCGTGGTGTAAAGCTTAAATATTCTACAGGACTCCGCAATTTTCATGCACATGCTTTCTTCGTTCTGTGATTAACATAATAGTCTTGGGAATGCGTACGTGTAGTTTCTTTGCGGCATTGAGGGTGGAATACCGCATGTCCATGAAGATCGAAGATCCGATTCAAGGTCATTTGGAGCAGCATCATCATTGGTATTGTGGAAGTAATGCTTCCTCCTTTCACACCATTGGATTCCCATTTTACCTTGTTCTCCCACCGAATGATTCTCAACGCATTTTTGGTTACGAAACTTCCAAATGCTTTTGAGATTTGTTATCAAAATTGTTGTGAGCCACTTAAATATTTAAATGGTAAAGGGTAAATCCTTTACTCCATTTAAAAATAATGTGGTGAGTTAAATGAGTTTTATTTTATTTAAACAACTTAAAGTGGATGTGTAATTCAGGTTGAGAAGAATAGTGCTTAAGGTCATATACACTTTATGAGTGTTTCACCAAAATTCATGAGTGGGAAGATAGATATTTTAAGAGGGATAATGAGTGGAGTGATAAGTAATTGATTGTGTTATAAATAGAATATTTTTATGCAAAGTAATCACATAAAGTTGAAAATTCAAATTAAGATGTCAAGGTCAAATGAATAAATTTGGATAGCTTGAGTCAATTTAAACCATTGAGTTATTGTACAAAAGGGTGCATTTTTCATCCAAGATGAAGATTTGATGTCAAGTCTAGAGTCAAAGAGTCTTAAATCAAGTCAAAGGTTTGAATGTAATTGGGTGCATGATCGACGAAGCCTGACACCCAAAGAGTTTGTTCATTGTAACGCAAGAATTACTGCAGTTGTTTTTTTACAGCAAAGAGGAGCAAGAGAGTTTCCCAGAAATGATTCCAAGACAGAGAACCGAAAGATACCAAGCACAGGAAGAGAGCTTGTATTGTTGGATGGCAAGCATGAAGGCTTGCTGAAAAATGGATTAAATGAAATCCACAAGTGAACAGATGAAGTTCACAAAGGAGGAGAAGATGATTGTTGATAGTTATTTCAGAAGTTATGAGAAATACCACAGCAGAAGAAAGAAGAAGGAAAATTCCAAGGCAAATGGCATATGGAATAAGTTGACTGATGAAAAGTATGAGAGGGAGAAAGCTAAGATAGTAGTTCACCTTGAGTTATTGATGAAATTGTTGCAGAATAATAAAGACCAGAGACATGGTTGGACCACAAGGAAGAAAGTGAAATGGCAGAGGCTACACGTAAAGAGGGAACAACAAGTAAACATACAATTAACAGAAGAGATGAGGAAGCTCGAGCAGATAATGAGTGTGCAATTAAGATGTGAAGAACTCAGAGAAGCTAAGTTGGAAATAGAATTTTCCATTTGTGGACCAGAACAGGGTGAAATTCTGGGTGAAGAGATTAATGAGAAAGATCTCATGAACTATTGGAATAGTTCAAAACAATTTGAAGATATGCTGACAAGGGAAGCAGATGAGGCTATGAAGCCTTGTATTTTTAAATCTCATAGTTTGTGTATGTTTGTAGGATGTGTAGAAGATGGTGGACAGTTTGGTGAAACTGTCATGAAGATAAATGAAGCCTTTGAGGTGAAGTATGATGGAGAATGCCTTCCAGAGGAGGAAGGTACTGATTTGTTGCAGCAGAAAGAATTCATATATGAATTCTTGTTTGGTGTAAGACAACCAGTTGAAGTTGTTATGGAGTAGAGGCATAATGAAAATGCCGAAGAGATATTCCAAGGAGTTAAACAAATGAATTTGTTTAATGAAATTGATGACAGAATTTTGCAATGTGATGATACAGACAACAGGATAACTCAGGAGGATTTCCAAGAGAAAAATGAAACTGGGAATGAAGGTTGTGATGAAATGCTGGAAATATTTCAAATGGAAATAGAGTTCTTGGAATGATGGCTCAAGGAACCTGAAGGAGAAGTGAAGCTTGCAGAACATGATACGTAAGAGATTGCAGTTACCGTACATGATAAGGATGAAATGTTTCTAATGTTTATAGAGTTAAGTGAATGTTTTAACTCTTCAAATAATAATGTGGTTGTAGGTACAGAAAACAACATTTATGATGTTGAAATCAGAGAAATTGAGCAGAAAGTATTTGAAGTTGAGATGAAAGATCAGGAGCAACAAGAAATTTATGTCCTTAGAGACATAAAGGAAACAACAGTATTAATCCAGCAAGATAAAGATGAAAGTAGCCAGCAATTCAAAAGAGGATTTACTGAAATCTAGAAGGTCTATGATGGGATATTGATGCTTACAACATCAAAAAAGGCCAAAAGGTCTTTTATTTTTAAAACTAATAGTTTGTTAATGAATGCAGGTACAACACCGGATGAGAAATTTGTTACTATAGGGGCAATCAATGACTATAGCTGTGATCAAGGAGAAGTTCTTGATTATTATTCGTTTCAGAAATTCGAGTGTTCAACGTAGCTGGAGACGGAAGCATCAAACAAAGAGGAATTACTCCGAGGAATTGATGAAAGAAATTGTTGGAGAGGCCGATGGAATCTGGTTGATAGAATGAGTGACGTTGATGTAAAGCCAGTTCGAGATTCTTTAAAAGTTTGGAGACCAGGAGAATGGGTATCAGCATTTCTATGCCAGTCTGTATTTCCAGAGATAAAGATGATATGGTATGGAAAAGCAAGAGTTGCATTCAATAGTATTCTGAAAATACTATTATGGGAATTCTGTGCAAAATTACAAAATGGAGTTGATACTTTAAAAGACCAGTGGCAAAACAGAGTTTGGAATCCTGGAGGTAGCAAGTCATTGAGACTTGTGGCTGTCGCATTATTACAAAAAAGTGACAGACCTCATAGACAAGATTCTATGGAAACTTCTCTACATGGGGAGTCTGATGCAGGAGCATCCTGCTTAATTTTCATTATTTATTTGTGTGATTTAGGGGGTGATTTTTTTTTTAATTATTTTATAAATTATGCACATTTTAATAAATTAAGAGGAAAATCTGAGCATGAGGTTTATTGTAAATATTCTCTTAATAAATTGAGTATATGAGTGGAGTTGGATAGATATTTTAGGGATTATGAACTCCTTAAATGGAACTTAGTTGAGTCAAAGGAGGGATAAATATATTTTGGGATTTGGTTGAGTTATTTGTGGGGGAAATCATGGATTCAAATTAATCCATAATTATATATAAATATGAGCTTTGTATAAGGATGGAATATAGATAGATAGATACATAAATGGAATAGGACAAAAAAATGAAAAAGAGAGGTAGATGTATATGTGTGTGAGAGTGAGGAGGGGCCAAGCATGAGGCCAAGTTCTGTGTAAATATTTTTATTTATTAATTAATTATTCGTAGAATCATTTTGGTTAATACTTATGTTGTGAATTTATGTTGTGAATTCGTTAAATTGAAACATGGCCTAAGGCCGAGTTATCATTTTGATATGAGAGCACATAAAATGTTTATGGTTCAAAGTATATGTTGAGCAGGTGAAGCTGCATGTATTGAGGGTGAATCAACAAAGGTCTAGATCCTAGTAGAGAGAGCCAGGTAACTGAAGATTATTGGCACTTTGGAGTTGGTTGTTGTTCGATTTTGGGGAGATAGGCAGTGAATAGTGTTGCGTACCTGCTAGGTAAGGATTTCGAATCGTCGATTACCTTCTAGCAACTGACTTTGAGATCGATTGCTTTCTTGAGGCCCAAGATCAGTGCTTCGTATTCAGCTGTATTATTCATGAAGTGGAATTCTAACCAGCAAGAGATTAGGAACTTTTTCTTTTGGGGATCTATCAAGATACAGCCAGCACCTACCCCATCGTGGTTCTTGGAACCATCGTATTACAAGGTCCATATCTTGTCTTTAGGTGTTTCAAGATCGCATGTGTGCACAGACGGGATACTCAGGGCGGAGACATCGGGCGGACCCCCTGGTGCATCAGGGTGTAAAGCAGTAGACGTGAGTAGTTCCAACTGGGTATCCGAGGATATTGGGGACCGAGTGGCTTAATAGCAGCCAAAAGAAGCCTCTAAGAAGCACATGCCCAGATCTTCTTGTGAAAATATGATGGGTTCATTGGTTTCTTTTAGGTCGGTCACCATATGTTTCATGTAAGGTTCGCTCTCAACCCAGATCTGATTATTCCTACCCTTGTATGGGAGACACAAGTGGGACCAATCGGTGGCAAAGTATCCTTGTAGATTGCTTGACCAATCCTGCCTTAATAGTAGACCGTAGGCCTCCGGGATATCCACAACAACTATGTAAATGCACTGATGTACCCTATATTCTGAGGAGAGACAAATCAGGACGTTATTAAACTTTCCCACGGTGGGGACCTGGGACCTATCATGCTTAATGATATTTTCATCGGTTAGTTATGCGGATTAATCCCTCTTGTGGACAAGAGTGATCTCCCTATTATTCTATGAATTGCTAGAAACAAATATCCATTTGTAAATATTTTTTTCTAAACTAATTGCAATTCAAGATTATTATAAGCAAAGAGAGAGGACATGCCCCTACCTTGAAATCCAACGTTCGATGCAGTCCTTTATCCAGTCGCTCCAAAGGCTTCTCCAATAAGTAGAACCTGCAATCAAAGACAAGACAAAAGAATCAAAGCAACTACAACATATAATAATCAAGAAAAGCTAATCCAACTTAGTGATCAAGGAGTCTAAGTATTGATGTTATTCAATAAGCACAATAACAACTCAATGAGAAAAAGAGATCCATATGTATTATCTTGAATGAAAAGAGTAACTTTACAACCTGATGCCTTGATGTCATACAAGTTTCACCTGGGGTCCTGAACAATCGTTCCTCCTTCAGTTTTACAAGCCATCCTCTCTGAATACTAGTGTGGATTTATGGACATAAGGGTGTAATCATTCTCATGCAAACAACAACTAGTGTAGAGAGTATGCTTTCTTAGGAATTTCTTTAGCAACTACCATATAAAAGCTACCCTTGAGACTGAAACATGAGCTCAAATTATAGGGAAATAGAGGTAGTTTCAATTCCATGAAGAGGGGGATGGATTCCTCTCATGAAGGGATTTGAGCTCCATGGACCAAGGGATAAGCTCCATGAGTGGAGGGATAAAGCTCGAACTGATCGCGCCTGTAGAAGCTTCCAGTTGGGATAATATTCGACCAGTTGGGCTTCTAGAATTTACTTTTTCCTTTATTTGACTTTTTACAGGGGTCCGCAGGTTTTAGTAGCAGAACGTGCAGGGGCTGTCGCAGGCTATAGAACAAGTATCCACAAACCCACAGGAAAAGGCTAGAAAAAGTGTGGAGGTAGAATTTTAAGGGTTTTAATTAGCTTTTCTCAAATTCTAAGACTTGTTTTAGGAACATTAGGGTTTTTGAATTCTAAGGGAGCATAATATAGGTGGTTATAGACCTATATGGACAGTCAAATGTTATGGTGACAAAATAACATGTAATAGATTGCCCCTAAAGTGTGAAGTCTGAGGTTGTTCTAAAGAGTGAAGTGCTTTATCATTCTGAGGATTAGATTGTGGACACCGGTCGAAAACCTGTAAAAACATTTAATGCAAACATATGTATATCATCGTTGAGGAAGGCATCCCATACTCAAATCAAAACTACCTAAATTTTCTGGTGCATATGTGATTTTAATATTACATCAAAAGTAGACACAGTATGGGTGCAGTCATCTGTCATAAGTAGTCTACTATATCATGAATAATAAAACTCCTTGCAGCCTAGATGGTGGAAACTATATCTAGGGTCTTGATTTCCACTTCCCGAACCAGTACAATTCCATCCATGTGATTGATTGTGTTGAAGTCGAACACGGTAGAAACCACTTGATTACCAGTCAATGATGTGAATTGTTAACAAGTGTGAGAGAAACCACCAATAATGGAAATGGCTCTCAAAGTACTCCAGTACAATCCATGGAGTGTGAATGAATTATTTGCAGTCGAAAACTTTATAGAATCATTCGATCGAAGGTCAATGATGTAACCTGACATCGAAGGCGAGAAACCTGCCATTAGGGCATGAACATCCCAAGGTATTGATAGGATTATAGATCAACTTTCTATATGATGAGCTATCTTCGATAGAAAGTGACCCGTCATAGGAAATCCCATGACACGAAACCATTAGATCAATTTTTGAAGAAATATTTGCAAGGAATGACTCAGGGATGGTTAGCGCGAATGGAGACAAATTTTTGCAATGAATGGTTTATTTGAATTGTCTCTTAAACACATAACGACACTGCGGATGGTTTGGTAGCAATTGACCTAAAGCTAATACCTAGAAACCGGCTGAAGAATTTCATTGTGGTTCAATTAACTGTTAGACAAAGGATTTCCCAACCCAAGTACAAGTGTGACAAAGTGTCATGTTCAAGAGTGGCATACTGATTTTTAAACAAGGATGATAACTAGAATATTTTTCTCTCTTTTCCCCCACCATTACTGGAAACTACCTCTTTATTTTTGACAAGCTTGAGGAGGATAACATTTGCTAGTTTGTGTAAGCTCATCCTTTGGATGAGTCCATATTAGTATTAAAATTGAACCCTAAGAAGAAGTGGTTCGGTCCTGTTTGTAATCGACAGGTCCTTTACTGTTAGATTTTAACGAGTCCAGTATAGGAGAAAATCAACATTTTTCAGTTTTAGGGAGTCATAATAAAAATATAAGTAAACTCTGTGGTTGTTTTTTTTCATAAATTTAGTCTCTCAAGCCTGAAAAAGGATAAAATAATACAGGAGAGAACTCTATTGACCATGATTAGTCAGCGTATACCTTTTTCGTAAATATTCCATTTCAGTCTGGAAAAGGGGTAAACTTATACTGAAGGGACAACTATTCATTTACTTTAACGAGTTTGAATAGTCAAGTCTTTGGCGATATTTTCATATTTAGAGAGTGTGAAAAGGGATTAAAAGAGAACTCGAGGGTTTCGCTTTTTCGTAATTTTCAAGAGCCTAGAAAAGTGATAAAAATATACTCAGCGTCAAAATAATTCTTTTCACCGAAAAATCTTGTATCCTACACAAAAACTCAAAAGATTACACATACCTGTTTCCAAGAAGAAAAAATATTTAAAAATAGCCTTTTAAAGTGAAAATAAAATAAAATATAATATTTTATTCAATCAAAAACTATTAAAAGGAGTTAAACAAATTCATTTTCACCTTTTGTCTTTAGAGCAGTGAATTGAGAGCTTTTAGCAAAAACGTTTCGGAGCTAATATTGGGAGAACTGTCCGTCCATTCCATGAATCGTCAGAACCAGGTAATCCACATCATCTTCTTCTTCATTTATATCTATTTCACTTCTCTTTTTTAGGCTCAATTTAATTTTTTTGGAGGAATTTGTGTTTAAAAATGTGCTCTCAGGGGTCCGTAGGTCATCCGCACGCTACCTTCGGGCCCCGATAATTTTTTTAATGGAAAACTATCAAGTTGCCACGGTTTTTGTGTGGAGCCCATGCGGACGTCTGCACTATCTCCTCACAAAAACTGTGGAGGTGTCATGACCGTTTTAAAACTCACAAATCCTCTTAAAAATTATTCAAGTTTTGCACTCAAATGGTTTCTAACTTTCAAATGTGTTTATTTGTAGGCTATTCCACCATGTTAGAGTGGAGAGAACGTGAACATAAGGCTATAAAAACTGAAGCCATGGAAGATGCTACCACTATACGTGCATTGCAAGCTTGTGGTTTATATAAGTTCTGGGTGATCTAAGGTATGAAAGCACAAGTAGAGTTGATGACATGGCTAGTAAATGCATGGGAATTTCAAGATCATTGCTTCATCATTGGTGACCATCGGCTCGAAATCGAGTTATAGGACATTTATATTCTAACTAGATTGTCTAGGAGAGGAGAAAATATATCCTTGTTTGGAGCTAGATAGGGTGGCCTACCCCTTGTCAACTACAAACAACAGTATTGCAGTGATGAGGCAGACGTAAAATACAGTCGCATAGATATTAAAAAAAATTTGTTTGGATCTCAAATTTATTGCATTTATAGTAACTAGATTGTGTGGGAGTGCAGCTCCACATGTAGCCACTAAATCTCAAATGCAGACCGTAGTAGAGTGTTTCAGAGGTACAATATTCAACTGATGCGAAGGGGTATTGGCCAACATGAAAAGCCAATTAACTAGAGCAAAGAATGCAAAGTTGAAAAACTTTGGTTATGGTGCCATTTTGATTTCTTTTGCTTTAGAGAGAATTTTGCTTCTCGCCCCTCAGCTGATTCTAGTAGATCGTGGGGAACCTCGGATGGTAAGTTGGGTGGCATTAATGGCCCGCCATGGTGGGGTGGCAGTTCAGTGGTTCAGTTCACTCTGGCATACTTTATGTGGCTAAGGAAACAATTCTTCACCATCGAAGACTTCTCCTATGTAGGTATGGATTTCAGAGGTGATCCTGAGATATCTTTGCCTGGGCATAATGGGACAAATCAGGTAAGTGAACTATTTTGATGTTTTTAATCTAATTTTTTATTTTTTTTTATCGTCCAATACTGATAAAAATATTTAAATGCAGATGTCGGTCCACAACGACCAACTACACTTCGTCGCTTTGATAGGCGGCAAGCACAGCCTATAGCACCACCACAGGATTAGGCAGCAAAGATCCTAGCCGATATGGAACAGAAATTGGAGAGGTTAACCATAGACATTCCTAAGACAGGGACAGATGACATTCCTCTCTGGCTTCAGATACATGTTACGGGTGTTCCAAGACCATTTAGGATATTTTTGTGCAAGGTGGTGCATGCCATAGTCTATTACCATGATCATCATCATGGATAGTGGATGATCATTGTGGATGGACATGTTTTTTTTTTTGTATCAGTATCTATTAGATCATAATGTGTTTGAAGCTATGATCATAGATGATGTAATATTTTTGAAAACAAACCTATCTATGATATTGCTACTTTCTCTGAGTATATTGTTCAACATGTTTTGAATGTTGTTTTGGTTTACTATGTTAATGTTGCAAATGTCTATTTAGAACACGATTAGCTAATGCATCGGCCAATGTGTTTAATTTTCTTGAAATGTGTTGATATTCGATGTAATCAAATTGTCGTTCCAAGAGACGAACCTTCAAAAATAATCTCAATAACACTGGATTTTTAATTTCATATACCCTGTTTAAATGTAATAGAATGAGTTCTAAATCCAACCTAATGATCAAATGTCAAATACCAAATAAAATGGCATCTGATAATAACTCAATTACTGCGCTTTATTCTACAATATTTTTCATTGTTTGACCAAGGCATACCCCATGCATAGAAACTAACTCATTGGTGGGTGAATAGATAAGCCAAGCAATGGAAGAGATATTTCGTGTACTATGACAAGCACCATCAGCAAAACTAATGTACGTTTGAAGGGATGTCAAAATCTGAAATATCAAGAGTAATTAATATAAGCAATGATAGTAGTAATAGCAAAGTTAATCTAGGCGACTTATCTAATCTAAGGCACACTATCTAAAAAGTAACTAATGTATAAGTGAGATCTTCACATGAAATTAAAGCATAATATCTCTTAAGATAAAGACCATTTATGGGCTTATCTAAAGAGACCCCATCATAATCAGTCAATTCATAGGCCCCTTTTGCAAGCACTCACTTGAAAATGTAAGGACCATGCAACATCTATTCGAATTTCCCAACACCTAGCTTATCGTTACCTTAATTGTATACTAAGACTAGGTCACCTTATGAAAAACACGAGGGGTAACACTTCGATCATATTAAGCTTTCACACATTTATTATGAGCTTCAGTAGCTAATGCAGCGGTGCACCAAGTCTCATCTAATTGTGCTAAGTACAAAAATCATTTCTCCTCTTCAGAGTTAGCTAGTAGTAACTCAATGGCTAATTGGAGTGACAGTATTTCGCATTCAATGGGTAGCACAACTTCTAAATCGTAGACCAGTTGAAAAGGAGTGAACCATGTAGTAGTTTTTGCTGAGGTTTGGTATGCCCATAGTGCTGAAAAAGGCATGGTATGCCAATTCTATTTGTGAGTTCCGATAATCCGTTTAATCATGGTGGTTAAAACCTTATTGATGACTTCAACTTGACCATTAGCCTATGGGTAATATGGAGTAGAGTTATCTTGTCGCGGGCTAAGTTGATCGGAAAGTTCGGTCATCATTATATTTCGAAAATGACTCCCATGGTCTGTGATAATAGCTTGAGGTACATCAAAACGAACAATCACATGATTGAATATGAAAGTAGTTGCAGTTTTTCCATCTGTCGCGAATGTAGGCATCGCCTCATCCCATTTGGTAAAGTAATCTATAGCGAGAATAATATACCCATGCCCCCTAGCTGAGTGAGGGTTACATGTAATGAAATCGATGCCCCATTTCGCAAAATGACTGACAGCAATGATTGGGTGAAGAGGAGTTGGAGGCGCATGCATCTTTCAATCAAAAATTTGGCAATTGTGGCATTTTCGGACTGCAATAATACAATCTTTGAATAAAAACAAAAAAAAATAACCTGCGTGCAATATCTTTTGGGCAGTGGCAAACCCAGACATATGACCACCACATGCTCCATAGTGGAAATCATTCAAAACCCTTTTAGCCTCTTCGTGAGTGATATAACGTCGAAAAATAGAATCTGTACCACGATGATAAAGAGTGTCTCCAAAAATATTGTATTGCTGGGATTGATATCGGATTCTCTGTTGATTTGAACGTGAAAGCCCTGGGAAAAAGGTTTGGGTTTGAAGATATATAATGATATCTCCATACCATGTATCTAATGTACTGATGAGAAACAGAGATCCATCTACAATGGGATTTTCTACCATGGTTTCTGTTTCAGTATTTGGAAAGTCACACATGAGTTTTGCAAACACCAATTATTTCTTTGATTTAGATTTCTCAAATTCCAGATTAAACATTTGTAGGATGACAATCCATTTAGATTATTTGCCCCCAAGTAATTTTTTTGTCAAAATATACATCATCGGGTTGCAATTAGATATCATAGTTGTCTTACGAAACAATATGTAGTGACAGAATCATTGGACAACTTGCACTGCTGCCAAGGCCAATTTCTCCACATGCGAATATTTGATTTCCGTCGAGCTAATATTCTAACTCAGATAATAGATCACGTGCCCATTGTGAGATTCATCCTCTTGAACCAAAACCATTCCAATGGTGGAATCAGAGGATGCTAAGTATAAAAATTATTCCTGGTGGTAATTGGGTGGATGCAATAATGGTGAATGGGTCAATGCGTGTTTTAATGCATCAAAATAACGATCAGAAATCTCATCCCAAATAAAAAGAACACTTTTTTTCAACAACCAGGTAAAACCTTCTGTTAACTTGGCATAGTTTGGGATAAACCTATGTAGAAAATTTGCTTTCCCTTGCAAAATTTGGAGTTGGCGAAGTGTGGAAGGAGGAGGTAAATTGATGATGGCCTCAACCTTCGAGGGGTCGACACAAATGTCGGCTTTCGAAATGATGAATCCTAGTAATTTCCTGATTGCACACAAAAAACACATTTGTGCAGGTTCAAACTAATCTTGTAATGCCTACATCTCATGAAATTAGCTCATAAGTGTGTAGGATGGCCATCCCTACGTAAAGAATGAGCAGGTAAATCATCCAGATAATGTTGTACAATATGTTTGATATCATGAAAAGCGTAATACATGGCCCTTTGAAAAGTTGCACCTGCATTTTTTAATCCGAAAGGTAATTTGCAATAAGAAAATGTCTCCCAAGGACATATAAACGTTGTTTTTGGTTGATTGGCAGGGAGTATGTTAATTTGATTATAGCTGGAAAATCCATCCATAAATGAGAAAATTTAATTTCCGGCACAAACATCGATTATTTGGTCGATATAGGGGGTATGATAATTGTCTTTTGGACATGCTTTATTAATATCCCTATAATCAACACATACTTGTATAGTCCCTTGTTTCTTGGTAACGTGACCTGTATTAGATACCCAATCTATCAATGGAATTGGATAAATAAATCATGCTCGCAATAGCTTTTCAACTTCAGCTTTGATAGTAGCATCTTTTCATGGATGTATTGGATGTAATATTTGTCTAATAGGCTTGGCATCCAAGTATGTCTTAATCTCATTAATGACAATCTTTGGATTGATTCCTGGAATCTCTTCGGAAGACCAGGAAAATATGTCTTGGAATTCTTGAAATATGGCTTTATATCTATTAATATATTCAACTGTACAAGAAGCACCTATATGAATTTTTTCAATAATTCCAATTTTAAATGATATGTCGACGGGAACTGTGGTATAAATATTTCCCAAATTAGTCTCGGAATTTGAATTTGTAATCGATATGGGATTCTGCGATTCCTCGACATAATCAACTGTAAAAATAGCCTAAAAATAATTTTCAAACCTATCAAGTTCAGGTAAAAACAAAGATCTATGATGTAGATCATCCCAGGGAAATTCATCCAAAGACAAAAATTCTCGAATACTTTCATCAGTGTGAAACACCTGTTGAAATGGATTGGAAAGTGATGTCAAGATTGAGCTTGATAATGAAGAATATTCTTCGGTGATCACATTCATTTGATTAAGAGTAGTTGAAAGTGTGTCAGAAAATGACTATACTGTCACATATGCCATTTTAAAAGGACTCAAAGGCATCTCGCCATTGAAAGAGTCTAGCTCTAATTCTGAAGGCACTACCCAAGTGTCATCAAATGGTATAGTGCTTGATGAGATCATATTGATTTTGGAAATGGTACATGGTACGTTGGGTGGAGGCAAAGAGAAAGTTTCCATCAAAGCGGAGTCCTTTACTAAACCTACACCAACATCTTCATATCGGATAGTTGATTTTCCAACATGTTGGATACTATCTGTAGAAGCAGGGTCGGACGAATAATATGACAACTGATCGATTTTTACAATATTTCCTTTATGAGGAAACATCATTAACCAAAATACCGATGAAACGATAGCAGTCATGGCATCAGACCAACTACGACCCAAAATAAGGTTTTAATCCAGAGGGGCATCAACAACTTCCACATCTAGATTAACAGTTTTTCCTTCTACTTCTATAGGTAGATCCTGGAGTATTCCATACGGATGAAATCCTCTTCCATAAAAGGCTTTAAGGACTGTCAGTGATTTGTTTAATGTTTGAGAACCGGGATTTTTCCAATAGTTTAAAGACATTATGCACATGGATGGCCCCTCATCAATTACAGTATGAAAGACTCATCTGTTTTTAACTAATACTGGTATTCGAAAAGCCATCTGATGAGGGGGTCTCAGTGTAAAATTTCTAGATCGAAGACCATGAGGTTAGAATCCTAAGGATTGATAGCTCCGATAGCTGATAATAGTAGTTTTCTTTATGCTGGTCAATATTGTAGCACTTCTAAGGCTGACATTGTTGAAGGGGATATCACCAAGTCTTCAACAATGTTGTAATTCTGAGCAGCTCTCGCATGTGAGTTGAAAGCTGATTTTCGAAGTACACCTTTAGTCAGTGGTTTAATCACTAGATCAGGATTAGGTTTCTCGATGTGAAGTGGATCGGAAGCCGAAGGAGATACAACTAGTGTTTTACTATAATTCTCTGTCTCTTTATGAGTTACAGGATTTTTACTTCCATAGTCTTGTGATCATGTCGCAACCATAACCTCAGACATCATTAAAATATTTGTCGATGAATTTGAAGAAGACCCTATCATTTTTCTATCTTGAGTGGTAAAAGGATCCTTCAAGATAGTGGGTGTGGGTCAACCTTTGAAAATTTTAGAGACCTCGAACCGATGTGGGCACTCTTTGGTAAAGTGATCCTCATCACAGATAAGACAAGGATAACAAGGTTTCTACTTATCATCAAAAGGTTCATTCTTTTCGGTTTTCTATTTGGGATATGTATTTTTCTTGTTTTTATTCTTTCCTTTCTTCTTATTACCGGTTTTAGATTTAGTTGTAGATGAGTCTACAACATGGATGTCGGCAGAAGTTTCAAGGGAAGAATATCCTTTTGGTGAATCCAGTAAATTTATGATAGGAGAAGCAATTTTTTAGGACTTCTTCTTACTCTTATTAGCACTAACTAAACCAATTACATCGTCTGTAGCATGAGAACCTAAAGGAGTTGCATTTATTTGACCGAGACGTGGTAAATAAGGAATTTTTTCATATAAAGTACCAAACTATGTATATATAAGGTCTAAGTACTGAGCTTGAACAATGACCTGTTCTTCCGTAATAACATCTCCCTTAGCCACTTCTTCAGTGATATTTGGAAGCAATGATTTGATAAACCATTCTTCCAAAACCTGATCCAAAATAAAAAATTTCACTAAACGTCTCCTACGTCTCCATTCATGTATGTGATCTGAAATGTATGTAGACGTAGATTGTTTTAATGAAGTTAAGAGTTTCGTTCCATTGTCATATCGGACTATAAACTGAAAGTGTGTTAATAAATTTGTTGCTAACGCGTTGAAATTGTTGAAAGATCCACGTGGTAGTTCAATATACCATTTTGTAGCTAAACCTATTAGTGTTCTCTAAAACAGTATTAATCGAATGGAATCATTGATTAAAGAGTTGGATGCGCACTAGAGGTGGTAATTCATGACATGGTTTGAGGGGTCTTCTCCTGATTTACCTTCGAACTTAGGAATATCACTGGGCAATTTATTTGGCATGGGTGGCCAATACGGAAGATAATAAATTAGATCATTCGTTAGGCATGACAAATCGGTAAATCCAAAGTTGCTATGAATGGTAACCGATGGTTAGGGTCCTGCTGAGAAAATTGATAACCTTGCGGAACTATACCAGTACCAAGAGGAGGATATCCAAGATATCTTGGAATAGCCTATGCATTTGGAATTGGAATGCCTCCCGGATAACCAGGGTTGGCCGGACCATACTGAGGCTGAGCTAGTATCTAATATGTGTAACTAGGGTACGGTTGATGTTTGTATACTGGATTCTCTGCTACAGGTCCATATTGATATTGCCCTTGATATGGCTGATAAACAAACTGAGTTTGGCTTGTTACAATTGTACTTGTACAAGGTTGTCTTGCAGGCATCTGAACAGTAGTCTGAACTGTGGGTCTAGATTGTTGTGCAGTGACTTGAGGGATTGGTTGTGATACTTGAGGGGATGTAGGAATAGGGGCTGCAGAAATTCTAGGGATAGGTGTCGTAGGCTGAGGAACAAAAGTTGGTGCAGCAGTTTGAGGTGGAGTTCTAGGTGTACTCAGACTAGGTTGTTGAACACTACTAGGTGCAGATACCTGAGGTATAACTTGAAGTGTAGGTTAGACGGGTTGCTAGATTTGATTGTAAAAAATTGGCTAAACGGGTTGATTATAAGGTACTTTCATGTTAGGTTGCAAATTATGTTGATTCAAAGATGGATTCCACACTGTGTTTACTCCAAGATATGGAGCTCCAATTGAAGGTTGTGCTGCATAAGATGGACCATAACCAGGATGATAATTTGGAACGTAATTTTCATAGTTGGATGGATAATTTCCACTAAAATATTGACATACCTGAAACAATTTTTGTTCCTGATAAAACTACGACCCTAAAGGAGGCTGTTTTCCTTGGAAATATTGTTTCCCTGGCATAGGGTACTATCCTTGAAGAGGTTGTGAACCCTTAATAGAGTACAACCCTTGAGGTTGATATTGTCCTTGAGGTATGTACTGTTCTTGAGGTATGTACTCTCCTTGAGGTGTGTACTATTCATGAGGTATGTACTTTCCTTGAGGTGTGTACTATCCTTGAGATTGTCCCCTAGGCGGTAAATTACTACCTTGAGGATGCCCCCCCTAGGTGTTAAATTACTAATTTGAGGGTCAAGGTTAGGAATGTTTCCATACATCATGTAAACTTGTTCTGCATTCAAATTTTTGGTATGAGATTCATTCGGACCAGGTGTTTGTAAAAAAATTTCGGGAGAGGGAGATGCTCCTGAGAAAGTACCAAAAAGCGATTAGTATCCCGGAGGAACAGACAGGCCACCATACAAATAAGTTTTTGGTGATGCAGAAAACATGGATGACTCACCAAACATATTCAATGAAGGTCTGTAATTACCTCTTGGTATGGCGTAAAAAGGAATTCAGGGTGGCGAATAGTTTAGACCAGAATTTTGTAGAGAGTCAGTTAACTGAGAATACCAAGGATATTTTTTGAAAAGGCTATAATATTAAATCGATTCGCTGGGCATAAGATCTAAATATTCCTCATGTGAAGGAAGAAGAATTTCTTCTTCTGTGTCGGTAATCTCTTCAATGCTAATGAGGCCAGGAGGAAGGTTGTTAGTGATGCGAAACTTCACTCACGGTGAATGAGGAAAACCAGGGGTTGGAGTGATGAACTCTGAAGCAGGCTCAGACATAGCAGGTTCAGTTTCTGGTTCAGAAATTTCAGGCTCAGTAGCTGATAATTCACTAGTTGTGGAAGCATGTTCAACTAGTTCAGAAATTGCAAGTTATCTCTTACAACTTTCTGTTGTTTGAGGTTGATCTACTTCATAATCAGGATCTATAATTACTAATGTTTCCTCTTGTTCAGTTGATCCATTCCCTGATGGTTGTCATTTTTCAAATTTAAGCTTTTCTAACTGGCTTGGTGTGTACTTGAGCGGTTTCCCCTGCATTCTACGAGATTGTCTTGGTAATTCAGACACGATTAAAAATTTAACACATGAAATCAAAGAAAATTTCAACAAAATATCCTAAAGTCTCTAAGGAAACAATCAAATTGATCACATGACAACAAAATCTAAGAGATAAATCCACACACAAACAATATGTTTCCACACTAAAAACACTAGTTGGTGATGAAATCCAACGTCATATAATTCTAATGTGGAAAACTTGGTGGTCGGAACAGATACCCCGACAACCTGGTTAATGAAACAGTCTAGTGCAAATCTCTCCACTTATGCCATCTGGAAGTGAAGAGTACCCTTCGAAAAGTCCAAGTGAGTCTAGCCTGTTGAACCCTTAGTTAAACTGAGAGGGGGGGGGGGGTGAATCAGTTTAACACATTCATGGATTTTTGAAGCTTTTCATTAAAACTTATTTACCCTTCATTTCATGTCCAACTTAATATGTGAGTAATCTTAGAATGTGAGCAGCAAGTATTAATATAATATAACAGTAGACTTTAATATGAGAGCAGCAGGTATTAAGCAGATGATATAAATCAAATCAACACATAAACATCATGCACAAAGACACCAGATATAAGTGGAAACCCATAAAGGGAGAAAACCACATCTTATTATTGTTGTGATGCAAAGGCAAGCTCCAACTCCCTCTCACCACTGTTTTTCTGCGGGCACCAACCTACAGGAGGCTCCTACCTCAATTCTGCAAGCTACAACTTGCAAGGAAGCACCAAATCCCTTCAATTTTCTGCAGGCACCAACCTACAAGAGGCTCCACCCTCAGTCAGCTACAACTGACAGCTATCAAGCTGCAACTTGATAGGGAAGCTCCAACTTCCTCAATTTATCAAACTGAATGTTTGCTGATTTACCTCAGATATCAGCTCTGCTCTGTAGCATCTCTTTCTGCTCCTCTCTTCCTTATCTTCTCTGCCTTGATCTTCTATACTTTTCATTCTCTATCCTTATCCTCTCACTCTCTACATTTGTGCATATCAATGTGATATTATATATAGAGTTCATCATATGACTCTTTACATTCCTCAGGGAATTTGAAGTGAATAGTCCTGACTTTTTGACTTCTGTCTTCTCATTCCTTTATCCAACTCATTTTAAAATTATAATAATATGTACAAATTTCCATGCTACAGTGGGATTTTTCTTTTCCTTAGGATACTTGCCTTTGCATCACAAACAATATAAAACAAAAATTATTTACATTTTCAGTTGCACATTTCAATACCACTCAGTTCCTTTTTCTGGACTTTCTTCGGCTTTACTGGATTTGTCTCTTCTGCTGCTGTTGAGTGACTGTTCTGTATATTTCTGTTCATCATGCCTGCAAAATTCCCTGTGACTTTTTCAGTTCCTACATTCTTTGTTTACCTCTGTTAGGCCCACATTTTCATCCCTGTGTTTATTCACCTGTTCACTGTACTTTTGTGCACCTGCTGCATATATAACTGCTTTTTAATATAACAACTGATTTTAAATCTGCGAAAACTCTCAAGGTTCTAATCTCTTGGGCTAGAACTTTAATCAACTGTGGAGGCTTCTTATACTCACGATTATAAGACCCATAAAATACATAATATGCTCTTGTAATAAACCCAATCAATGTTTTAATACAATTTCGAAGCAATATTACAGCTTACTATATTAAATATCAGCGTAGTATATATATCATCATATGTATATGTTTCCCACTTAAATATATCACTTGATAACGCTCACATCCACAGTCCCATTTAGCTCTCACTATACCCCGTTCTCCTCTACGTGGTCTTCCTCAACTTCCTTTTGATTTCACACACACAGTCATACGTATTCATTTTATAATTTATCCTCTTCCATATTATGACTATGGAAACCCTTATATATGTTCAGTCGTCATCTTATAATAAGGTTTCCGCCCTTATATTAATAACCAACGTTTCTAATAAATTACTATAGGCCTCGGCCCCACCATACATTCGACGGAATCAATCAAATACACACGCTCGTACCTTAATTTAACCTTCGTGCATCTTCCCAATATGATCACCGTCCGATGGCTTCCCTCCAGATCGATGGCTTGTATCGATATCGCACGGGGTCCTCAGTCGAGAGTTAATGTGCGATGGTGTGCAATGAGAGTGGTTTTTCCAACTTGCTCTAGGACACGCGTCATATGTCCTGTGGAATCGCTCCCAATTCCTCAAATACTGCCCACCGTGTAAAGGTGGTGCGATGAAAACCATAAATCACCGTCACTGTTCATATAGTCATGGTTCCGCCCTTTTGGCTCGGGGTTCCGCCTAACTTCGCGTTCCGCTACCGGGTTCCATTTTCTAAGTTCCGCTTAGTACAGGGTTCCGCTCCCTTTTGGCTCAGGGTTCCATCTAACTTATATATATGAATTCCGCTCTTCACCTTCAATGAAACTCGCTTCTGTCCATACACAACAATTGCCTCGATTCTTCTGGGCTACCACCATATGACTCGGCTCAAGGTTCCGTTAATTTATATTCTAACCCTTTGGTTCATCGATGTTTCAACACGACTCCTTCGCATACCATAACACGCTACTTCATCAAGTTATACATTCCCCATTTCTTACTGTATCGTGGCAACCCGATATCTTATACAGATTCACGAATCTACCCCTTCCACAGAGCTTATGATGTTTACAAACCATGAGTAACAAATTCACGTTTCCACAATAAATTCAAGCAGTCTACATAGGCATAATTGTCCACAGAGACTCAAATATCCTTCCTACTGAATTCAATCAAGAATATACATATAATTCAGAGAATTTAGAAGCAATCCCTCATCATTATATACAAATGTAACCACTTACAAGAACATTCACTTATTCTATTCGATGGCCTTTTTCTCCTACTCTGTCTCTGGACTCTGCTACTTTGCTTTTCTCTTTTCCTAGTTATTGTTTCAGATGCTCCTCCTTTGCCAATTCCTTTGCCATCAATGACAACATTTCCAACATAGCCAATGTCTGTTCCAGGTACAGTGGGACCTTCCCTCCACTGTCACCTTGGGAAAAATCCTAAAGTTTATAGTCACTAAGGTCACCAACGGGAACAAATGTACCTAGGGGAACAGTCTACAATCCAATATACACGCAAGGATCCTTGATATAATATAAGGTTTACCAAAAAGTGACCCTAGGCTCCTCGATAATGGTCTATCTAAGGTTTATTGTTTTTAGTACGTGCACATCTGCCATCTTTCCCATTGAGAGAGGTACGATTACCTCACTAGTTTCGACATGATCTCGTTCTTGACTCTTTTGAGAAGAGCTTCCCAGAGCACAAATGCTACAATTGTATTTTCCTACTGCAAGATTGCTACTTGTTTGTTTAAACTGTCTTGGAATGTTAATTACAACCTATTCCAAGACACTAGCCTAAGCTATGTTGGTGGAATGAGCCCTAGAAAATGTAAAATATCTAGATTGATTTTACTAAAGCGTTATTTTTAATTTGGTTGTTGCTTAACACAAAATGTATGGAAGTGAAAATTCAATGATGTTTGTTACCTGACTCAAAAATACAATAAATGCGTCTAAATGAGAAGTGCAACTCTTTTCTTTTCAATGAATATTATTTAAGGGAAATATTGAGAGATTTAACAATTTTTAAAGCACCAATTCTTTCATTCCTAAAAAAAATATTTGAAAAGAAGACGATTTCTTAGAGAACTCAATTTGCAAAAATGATCAATTACTCTTTTGAAATGAAATTCCATTATCAATCAGATCAAAAACTACAAAATCAACAAACAAACTATTCCAAGATAAAACTATATCTAAAAAACTCTAAAAACATAAAATTCAAAATCAAAGAAAAAATATAAATTTGAAGTCTATATAAAAGTTTGAGGACGTTTTCTCCTAGTTTGTGATCCAACTAAGAAAAATTTCTACTTATCTCAGCAGAAATGACAACACCCAAAAATGATTTGATGCGAAAATTAGGCTTTAGTAAGCTAAAAAGCTCTTCCAAATTTGCAAATGAAAACGGAAACAATTTTCATAAAGTAAGGTAATGGTTTTAATGGCTCAGAAATATAATATCATAATACCAATAAGCTGAGGTATATGAAGGTATCTTGTATGGAGCAGCAAGAAAGCAGAGCAAACACTACTCATAATATGCAAATCGGATGATAAATCACACAAACGCAAAAGTTTCTGAAAATAAATTCACATAAGATTTGACAGCTAAGATAGATTTGGGCAAACACAGAATCAGGTAATATGGCTCCTAAAAAGAGAATTCTTATTTTTTCAAAAAAAATCCAAAAGTCCGCAGTTTCTAATGGATAATAGAGTAGTACCATACTATTCTGAACTACAAACTACGGAGGTTGTCGCACTGTTTTCAGATGAAAACTGCGGAGGCAAGGAAAAGTACTGAAAAAATAAATATTCAACTTTTCTTTTCAGGGATTCTTAAAAGTTATCTACCCAACCCAATCTCAGATAAGTCAAAATCAGAAAACTCTTAAAATTAAAACTAAAAATAAAAAAGGAAAACTAAGTTCTATTCCCCAGTAGAGTCGCCATTTTGTTATGCGGATTAATCCCTCTTGCAGACAAGAGTGATCTCCCTAGTATTCTACAAATAGCTAGAAACAAACATCCATTTATAAATATTTTTCTCTACACTAATTCCAATTTAGAATTATTATAAGCAAAGAGAGAGGACATGTCCCTATCTTGAAATCCAACATTCGATGCAGTCTTTTATCCAGTTTCTCCAAAGAGGCTTCTCCAGTAAGTAGAACCTGCAATCAAAGACAAGACAAAAGAATCAAAGCACCTGCAACATATAATAATGAAGAAAAGCTAATCCAACTTAGTGATCAAGGAGTCTAAGTATTGATGTTATTCAATAAGCACAAGAACAACTCAATGAGAAAAAGAGATCCATATTTATTATCTTGAATGAAAAGCGTAACTTTACAACCTTATGCCTTGATGCCTTACAGGTTTCTCCCGGGGTCTTGAACAATCGTTCCTCCTTAAGTTTGACAAGACTTCCTCTCTGAATACTAGCATGGATTTATGGACATAAGGGTGTGATCATTCTCATGCCAACAACAACTAGTGTATATAGTATGCTCTCTTAGGAATTTCATCAGCGACTACCATATACAAGATACCCTTGAGACTGAAATATGAGCTCAAATTATAGGGAAATGGAAGTAGTTTCATTTCCATGAAGAGGGGGATGGATTCCTCTCATGAAGGGATTTGAGCTCCATGGACCAAGGGATAAGCTCCATGAGTGGAGGGATAAATCTCCATGAGTGGATGGATAAATATCAAACTGATCGCGCATCTAGAAGCTTCCAGTTGGGAGAAAATTCGACCAACTCGACTTCTAGAATTTACTTTTTCCTTTATTTGAATTTTTACAGGGGTCCGTAGGTTTTAGTAGTAGAAAGTGCGGGGGCTGCCGCAGGCTATAGAACAAGTATCTGCAAACCCGTAGGAAAAGGCTAGAAAAAGTGTGGAGGTAGAGTTTTAAGGGTTTTAATGATATTTTCTCCGATTCCAAGACTTGGTTTAGGAACATTAGGTTTTTTCACTTATAAGGGAGCATGATATAGGTGGTGATAGACCTATATGGACAGTCAAATGTCATGGTGACAAAATAACTTGTAACACGGTTTTCTCAAGATAAATGTTCAATTTCTTGCATACGGACAGGGGCATGACATTGGTGGATGCACTAGAATCGACGAGGCAATTGTGGACGTTGAAATTGAAGATATCAAAAGAAAAAAGGAATGGGAGTGTAGATCCTCGTGAGTTTGCATTGATGGCATTTACGATGAACTGGAGGTTCACAGAGGCTTGGGAGGGTGTGTAGCTTACAGCCTTGGCCACCGAGGTGGGCTTGTTCGTCGGGGATGGGCTAGCAAATGCTTTGAGAATTAGGTCACGATGGTTGGCTATATGGGTGAGCTTGTAAAGGGATATGTTGGATCGCATCTTCTTCATGTCTTCGATGATGTTATACCTGTATTGTGTGTGTGAGAACATATCCACATAGGTCCTTGGTGAAATCGATGAAAATCTGGACTTGGGGATGCCTCGGGCAGTGGTGGGGCTAGTTTTTCAGTGGTCAGGGTTGTTATCGGATTTTCTTTGTTTGGTGGCAGGATTTTCCTCAAGAAGGCTTTCCTCTTTTCCTCAAAGGAGTGATCGAAAACTAGGCCTTTACTCCTTATGCTATAATTTTGGGGGGGTTTGGATTGGGGATCATCAGCTAGGTTTATCTCCGTCATAGGAGGAGGACCTTCTCCATGAATTACTTCAAAGGCAAGGATTGTTGATCCTAGATCTTCATCCGGGGGAGAGACTTCTTCGTTGTTTGAGTCGGATTCCTCTTCTAACTCTCCTACTATCTGATCTTCTAGGAGTTTATTTACCACAACAGTCATACTATTAATCCATTGAGGGCAAGTCCTTTCCGAGTGAGAATCTTGATGAAAAGAGCAGAATTATCTTTGCCAATCTATTTTAAGTTGAATTTTGTATTAGGGTTCGGCAGAGGGCGATTAGGCATGAGTTTGTTTTTCCTAAAGAAAGACTTCTGAGTTTTTCTACCCGAGGCGGAGTCATTGTTATTCCTCTTCAAATCAGAGACCTCATTCGTCAATATTTTTACAGATTTCGCGATATTCTCAAAATCGAAAGGGTATTTATCCTTGTCTCTAGATTTATGGGCAAAGGGTTGTGTTCTCTTCCTGACCTATTTTTGGTCATCCCAGCTATCATGGTCTATGGCCCCTATGGAAAGCTTATCCTTCTCGACGGTGAGGGTAGTGGTGTAATTTTCTGCTAAGGTGGATCTAGCCTCGCGTTTCACAAACACGGAAATGTCCCGAGGAAGGGCCTTTGTGTAGTCATCTATGGTGATGGAATCGTCAAGGGCCATTTTCCGGGGAAATTTGTTCAAAATGGTTACAAAGCATTGGTTGAAGTCTTTAACCTTTTCTTTATTTTGGCACTTCAAAGTACTCAACTCTGTGAGGAGCATGGAAGGAGTCTTGTCTTCTGAAAACTCCTAGAGGAAGGTGCGGCGGAATTGCTCCCAGGAGGAGATGGAAGCGATAGGAAATGAACGATACCAAGTAGCAGCTTTATTTTCTAAGGTGTGGGGGAGGATTCGGCATACTACGTCATTGAACTGCACCCTCATCATTTGTAAGTCCAGGTATAAATTACTAATGTGCTCTTCGACCAACGTCCCCTTCTCAGGGTCAAAATTAGGGAGATGCTTCTCCGGGTGTTGGTGCATGTCATGAAGGGGACCACGGAGGCCCAGAGGAGACTATTCCATCTAGGCTAGGGGCCGAAACCGTCTGGCCCTATGATGGGGCGGGTTGAAAATATGCCCAATATCATTTTTGAACTCGCTTCCAGTGCTAGACCCCAAAGCTTCACCTTCATGTTGAGAGTGCATGTCTTGGTTTTGGTTACCTCTAAGATATTTGATGTTTCAATAATTTCTCAAGTTCCTGAAACCACCGAAATTGTCGTTGAAAAAGAAGGGCAGTTTTTTTTGGTTTCGGTGGTGGCGGTGAGTATGGTCTGTGTTTCGACCGTGTCCCTCACCTCTACTTCCCCAACCTCTTCCGGCCCCCACCCTATGTGAATCGTTCTCTTGGGTGTTGTTATTCAAAGGCTAGTTGGGCTAAAGGCTAGTGTTTGGTTGGGGTCTGGTAACTTTAGGGCCACCTCCGTCGATCTCTCGAGGGGCTATCGTGAGGTTCAGCTGAGTGTCTATTGGCCGAAACTGCATAATCCTCGATACTTAGACCTATGAGCTAAGACACATAGTTTACGAGAACACCCTGGTGATTTTGATGCATATCGGGAGTTCGCGGATTAGCCAGGGAACTAGTAGCGAGGAGGTTTTTCAAACCTCTAATGAAATCATGGGCAAGCGGATGCAACACCCCTAGTTGGTCCAACATGATCTCATAGAAATTAGGTCAGTCCTCATCGAGGGTATTCTCGGGAGGTGGAGGACTAGTGTTTTCAAATGGGATTTCTCCCTGTGGGGTTTGCACAGGGATATTACTTGCATGGAGGGAGCCTGCCATTCAGGCCCTCCTTTTAGCGCCAAATCTGTTGATGGGGAAAAATTCCTTGCCAACAGTAAAGGGATCTCCCTGGTGTAAATTCCCAACTAGACTCTAGACTGTTTGTGATAGGGATCCCGTCCGGGGTGTAGGTCCGGCTACCTTTGAATATTCCTTTCTTGGATGGACTTGTATCTTGAGAAAAAGAGGATGCATGACTACTTGAACAATACGAAGCAAACAGTCGATGGGCTCTCCTGAAAATGTAACATTATAGATAGAAAACAGAGATTCGAAGCATGCAACCAAAAGGAATTATTGTTAGCAACACATCATTAGGGTCATGCTCATAAAGAGGCTTCTTTGACCATAAGAGAAACAATTCACCATGGTCGAAACACCCTTCAATGCCTTAAGCGTGTTTCCAAAAGATTAAGACAACATCATAACTAAGTTATTGAAACATCCATGTACAAAACATCCACGTATCATTGATACATACAAAGAGCTTAAACATATAAATGATACATGAACATAAATGCATATTAATCAGTTATAAAAGATAGCAGATATATAAAGACACAATATTCATAATGTTAACACACATGAGTTTCCATCAGATCCAATAGTGGAGTCAAAACATCAGTTTGTATTCATTCCCAGAATCATGCATTCAATGTTGTACAATTATCTCTCCTCACTGTGAATTCCAAAAAAGGTCCTTTACATTTTCTCCCAAGGGAGTACTTATAGAACCAAAAGTGACCTTTGGGTTGCAATGTCCTTTCAGCTTCTCGAATTTTGGCATGGTCTGCTACCTGGGAGGATTTGCGACCTACAACGTACCTGTGGTTCCTACCTATGACTGGGAACTACTTGCGACCTGCGACCTGCCTATGACTTCTACCTACAAAATCATCCCTTTTCAAGGGAGGAGTTTTGTGATGGAAAGGTTGGGGACCTCTATCTGTTGTTGTTCTCTAAGATAATTTTTCCATGCCCGATAGTCAGTGGCTACTGGGGTGACATGAGGTGTGTCTTCTCCCAAACTATGAAAACACTCAAGAGCATATGGAATTAAAGTGTGCCTCTTCACGAAGATCTGATTGGATAGGGAGTCTAGCTTAGTGTAGATCTGGACCAGTGTGATGATGAACTGGTCGATGTTCTCCTTGGAGGTTGGGAGGCCCTGGGAAATAGCTGCTTGTCTGATGAGTTCCAAAAATGTTTGGATGTCTTGTGCCACATCTTCCCTCATCTTCTGTGTGGCCAATGTCCCCAAGGAGGGGATGTGGTGTACCTCTACCATTGAATCAATTCCACTGATCAGGTGTTCATAGGTAGACATCACCTTCTCTACATCTTTTGCAAGCTTGTCCCTGGATTGCAACTTCATCCGTATCTTTACCTTATCATTCTGCATGTGGATCCAATCCTTCTTTGGCAGGGTATCGGGAGCCTGTGGATACCTTTCAGACCATTCATGCATATTGTCCAGTGTTGTGGAGGCTTCCTTTATCTGTGCAACTCTCTTCCTAGTTTCTGGCGCCTAAGCCCCTAGTAGAGGAGAGACTATCTGTTTTATGGTTAACATATCCTCGTATACTTGCTTCATGGTGGATTATAAGGTATCCAAATCCCCTTGAATGGTGGTCAGTAGCCCGTTGCCCTGAGTGACCGTGAGTTGGAGCCTTTGATTTTATGCTTCCAGGGCCTTCTTTTATGTTTCGGCCTAAGCTGCTCTTTGCTTGGATGCCTAGAGTCTGCCTTGCAGAAACAAGATCTCTCTGCTCATCCTCCTGACATTTTCCTCTGTAGCTTCTACAAAGGTGGTTCTCACCAATGCTATCATTATAATATTAGTCCAAGTGTCCAGGACTATGTCCTATTCCATGGTCACCATGAGGGGCTCGACTAGATTCTGTGCAAGGCATTTTCTCCTTTCTTTCCTGATTTTATGAGTGAACTTGTCGTAGTATAGCCTTGTTAGGTCCAGTACATCATCCTCATTCTCTTCTAAGATTCTGAGTTCTGAGAGCGGGAGGTGTCCCCCTGTCATGGGAGTTGCAGGGGGTACCTCAATATGTGGCAGATCCATTTGCCCCCCAGCCTTCGAGGAATATGACTTGCTTCATTCTGCCTCCTTGGATGCACCTACCAGAATATTATGAGCTTATTCTTCCTTTCTCTTCTTTTCGGCTTCTTCTTTATCCTGCTTCTACTTCAGTGAGTGTTCAGCCTCCCTTTTCTGCTGCTCTTCTTCTTCTCTTTTCTTGCGGGCCTATTCCTCCTGTTTCTTCTTTCGTTCCTCTTTCTTCCACTTCTTCTGTTGTTCCTCGGCACATTTCTTGTGTTTTTCTTCTTCTTCCTATTGTTGTTCCAAGGAATATTGGGCTTTCTTGAACTCTTCCTCTCTTAGCTTCTTCTCGACCTCCTTTTTTGCTTCGGCCTCTTTGTCCCTTCCTTCTTGTTGATCCTTAGGGGGATTGTTGCTTGTAGTATTCTTTAGCCTTTTGGACTTGGAAGATGACGCTCCTCTCACGGGGTCCTTCCTCTTCAATTTTTTTTTCCTTTCCTCTAGAGTTTGTTTGTCCTGACTCTCATGGTCTCCATGCAGGTCGGATGATCC
Organism: Pinus albicaulis; assembly: GCA_034641835.2. Classification (NCBI taxonomy): domain Eukaryota; kingdom Viridiplantae; phylum Streptophyta; class Pinopsida; order Pinales; family Pinaceae; genus Pinus; species Pinus albicaulis. Next base: position 759,750,933 of record CM076575.1, on the reverse strand, counting down.
TTCAGGAGTTGTTTCTCTATCTTCATTGTACCAGTTTCTAACCTGTTCTTCAAGGGGGCACTTTCTCTACTCGTAACTCGAGTTAAACTTCACCCGCTTGCAATGCACAGGGACGATCCATTCAGGATCATAATACCTATGGGCGAGGGTCACGAAGTGGAAAACTTTGATGTCTTCCACCTTTTCCTCTACTCCTTTGAATTATTTGATAGTGTAGGCACCGATGGTAAGTGGGAGGGTAGGGCATGGTTTCTTCTTGCCTTTGTTGAGGGTCTTTGAGAACCCACTCATCATTTGATAGCACACCTCTTGTAGTATCAGGTTTTCAGTGATGAACTTGGGTAGTGCGTGAGGTGCCTTGAATGTTCCGAAAACCCTAAAAAATGTGCTCTAGTCTAGATTGGGGAACCAGTTGGTTACCTTGGTTACTATCTCCATGGCCCTATTGGACATGCAGGGAGGGTCTTTACCGAAAATATGTCAGTAGAGAACAGGGATGAACTTGTCTGAGATGGGCTCCATATCTTGCTTGTATATGGTGGCCCAAAACACATTCAACTCTTTTTGGATGGGAATATCGTGCTTCGCATCCCAGTTGTGTGTCCATTCCTCAAAATTGCATCGTGCACCCACTGCATCCAAGAGGTAGGAAGCCATCTAGAATTATGATGCGCATCCTTCTTCTGGTACCTAGGCCACTGATATGTTTTCTCTGAGAGACGATATTACTAGGAATGCCCAGTTGAAATGGGTGTCGTAGGAGGTGATCTCATACATGAGTGGGACCCATGCTACACTAAAAGTAATGGCATCCTTCCTGCCATACAATCTGCACATCATCGCAGCCACGAGCTTGTAGACCTTCCTAAGGCCATCAGTTTTATATTCCTGATCCTTCTTTCCTTTAAACTTCTCAGGGTCATTCCACCAACCCTTCAAGGTTTCTGGTACTGGTACCTCATGTGTGGCGACCTATTTGGCATTGAAAGATTCCTCCCTAGTGGGGAGTGCATAATATACCTCTACATCCTTTATAGTTATATTGGCGAAGGTCTTTCGTGAGTGATCACAGATGACCCAGAACTTGGATTCGACCTTTTGGAGGATCCATTTGACTACTTTTTTGCATGGGAAGATTGGGTGGTGGGCGCCCACATAGTGAATTTTGGACCTCTTGACTTGAACGTATACCTACCATTCTGTGAGATCCTCTAGGAACTCTTGCTTTGTGAATTCCTGGTAGACTTGAGACCAGGTCATCTTGTCACCTTTCCTGAAGACACAGGCACTACAAGGAAAAGACCCTCTAGTGGATGTTTTTGAGGAACCTCTTATAAAAATACCCCAGACATCTATTTCTAGAGGAGGTTCCTAAAGGAGGTTGGCAGGCAGAGGTTTTTGGGGATGTATTTCGTCTGGTGCTCTTATCACTGTAAAATGCACCTGTGCATTCAACACGCGAAAGCACCGGTGTGGCTAAAACATTGGCACACCGGACACCGTGCGCTCCGTACACACCCGCCCGGTGCGTTGTATTTCTATAGCGCACCAGTGCCTCACAAAAATCGCGCGAAAATCGAAACCGCCCGGGTCACCCTTAAATGCATCGGGTTGCCAACGCACCGGGATACCCTAAAATCCCTTGTACTCGCACAGGGTTAAATAAATAAAAAATTACGGCCAAAAAACCACACAAAACATAGGCACACAAGACACCGTGCACTCCTAACACACCCGCCCAATGCGTCATATTACTATAGAGCACCAGTGCCTTACAGCTCTTTCGCACCAGTGCTTCAGAAAACGTGCGCGAAAACAGAAACTGCCCGGTGTGGAATAAAGGAAACGCACCGGGCCACCCATAAACCCCGCGCATCGACAGAGGGTTAAATAAAAAAAATTATGGCCAAAAAATTGTACAAAACATTGGCACACCGGAAACCGTGCGCAACGTACAAACCCGCCCGGTGCCTTATATTAAGGCACTACACCGGTGCGTGAGAAATATTCAGCACTGGTGCCTCCTAAAAAGCACGTGAAAGAAGATACCATCTGAGGCGGAATGACGGCAACGTAGTAGGGAGCCCATAAACCCCTCGCACTGGAACAGGGTTAAATAAAAAAAAATTACGGCCAAAAAACCGCACTGAACATTACCTCATCGGACACCGTTCCCAGTGCATCGTATTACTGTAGAGCACTGGTGCGTTACAACTATGTCGCACCAGGGCGTCATAAAAGTGCGCGAAAACAAAAACTGCCCGAGGCGGCCTAGTGAAAACACACCAGTACACCAATAAAAACCCCGCGCACCGAAACAGGGTTAAATATAAAAAAATTACGGCCAAAAAACCGCATTATTCACTTTTGTTAGTGCTACAAAGCTCTCAAGCACCAGTGCAAGTTATCCTTGTTTGAGCTGCCCTGACATCGGTACTCCCATTACACTCATTGCACAAACTGTTGTTGTGCATTGCCCACCAATTTCCAGCTTGAATTTTGTAAAACAGTGGACAAATTTTCTTTTGCAAATTCTACAGCCAGTATGCCTCCTCGACGGGTAAATGTACAGGTATTTTTCTTGTTTTTCCATAACTAAGCATTTTAGCGGATTAGAATTTCAAAAAACCTTAAAATTAACCATTAAAAAAAATAAAAATTGTTGCGCGGTGTGCTCGAGCCATTCGGCTCGCACTGGTCTGCGGTGTTGCTTGTAAATTTACAGGCCGCACTGCAACTGGTGCTAATGGTATCGGCACCGGTTCTGAGGTTGTACTGATAGGCGCACCGTGTTATTTTAAAAAAATTTAAAAAGTGTGGTGCGGTCATTTACCAGGCTGCACCGTTGAGAATGTGGGATTGTGGAAACTCGGTGCGTTGACGGAATTATCTGCCCCGGGGCATGTAATGTTGTCAGCACACCACATACTGCAATTCGACATTGTCAACAGTTCGGCCTAGTAAACCGGTGCTAAGGGTATCCGCACCAGTTTTGGGGCGGTACCAAACGCGCACCGTGTTATTTTAATTTTTTTAAAAGAGAGGTGCGGTCGGTTACCTCGCCACATCATTGACCAAGTTGAATAGTGGTGATGTGGTGTGTTGACTGAAATAACTGCACTGGGATGGCTATTTTTGTCAGCACACGGCTTACCGTATTTGGCCTGCGTCAATGGTGCAACCTTTTAAAATACCACACCGACGACTATGTATGATGGCAGGAGGGCAGTGCACTTACTTAGCTATATGCCTCGGGGCATATAGTGTAGTCAACGCACCGCCTTCCTAACACCGCATGTAGTCAATGGTGCTCTAAAAACATTTTCTGGAGCACCATCCCCAGTGTGCTAAATATCACTAGGTGCATCGTTCCCGTGCGCTCTGTTGAAAGATGCACCGGGACCGGTGCGTGACTGTGTTTTGGCGCACCGACTGTTGTTTTATTTATTTTTCAAAAAATATTTATATATGTATATTTCTAAATACATGTCTCATTTAATAAAAAAATTGTGTTTAATATGTTAATCATTCAGAGACATGAAAGGAGAGAAGAGGGGAAAAAACAACAACAACAGGCAAAATAGTATAGCATGGTTCGACTGTGGGAGGCACGAGAGAGGGAGAGAGATGCATACCCTTGCCCTATTATAGTAGTGACACAGGGGCTCCTAAGGAAGGTAGGTCTCCTCAAATTCTATGAGGAGGCTACTTCTCTAAAGTCCCATAGTTTGTTTTTGAGACATCTTATCCGAAGGTGGAATGCCCAGCAATAGGCTTTCCGGGTTGGTATCAAACAGTGGTATAGGCCCACTTAGGAGGATATATATTTTATTACAAGGCTATCAAGGAGAGGGGTGGATTTTCCCTCGTTCCCCAAGGTTCCAATTGGCTATGTAGCAGGGAGTCAGTTAGTTTACTCCCATAAATACATTGGAGCAAATTTAGTATCTCCTACAGATTTTTGGGTCGCTGGAGGATAGTTACGTATTGGTGCATTTGGTCATGAGGAGGTCCAGTGTCTCTCACTTATCATTTCGACCATTTCGCACAACACGAGTGATGGGAAATGCATTAGTTGCTTTCTTTTATATTATGTTGATTCTTTAGTACAGCAGCCATGACTTGTCAGGTGGTTTGCCATTTTTTTATGGCAGTTCTGTACAACATTAGATAGATGTCGTGCTCATGCACAAGGGGGGGTCAAATTCCCTTTTACTTCAGAGCTTTTTTGTTTATTTTTTGAGAGGTTTCCAGAGACGAGGCCTAGTTTTCTTCGGCAGCCTCGTAGGTCAATTACTGAGGCACGTATGCACATGTGGGGGCAGATGATGCCCAAGAGGGAGGAGACTCTGTTTCCAGCAAGGATATCAGATGATGCACTGGAGTTGCTAGCCAGTGTTGATGAGCATCCCTTTATTATGGTTCCCTATCCTTATGCAGGGTTGGATTGGAGAGGGTGTGCCAACATCCTCTTCACAGCTGATGAGACACCAGATGATAGAGGTAATATTATTGTTTTATTTAAATTTATTCTAACATGTTCTTCAACTTGTTTTTATTAAATTGTGTAATGAAAATTTCTAATTATTGTTGTGTACTTGTATATATTTTGCAGACATTGGCTCTTTTGATGGCGAGGAGATGCCATCGCCACCATATGATCCAGGTGTGGATCCTGATGATGATGAGGGCATGCCAGATGTCAAGGATCATCAGGAGGCCGGTGCAGAGAGACCTGCTCCTGCTGGTGCGTCGGTGCGTGGTAGACTTAATGATGCTAGATGCAGGATGGATTTGGGCAACCAACTCATTTCATTGATTGTTGAGGCGGGCATCAGACCCACTCATTACAAAGACATAGAGGCTGATGATAGGCTATTACGGATGTGGAGAGGTATGCCACGTGACATGTATAGCTTGATGTGGCATGTCGTAGGAGTGACGACAGCTTTTACGCGACTAACAAGGACTGTTGCACGTTACGATTGAGCTGCAACACATGATGGACAATCTGCGAGGCGCAGTGTACCATCATCTCATGATCGTTCACCTCACGCCGCATGAGATGAGCATGATCCTCCACTAGAATCTAGCAACAGTCATCATGGAGATGAGGCTGGAGTAATTTATGGTAACTTACCTCAAAATTTCTGAGAAACATGCATTTGACAAGACAAACTTTTCTTTCAAGTTGTACAGTAACATCGTTGTCCCCAAATGGGTAGACTTTGACTGACTGCTAGGTCCAAAGAGAGGGGTGGTGGAAGCAAATTTAAGGCTTTCAAAAAAGGTGTCAGCGATATGAGCATCATCCCCTAGTTGATCATCATTTTGGAATGCATCTAGCAACATTGTCTCCATGGCATTTGTATCCCTTAAGTAATCATCCATACCAACCTCTATTGATTGCCTCCATTGCTAGCTTGTGAAGAACTACTATTGCTGTACTCATTCCTAATTGGTGAATATGGACGTAGCGGGAATTGAATCGGTGGTTGATTCAACCATTCTTGGTATCGTTCCTCTTCGATTTTTTTCTCTTAATTTAGTCTTTTCTCGATTTGACATTGTCGTGGGGTGCAACAAAAGATGGTAGGTAGATCTTTCATCATCACTAGAATCCTAATAATTAAAAAAAAAAAAAATGAACATGATTAGTACAAAATATATGATATCAATTAGTAACCACGTTGACAATATTGCATGATTATAAATTGGTTTGAAGTTGAAATAATTACATATTAATCAATATATATACCAAACAATTATAATTATAATTACCATCATTGTCCCGGGATTGTGGCTAGAAGATGTAATATTGTTACAATTGGCAGGGTGAAGCGGTTTTCCATTTTCATCTACCAAATGCGCCTTGCGGTATGCAGCTCCTGATAAGAACTTCCGACATTTTGGAGCAGCTTGAATATTTTGTGCATCTGAACTCGATGTTGAATCTGCATGAACCTGCAAATTTGTATCCATTATAAATTTAATTAAGTTTTGCATGATTGTCTGCATGGATAAAAAACATAAATTCAATTAGATAGTGAAAATACAAACAAATCTGAAGTAAATATTACGTCTCCAGATGGATAGAGAGAACTCCGCGATGGACTTTAAGAAATATTATGGAACAAGCTAAATTTTGAATTATTGTCCATTCCATATAATATATGATATTTTCTCTCTACATTTGAGCAAAACAACAATAAATTTTGGTACACAAACCTAAATATAATTTCGGTGCATAATGTACAGATAACTGCACCGGTGCGTTTTTTTTATTGCGCACCGATGTCGTTTTATAACCCGACGCATCGGTGTAGTTCGATTAAGGGACGCACCGATAAACAAATAACTGCAAATAAAAAAAGCACAACCCTATTTTCTTTAAGTGAAAAAAAAGCGGTAAATTGAAAAATGGGCGGCAAAATATTTTTGAAAATCTAATTTCATAAAACATTTCTTTATATACTAAACACTTTTCATTATTTCACTATTTTTGCAAAAAAATTCAGCCAGAGATTTGCAGGATACATACCTGGAGCAAACAGAGCACAAGAGCACTGTGGAGCAGGGAAATACATTTGAACAGAAATATACAGACAATCAGAATTCCAAACTTCTAGTGATTCAAACCTTGTACCATAGAATTTCAAATAATGTGAGTAAAGTTTATTATTATTGTTATTTTTTTTTCTGTAGTTTTTTTTATGCAGTAAAAGAAAAAATCAAAGTCTATTGTTTTTTTAAACTTTTTCTATAGTTTTTTTTATGAAATAAAATAACAAAATCAAAGCTTATTGTTTTTTTTTTTTTTTTTGCAGTTTTTTTACATTTTCTGCAGTTTTCAGAAACAAAATAAAATAAAAAATAAAAAAAATTCCATTTTTAGAAACAAAAACCCTAGATTCTTTTTGTTTCTGCCCTTTCTTCTCCCTCTTTCTGTAATTTCAGAATTATGGCTTTTCAATTTATATTTATAGGGTTTGTATGGTTATAAGACATCCAACCCACGGGATAACTTGCATATTCGGATCCCAATCCATGTTGGCCCTTGAGTCAATCTAAAAAAAATAGATTTTTTTTCATCAGTGTGCCCTGCGTAACATCTGGTGCGCTTTGTTATGTCAACGCACCACGAAAGTACAGTGATAAAAAATAAAAAAATAAAAATGTTTTTATCAGTGTGCCATATGTAACATATGGCATTGGTGCACTATTTCATTATGGCACACCGCAAACGTGATGTTTCGCCAAAAAAACCATTTTAGAAACAAACCCTACATTCTTTTTGTTTCTGCCCTTTCTTCTCCCTCTTTCTGTGATTTCACAATTAGGGCTTTTCAAATTAGATTTATAGGGTTTTTATATTCATAATACATCCAACCCACGGGATGGCTTGCATAGCTGGATCCCAATCCATGTTGGCCCTTGTGTCAATATAAAAAAAAAATAGATTTTTTTCGTCGGTGCGCCCTATGTAATATAGCACACCAGTGCGCTCTGTTATGCCAGCGCACCGTGAAAGTACAGTGATAAAAAATAAAAAAATAAAAAATGTTTTTATCAGTGTGCCATATGTAACATATGTCACCGGTGCACTATTTCATTATGGCGCACCGCAAACGTGCTATTTTGCAAAAAAAAACCATTTTAGAAACAAATCCTACATTCTTTTTGTTTCTGCCATTTCTTCTCCCTCTTTCTGTGATTTCAGAATTAGGGATTTTCAATTTATATTTATAGGATTTGTATTTCTAAATATAATCCTAAGACATCCAACCCATGGGACAACCTGCATAGTCGAATCCCAATCTATGTCGGCCCTTGCGTAAATTTAAAAAAACAAAGATTTTTTTTTTGGTGCGCCCTATGTACCTGAGTGCACCGGTGCGCTCTATTATCCCAGCGCACCATGAAATTATTGTGATAGAAAAAATAGAAAAACAAAATAGTTTTTCTCAGTGCGCCATTTGTAAAATATGCAGTCGGTGCGCTATTTCATTATGGCACACCGCGAAAGTTCTGTTTCAAAAAAAAAAAAAAAAAAACTTACATTCTTTTTGTTTCTACCCTTTCTTCTCCCTCTTTATGTGGTTTCAGAATTAGGGCTTTTCAATTTATATTTATAGGGTTTTTATTACTAAATATAGACCTAATACATCCAACCGACGGGACGATTAGCATAATCGGATCCCAATCCATGTGGGCCCTTGCATGAATTTAAAAAATATTTTTTTTTTTATCGGTGCGCCTGGCGTAACATAGCGTACTGGTGCTCTGTATTGTAATAGTGCACCGCATAAGTAATGTGATAAAAAATTAATAAACAATTTTTTTTTTATCGGTGCACCATATGTAAAATATGGCACTGATTTATGCTACAAAAACTAACACTAGACTATTTTTATTATTTTATCATGGTTAACCGGTGTAGTGATTGACACGTAATGCACCGGTGCGCCTTGTTGACATAAAGCACCATACGGTATATTATACTGTTTGTGCGGTGCGTTTGGAAGACACCCACGTACTGGCGTCGATGTGTACACCATGAATGGCGCACCGGTTCCTTGAGATTTTTTTTTTACTTGAAAAGTTGACAATTTATTTATAAATATATTAATGAATGATATGATACAGGTTTGAGATTGATAAAGAAATTTTTGACAAGAGATCAAGTAACAAAAATATTAATAACACATCAAGAAAAGCAAAAAAGGCAAGTTCTTTGTAAATTCTTTACAAAAAATATTATTTTTGAACGATATGTAAGTTTAACTAATATGTATTGTTTACTGTGTATCATGCTGAGCCACAAAATGACGAAGCTCGATAAGATTGTTTTTAATCTAGGACCAGAAGAGCGTAAAATTTTGATGGAAAAATTGCAAAATGATGAATCAGGTGAATGAAAAAATACTATTGATCCAATATGAGTTTCTTTTTTTAGTTTTGATTAATAATATAATTAAAATTATTAGATAACATATGTGAAACAAACTATTAATTCACATCTATTTAATGTTCTACAGGGACCAACAACTCAGAAAAGGAATGTTGTTTTAAGAAAAGAAAAAAAAATAGAACATGCAAATGAAAATGAATTTCTCCTTAGCTCATCTGGAGTGGTACTAGAGGTTAACGAAAGGGGGGAAAACTTTTACAAAAGTTTGAGGGATCTAGTGGAACGAATGTATAGACGTTATTTCCACTTACAATACAAAAACCAATCCAAGGATTCCAAGAACCAATTTTTATCTAAACTACAGAAAGAGTTTCCAAAGAATTGGTCAATGAGACATGTCAGACTTTTAATAGAAAAAACGTACAACAACAAAAAAGAAGGAATGAAAAAGTAATATTCCCTTAGATATTTGTCTAGAATTAATTATAAATATCACTTTTGTTATACTTACTTTTCATATATCAATATAAAAATTAAATAGTTTATTGTCATGTTACATTTTCAGGAATATTATGAAAATCTCAAAAGATGAACAAGTTGATATCAGAAATATGTCATAAGGAATGTCCAAAAAGGTGTACAAGGAGATGGTCAAAGAAATGGACAAAATTGCATCGCAGGAGGAGCCATCTCAACAACAACGTGCTTCAAATGTAATATGTAATCATTGAATTTTTTGATCATTAGGTACAATAAATAAACAATTTAGCATTAAATATTAATTTTCAAGTATTTTCTTGTAGAAAAGGAAAGAAAATGGAACCCATTCAGCACATAAAACAGGACGACAAGGAAGAAAATGATTGATATCTAAGTTTGTGAGTAATTTGTACTTCCTTATAACAAGTTAACTAGATTTCATTTTTGTATTTTTTAAGTTGTTTTACAAAAATCATCATTGAATGTCTTCAAACAGGTGCTAACATACAAAGAAGAACCATCAGAGGAATTGATTGAAATTGGGTTAAATATAGGTTGTGAGTATATGTTGGCATATCATAACTTAATTGTGGAATTTGTAAGCATCTATTGATCTTGTTTTACTTAGCTCCATCTATAATTAATAGAAAAAATAAATCTTTTATATTAAATATATGATTTTTTATGGGGTATAAAACTTGCAGGAAACAAAGTATGGCACTACGGAAACAGATAAAATCTTGAAAGATGGCATGTTACATGGTTTTGAAAGAATGTGTATGGTTTATGAGTCAATTGTTGCATTGGTACGTCATTTCTTTTCAATTTACATTGATGTAAATTATTTAATATTACAATTCTCATTATTCTCACCAATGTATATACACTCATTACAGTTTATTTTTATGTTTGTAGATGGAAGGTGAAAAAGAAGAAAACAATCAACACCATGAACAAAACATTCCTGAAAATAACCCAAGTCATGGAAGTGGCTCTAGAAGTGACAGCAATTCAAATGAAGAATGATGATCACTATGTTTGGATATCAAAGCAAGGCGTTGTATTTTTTGAAATATGTCTGTGAAATCAGACATTTTCTTTAATGTAATGGACATAGTGTCCCAATTGAAAGATAAAGAGATACCAATAACTGTCCCATTTTGTATGACAAATAATGTCTTATATATATATATATATATAAAATAAAAAATGTTTTAATTTATTCTATTGTGTTCTCTATTGTCGCTATTGCGTTCTCCATTGTCGTTCTCAAATACACTAATAAAAATTTAATTCATATGAATATTGTTATAAAATATATATGTGTCAACTTTTGATGAATAATGAATTTTAAAAAACCACAATAATTATGATATGATATAACAAATTAATCCAAACATCACATTCAAATGCATTAATAAAAATTTAATTAATATGAATATTGTTATAAGATGTGTCGAATTTTGATGAATAATGAATTTAAAACAATCACAATAATTGCACTGTCACAGGTTGATGTTTCTAAAAAATACAAAATGAAAATCGGTGCGTGTATTCTTACACTGGTGCGCTTGTATTCTTAAGCGCATCGGTGCATTTTTACGACCTGCGAGCACCGCACAAATACCAAAACCAGTTAAAAATATTGAGGCGTTTGTGCGGTACGATGCACTGGTATGTTTATGTCTATATATGCACCGATGTCATTTTACGACCTATGGGCACTGCACGAATACCGATACCAATTATAAATCTCGGTGCTTTTATGTGATACTATGCATCGGGGCATTTTTGTGTCTATACGCAGCAGTGCATTTGTATGACCTATAAGCACCACACAAATACCGATACCAATTATAAATCTCGGTGTATTTGTGTGATACTGCGCACCGGGGCGTTTATGTGTCTATACGCACTAGTGCATTTGTACGACATATGGGCACTAGACGAAATACCGATACCAATTATAAATCTCGGTGAATTTTTGTGATATTGCGCACCGGTGTGTTTCTATAAGTCTACGCACCGGCGTCTTGATATGACCTATGGGCACCGCTCAAATCCCAAGTCAAATTAGAACGGCCCTGTGCGATGTATCACCAACACTACGCCCGGTGTTGTTTTATACCTTAACGGCTGGTGCATTCTCCTTAGATCGCCCCGAGGCTCCAGATACAGGTACACACCAGTGCGTTAAATCTTGATTAGCGCACTGATGAAAAAAACATTTGTAATTACCTCTGGCCGCCCATTTTTTTTTAGTTGTGTTGAATTTCTGTTAAAAGCTCCGCCAAAACCTCTGTAACCATAAATGGATGTTGTAGCAAATGTTTTTTTGACAATTTTGGCCAATTTTATAACACTAAAAACCTCCTTTATAACCTCTGCTAGAGGGTCTTTTCCTTGTAGTGAGGCGGTGTCTCCATAGATAAGGGGTGGCGGAAGAGGCATGTCTTCAGCTAATAGCTCTATTTCTGGGCTTTTGTCTTTCCTTTGAATTGCTAGAGGCCCCATATCACTTGAGGCCGAAAAGATGGAGACACACTTGAGCTAGGCTTCGATATCCCTTGGCATGTTCAGAAAACAGTCCCACGATAAGACAGAAGGAATCACAGCAAAATATAAAGGGACTGACTAGACCTATCATTAGGGGAATTTTGAGGTCTAAAATGGGCCTCCTAAGGAAATTATAAAATAATAATGGAAACAATAAAATAATATTTGATTACATCATCAAATTTTGGAGGGAAAAGAGAGAAAACTACTTTTTCAACTCGTATTTTCAACTTATCTTCCAAAGTTTTTACTCAAATTTCGAGCAGAAGTACTCATTGGATCAAAAATTTAATTCCTCATCCAAGGAGTACCCATATTGCATACTTTCAAAGGATCCTACTAAACGAAAAATGAGAAATACATGAAAAACGTAATTGAGAAATACATGAAAAGCGTGATTGCAATCACGTTTTTCATGTATTTCTCATTTTTTGTGTAGTAGGATCCATCGAAAGTATGCAACATAGGTACTCCTTGGATAAGGAATCAAATTTTGCATCCAACGAGTACTCCCGCTCGAAATTTGAGTAAAAACTTTGAGATATAGGTTGAAAATAGGAGTTGAAAAAGTAGTTTTATTATTTTATTATTTTTTAATATTTTTACCCTTTCACTTAAAAAATGGTGAATCATCCCCCATGGTTGACATCATCATCTTGAATCATATTTGTTCTTACAAATTTTATTTTGGTTGTACATTTTTGTTATGAGGCCCATTTTAGACCTCAAAATTCCCTTAATGTAATAATTTCGCTGCTCAAGCTAGGTCACTGCAACCTCTGTTGGTTGCTATATCTAGGATTAGGAAGGCTTGCAACCTGGAAGCTTAGCAACAAGGTCGCATGGTAACAAAGTCACGCCTGTGTCAATGATCCTAACTTTGCGACTCTGTGATTTGGCGACCTGTGACCAAGTCGCAAGGTCGCAAAGTCGAAATTATGTGGTATGTCAATACTTTGTGACCTTGCGACTTTGTGACTTAGCGACCAGGTAGCGAGGTCACAAGGTTGCAAAGTTGCAAGGTCGCATTAGATTTTTCTGAGGAAAAAGGGAAATCACGACCCGTGGAGAGAATATGATGAAAGTAGGGAAAAAATCCAAGGCAGGGGGGAACCAGAGATGTAAAACTCACAAGAAGGCCAGAGAGGGATGCATGTGATGGCTTGAGGAAAAAAAGAGAGATTCAAAAGGGTCCAGGCATGATGGGATTAGCAAAGAGAAGGTGAAACCCTAGCTGGGGTGATAGTGAGAGCTAGGGTTGCAAATGAATGGGATCAAGGGAAATTAATAGCCTAGCATTGGGGAAGGTAAGGCAACAACAACTGGGAAAGGAAATAGCAGGAGGTTTAGGCAACTTATTGGGAAAAATCGCACTCAGATTGGCTCGTCAGACATCGCGCAGGTCAAATGTGACCTACGCGACCCTTTTATTTATAAAGAGGTCGCACGTGTGGTATTTAATGGAGGTTTCAAAGTCACAAATCGAGACTATTCGGGCAAGGATGCGATCTTGCAATCTTGCGACTTGGCGATCTGGAGGTCTTAAGGTCGTGAGGTCGCATAATCACAAATGTGTATTTTTTATCAAGATTGCGACCTTGTGACCTTGTGAACTTGCGACCTGGATGTCGCAAGGTCACGAGGTCACATAGTCGCATATGTGTTTTTTTGACCAATATTGTGATGTTGTGACCTGGTGACCTGGAGGTCACCAGATCGCAAGGTCGTGTGGTCGCAACTTTCTAAAATTTGCAAAGGGGCGACTTTGCGACCAGATTGGAAAATTTGAAGTTATTAATTAGTTTTGAAGACGTTTTCTTGAAGTGGACTTTCTCAAGGTTCATGGATGGGGGTGAGATAGACTTACCTTTATCAAAGTGGTCAAGGGCTCTGAAATTTCAAATGGGTGTCAAATTTTGGAGGGTGTTGTAGCGGCTACAACACAACCATAATTACTTGTATTTATAACCCCTGACCCATTTTCTAGTGCTGGAGGTGGAGTTCTTGTGAGGGAAACTTTACCAATGTTACAGCTGAAACATAATTCCACAAGGCCACTTTACCTTCATCCACTAGCTACACAAGCTTATGCTCAATATTTTCAATTATAAATAACTTCAATGATAGGATACCACTATACAGAGAGTCTTAACTCACTATCAGGAGAAGAGAGTCCAATTGTAAGGGAAGTTTCATTAGTTGGATAAGTTATTGTTTGGGTAAAGAGATCAGCTCTCCATGTTCTTAATCAATGATTCAAACACCAGAGCTTTAGGCCCAAGGAAACTTCTGGTGGCTCATCAGCCCTCACTAATACTTGAGTGTCTCTTATTTCACTAGTAGTTTCATCAATCCACAAGATCCCCAGTGGGTTATTCAGCCTTTAGGCAAGCCACAACTCTTTATCATATTTCACCCAACAAGCCTCTTGAGGTTTCCTCGGCTAGTTCACTTTTCCCATAAATCGATCCTTGTGATATCGATCATTATTCTTTTCTTTACACCTTCGACCCTTGAAGGAATTTATCACAGTGCTCATCACTTTTTATTTCCATTGTGCATGCATGAATGTATGATGTGCCCTTGCAGACTTGTTTTTTTCTTCTTCCCAACAGACCAATTGTTTGTCTTTTTCCAGGGCCCACACATGTTAACTACCTTAGACAACACAACCCATGGTGTATTCAATATTTTTGTCCTCTTCTTACTTATTTTTGGAGCTTAAATGACACCTGGACTATCCTCTTCGTTTCCATTAAATTTTTTTCTTAATCATCTCAATTAAAACCACTCAACCAACTAGGACTAATATTTAAAAACAACCCATCATTCCCTCTTCAAGCAATCTGGAATTTGTGTCCCTTTTCTCAGCCTTTAATTAATTTATATTTATTTACAAAGGGTAACACCAAGGGATGTTATATATCATCCAAACTTAGCCACCTTGCTGTTGAGAATTGAATAAGTCAAGTCTGAGTGAAGTATAAAGTGTAACAGAGTTGTATGCACCAACCAGTCATTATCCTATTGCTAATCCAAGGATTTGTTTTCACATGTTTAAGGAGAAGAAAAATAGAAGAAGACATAATGGGATAAGTAACCATCTGGGTTGCATCGAAGAAGAGAGAGGTGGTATTCAAGTTTCCCATTGATGTTAGTGTGGCACATAAGAGAGATTTAAAGGGAAATATGGATCTCGCTCCCATAGTTGAGCATGATTTTTGAGATGGAGAGTTATTTTTCAATTTCTACCAGCACATTTTCTTACATGAGGTATAGTTGAGTACCAGAGACATAAGGATGGAGGTGTTAGATGAGTTTTATCCACTACAAGTTAGTTTCTTATGAACATACTTGAGGTGCCAACATTTGGGTCATCAAAGTCGGTGCATAAATGCATAATATTCCTCATGAGATGATTCCACCAAGGAAGTTTTTGGCTTAACCGGCCAGTCATGTTTATTGATTATAATTATAAAGGATTATGCCTTAATGTGTATTAAATGTTATGGAGGATTACCTCCTTAATGATCATCATTGATGCTTATTAGTATGGGTAGCTTGAACCCTTTTAGTCTTTGTGATTATACATGACCTTGGGATTATGGTTAGGAGATGATGCTTCAGGATCATCATCCCCTTAATTATTTCTCGAGTGAAGGTTTATGTGGTTGCTTGGGTTGATGAGCATTAATAAATTTCTTGATTGTCATTATTAAGCATTGATATTCCTTAACATGATTGATGAGCATTAATAATATTGTTGAGAATTTTAATTCCTTACTTTTGGTTGAACATTGATACTACTTTATGATGGCTTATGATTAATAACATCATTCAATTCTTATATTATTTGTTGATTCATTTTATTAACGAATTTTCCATGCATTATAGTTCTGTTTAGTGAGCCATGGGAAGGGGATATTTGGAGAGAAATAACAGGAACATGAAGAAGAAGGACCGAGAAAAACTTATTTATACTTTACACATGGTTAATTACCTAACACGAAAATTCAATTTATAGACATAGGAAAAAGCATTAAATACTATCTATGTTTTTTATAGAATTGGATCGAGACAAACTTGTCTCAAACTTAGATCCTTAGGGGAGTCAAAGGGCACTAAATGATTTCACCACGCCCCGCACATCACACATCTCATGAAAAACGTATGTGCATGTCCAAAGTAGAATGTTGAGGGGGAATCAACGCTCCAAGGATATGGTGATGGATTTTACACAACAGATCATCTGAATTCCAAACCAACGAAACCTTCAATCCATAAAATTGATACAAGTAAATTTTGTTGTATCTAATTATTGACACAATTTACATGACAAGAATTCAATGAAATTTTTGTGTGTGGGTGTTTTGGTCTAACTAGCTTGGGCTAATCAAAAAATTACAAAGAAATTAAACCTCCAAAGAGGAAGGGACTAGCTATTTTGCAACTATCCCACTTGTTTAAAATCTATTTAAATTTTTTTTATTTTAACTAAATTAGATTTTATGATTTAAAATTGAAAAAAAACAAAAAAAACTTAGTTAAGGCTTGTGTGATGTGAATAGCTTTGATCTGATTCTTATGAATAAATAACATTGTGTTATTTGAGTCAAAGTTTCGAGGCAACACGTATGGCTCATATTTATAACAGTAATAGGAAATATGATCAATTGTGGCTAAATAAATAGGTGAGAGATACTAAAGGAGAAACTCAAAAAAATCAAATAAACATTCAAAAAGTACAAAACAAAAATATTAAAAAAATCCTAAAAAGAAAGAAAATAAATAACCTAAAAATATATATATGTACAATAACAATTAATGAAAGAGGAAATGAATTATATATATATATATATATATATATATATATATATATATATATATATATATAATATAAATATCCCTACATTTATATAATATATTATTATTTGAGAAGGGAAAATGATTACAGGCTTAGCCAATCCTGGAAACCCTTAATCTATCATCTCACTCATTAATTCCTAACCCTCTGAGTCTTCCTTTTCTTTTAATTATAAATGTTCTTATTTTAATATTTTTTAATTCAATCAATCATTCTTTAATTTTCACAATTTTGGTGCATTTTATTAGTCTCAATCTTTCTTATTTAATTAATTCTCTATAATTTATATTTATGTTTAAGTCATACTGTTGTAACACCCTCCTTCCATATATATCTAAGTAATTGATCAATCGGGGTAAACATGTGACAAGATGCTACTATGATCATATTAAACCTACTAGGTGACCTTAAGGAAGTGGAATTGCTGGAACCACATCATACAAACCTTCCACATGAGAAACAATACTCCTCGGAACCATCTCAACCACTTAGGTAACTAGCCCCTAGGTCCCACTGAGTTTTTAACCCACATAACCCCTAGGCGCTCCCACAGTATAGGCATGGGTGCGTCTGGGAGCCTCTAGAAACTCCCATGGCATAGGCATGCATGCGTCCAGGGGCTAAATTGTCCAAACCTGTGCTTGCATCTGCAAGATTTAAGGGAATTTTTTAGGCCCAGAGCCCAGGTCATTTCCCAGAACTCAATCACAAGTTCAAAAATGAAATTAGAAAATGAAAAAAAGATGTATTTGCAAAAAACATGAAAAGGCCTAGAATAGGCCCCTACTAGCCATGACATACATTTCGTCAAACATGTCACGAATATGTAATCTATAAGTGTAAACAACATATTTGAGCATAGGGGTCTCATAGTTATCTAAGAATCACTAAGAAGCATTGTTCCCTTGCATCATTAGCTGCATTATCATCTATTACATCATAGATACATTGTTATTCATTTACAAATAAAAATGTGAGGAGAGCCATACATCATCATTGTCATAATACATGCTTATAACCAACAAAATAACAACAGAAATATCAAGGACACATCATCCATAGAATCCACTTACATTTACACATAAAATGTCAAGGAGAGAACCTCTTGTTAATTCTCTATAATTTATATTTATGTTTAAGTCATACTGTTGTAACACCCTCCTTCCATATATATCTAAGTAACTGATCAATTGGGGTAAACATGTGACAAGATGCTACTATGATCATATTAAACCTCCTAGGTGACCTTAAGGAAGTGGAATTGCTGGAACCACATCATACAAACCTTCCACATGAGCAACAATACTCCTAGGAACCATCTCAACCACTTAGGTAACTAGCCCCTGGGTCCCACTGAGTTTTTAACCCACATAACCCCCAGGCGCTCCCACAGTATAGGCATGGGTGCGTCTGGGAGCCTCTAGAAACTCCCATGGCATAGGTATGCATGCGTCCAGGGGCTAAATTGTCCAAACTTGTGCCTGCATATGCAAGATTTAAGGGACTTTTTTAGGCCCAAAGCCCAGGTCATTTCCCAGAACTCAATCACAAGTTCAAAAATGAAATTAAAAAATGAAAAAAAGATGTATTTGCAAAAAACATGAAAAGGCCTAGAATAGGCCCCTACTAGCCATGACATACATTTCGTCAAACATGTCACGAATA
Source organism: Pinus albicaulis (assembly GCA_034641835.2). Classification (NCBI taxonomy): domain Eukaryota; kingdom Viridiplantae; phylum Streptophyta; class Pinopsida; order Pinales; family Pinaceae; genus Pinus; species Pinus albicaulis. The sequence continues at coordinate 759,732,457 of CM076575.1, read as the reverse complement.
TGTAATCTATAAGTGTAAACAACATATTTGAGCATAGGGGTCTCATAGTTATCTAAGAATCACTAAGAAGCATTGTTCCCTTACATCATTAGCTGCATTATCATCTATTACATCATAGATACATTGTTATTCATTTACAAATAAAAATGTGAGGAGAGCCATACATCATCATTGTCATAATACATGCTTATAACCAACAAAATAACAACAGAAATATCAAGGACACATCATCCATAGAATCCACTTACATTTACACATAAAATGTCAAGGAGAGAACCTCTTGTTAATGAATGCAAAATCCAACCCGAGATGAGACTTTCAAGTTCCACTCGACTATAGATTAGTTGAGCCAATTCTCTCTTCATCCAATCACCTTCGTTACATATTCCAAGCATGAATGTGAGACTCAAACCAAAAGAACCAACCAAGGCATCCTGATGCTACACCACCTCACCCTCATCAATAGAAATCGTGTTTTATCGTAATCCATACCAAATCACTAGGCCAAAACAATAAACATGTCATACAGGCTTTACCATGATCTCCACCCAATCACTAGGCCAAAACAAGCTCGATGCCACCGGATTTCTTCACCTACACTGTGATGAATTTTTCAAGTCTCCTAGTCTCTTAGGCTTTACCGCAATCCATAGTATGATCCAGGGATTACTAGGCCCTAATTTGATACATGCTCTCCAGGCTTTGTCGTATATCCCAACCCGGGATTCCTAGGCCTGATGGAGAGAAAACCACCTCTAGGTTTTCCCATATATCCCATCGTTCACCGGTCAAGGATTCCTAGGCCCACTGAGGCAACACACTATCTGGCTTTATCGCAACCCACAGTCTGGTTCAAGGGTTACTACTCCATGTGTTCTATCATTTCAGAGATCCACCTCACTCAGCTTTGAATCCATCCAACAATGCAGCTCAACCAAAACATGAGAAACCCACCACACCATGGATATCCGGAAATGGCAAGGCTAGGCTGAAAACATTGTCACACCTGACAAAACCCATGCCATGACAGAAAATACCACATGCAATACCATGCATGCCAAATCTAGGAAGGAAATCACACATGCAAATCTATACTTGCAAAGAATCGTGTTGTAGTTGTTTGATCCTACTCTTCCTTGTTGCTTCTTTCCTCTTGCCTTCTTTGCCTTTCTTGATCCAATACCAAAGTGATCCAAGAAAAATCTAAGTGTCCAAGAGTAAGAGAGAGAGAGAGAGAATTATGAGATAGCTCCAAAACTGAACTGACAAAAGGTATCAACTGATCCTCAAAAGCCTTTTTATTGATGAGGGCTCTATTTTCTTCATTTTCCATTATTTTCATTCATTTTCATCCTCACGTGCAAACTGTGACCTGTCACCTCATTTTCTCCTAATTTCCATTATTTTCATAAATAAATGTGCTAAAATATCAATTTTATCTTTCCAAAGCCTTTTCCTTTGTCTTTTCCATCCTTAGCCATATAAACCAAATGAACACCACTACGATGTATGGTTTGCCCAACATTCAATTTGGAATAAATGTACCATTGGTTATTATTTTTACCTTTATTAACTCCTATTACATGGAATTTTTACCAAGATTCTTAAAAAAACCTATAATCCTTATTTTAATTAACTCCTTTTTAATTCTTAAGCTTCATTATTTCATTAATCCTTAAATTTTCTACTTTTAACTAATAAAAAAAAATCTTATTTCAATTCTTTAAAATCTTTTAATTTTAAAAAAATCCTTATCACAATACACGCGGGATAAAAATAGTTATCACAAAGCTGTATCACTTTGAAAACTATTTCGAGGTGCAAGTGTCCCAAGGTACTCATTGATGTCTATGTATTTTTAATATGGTTTCGTTGATGTCTTTTTATTAATTCTTAACTCGTTAAACATCAAAATCACATATTTCTTTCTATTGATTTTAAAAATCAAAATCATATAAAGCTATGCAAGGGAGGCCTTAATTCTAAGTTTACCGGAGATCAAAATCGAATATTCATATTGATTATTTCGTTTCACCTTGATAGGACTATCCGAGGGAGGTTAGACATTCAATTATTATTTATTCACAATTCATTAACAAATTTAAAGAGTGATTGTATTACATTTTGTTTATAATCATTTATATGATTCTATTTTTTTGGGATGTTTTTAATTTTTTATTTTCTAATTGCAATTAGCATAATTATTGATGTTGATAAATTTAAAAAAATATATGATATGACATATTGATTTAATAACTAAATTATATTTTTAATTTAAATTATTATTATTATTATTACTATTATTAATTAATATATGAATTAAATATATATATATTAAAAGAATGTGTAACAAGATTTGTAATCATGGGTCGATAGATATGTCAAAATAGATATTCCAAAATAATTAAGTGACTAGTATAGATTTAATCTCTATGGAATATGTTGGAAGGCTAAGATTTATCTCCAAGTTAGTTATGCTCTTTTAATTCATTTATCTTAAATTAATTAATTAAAAAAAATGTCATATCAACACATGTCATATTGGAGATGTGGTATTAATAAGCAATGGTATTGGCCTATAATATTGTAAGAAGAGCTATTTACAAGTTAAGAAAATGTATTGACTCATTTCCATGTTAAAATAGAGTTAATCTCAAATATTATTACATGTTTTTTAAAACATATGTAACTCTAACTCATATACTAATTCTTTTTATAATTAATAATAATTATAATTTTATTAGCTTTTATGAATTTATTTTCTTAATTTGGGTCATGCTAAATATATAATGGGATAAATGTTTTGATGTTTATTGGGGATTGGTGCCTATTAAACTTTACAAAACGTAAACTTAGTTTATAAATAGACTTTGTTACAATACCATGACTCTTTTTTCTTTTTCTTTTTCTTTTTCTTTCTTTCTTTTTTTCTTTTCTTTTCTTCTTTTTTTTTTTTTTTTTTGAATTTAAACTAATCTATTAATAATACAAAAGTTTACATCTCATCCTGAGTCACCATAGATTTTTCTCAGGGAATGGCGGTTTTACATAGCAAAGCTAGGTTCAAAAAAATACCAGACTTTCGAGCAGAACATGAACGGAGAAAAACTGAGAGATGCCTCCCACACAAGGGAAACCGGCTCCGAAACAGGAACATAGTAGCAAGAAAAACTAAGAAGTGCTGCCCTCGTAGGGGAAACCGGCTGTTATACAAGTTCAAAATAACAAAGCACAAAAACATATAGCTTGTAGTCGTGAAAATCAACAAAAAGTGCCCAGCCATGAGCTGGGGAAGAGAGAAACAGCAGGAGCTAACCATGTTCGTTGTCATGAGAGACCGGGGGTGGTTCCTCAACCACACGACAGCCGTATGCATAGGGGTCGTCCTCCTCCATCTCCTTAGCTTAATTGCAACTGGTTCTGCCTCGCTTGGAGTCGTCGGGGTCTGGTCCAGGATCTTCACTGCAACTAGGAGCCTTGCACTTCAGGTCAGCACTTTGGGTAGTGCATTGCTGGTCAGTAGCGCCCAAATCCAGCCCAGTGTCGGTGTACTCATCAGTGGAACGAGGGGGTTCCTCCATGAGTTCAATTGTTATGGTAGCAATGATGGTGGGCCGGGTCAGAGTGCCGGGGAGGCGTAGATGGGCAGTGCGGCAATGCGAGGTGGTTATGGTAATGGATGGAACAGGGAGGTGGGGAGAACCAAAATTGGAAGGAGAAAGCCCACGCTCGTGGCCTCTTCCGCTTCTTGTCTCAGGATAGTGCCCAGAGATATAATATGAGGAAGGGAAAGATGAATTGGAGACGGAGGTGGAAGTGGAAGACCGACGTGAAGCTTGCCCACGGCTGCTACCTCTTCGGCAGTGCATGCGCTGTCTGAGACGTGACATGATGCTATGGGTGGAGAAATGGTCATGAACAGCAGCAGGGTGAATAGGAACCAAGGGAGCGGCAGAGTGCAAGGGTAAGCGAGCATACAGGGCAATGGAATCGTCAATGGGCGGGTGGAACCTCCAATTATAGAGCGAGCTCTGCAAGAAATGGAGACCCGGAGCCAAATTGAGACAACAGGCAATGGCACATCTCCTCCCACAATTGGTTCAAGTGCTCAGCTCTGCCGCAGCAGTGGAGCAAGTCGAACGCAGAGGAGGCGGAGCAAGGATAAAGCTTCGAGAGCAAGACATGGTTGATAAGAACGTTGCGTTACCTTGGCGCTTGCGCTGCATTAATGCAATGTAAAGGCCGACATCTTGTGACTTTAATGCTGAGCTCGCGCAAGTGGGGGTGGCGGTGTGGTTGAACCACACGCCAAACCCAAACCCACTCCACGTACCCTTACCTTGGATCACACTTGTCATTATTTTCAATGTACAGCTTATTATTACTATGAGTATATATATATATATATATATATATATATATATATATATATATATATATATATATATATATATATATATATATATACCTTTGATGTGTCGCTACTATTAAGAATATTTTAGAATTAAAATTTTAGAAGCCCTATTTCAAAATAGACAGGTATATGGGCATAATTGATGTTAATTAATAATTAGTTTATAAAAAACTAACAAAATAATCTAAAATATTCAACATTTGATGAAGCATATTTTTCAATAAATTTATACATTTTAAAATACATTTCAAGTAATAAAAAATGACATAGTCTAATTAATAGATGAAATGATTTTTTTTGCTAAAATATAGCAATATATTTTTTAGCAAAGTTGTGATTCTTATTGTTTAAAATGCACTTTTGAATGTATAAATAGATTCAACACCCTAAAAGAATTAGGAAACACTTAATCTTTGCAAATTAAATTATCTAAACTTTTGATTTTTAAAAATCTTATAAAATTTAGACAATCTAAAAAAATATTAGAAAATGACCATTTCCCTTTTAACTAAACTATATAAAAATAAAAAATAATCTTACCAAAAATTATATTACCAAATTTTAACAAAATAAAATAAAAATATAAAAATATAAAATAATTAATCTTTCTCAATAAAAATATAAAATAATTAATATTTCTCATAAAAAAGCTAATCTATAATTCATGAAAAGTCCTCATCAATAATTAATTCACAAAAGGTAAACATATTTTAAGTGGGATTGGGAAGATACCGTCTTTCCTCTTCACCACTTAAAAATAATATCAATTAACATACCATTATTATTATTCATAAATCTGAAGTATTCATGGTTTTTAATTTTTTTTATTTAAAATAACTGCATTATAAAAAAGAGATATTATTTTAAATGAGAATGGGATGATACCATATTTCTTTCCTACTCTTTAATTTATATTTAATTGACATGTAATTATTATCATTTATATATGTAAGATATTCATATTTTAGCCTTTATGCTTTGATAGGGTGGTTGTTCACGTCATTATAACTTTTTCTTTAATTTTTTATCTTTTTTTTTTTATAGAATCAGTATATGCTCCATGTATCATATTAGATGAAGTAATCGATATTTTCTTTCTTTGGGTTTATTTTGATGAGGCATTTGTAGCCAGTGATTAATGTGGGGAAGTTTTTTTTATAGGAATATTACTCATTCATACTATATATTGGTTTGGGTAGGGGATTAAATAATTATGTGGAGTTATTAGTCTTAAAGTTAATTTATTTTTTTCTATTGAAAAAGACTATAATATTTTACATATTTTTGGAGACTTCGTGATTGTCATTAATTGGTTTAATAAGACTTAAGGATGCCACAAACACATATTATTTCTTATTCTTGAAGAAACTATTAATTTAAAACATGTCTTTGCTCAACTTACTTCTTGTTACATTTACATGGAACACAACACTACAACGTACTCTTTATTTAAAGCTAGTGTTGCCCATGATTTGGGAATTTGGAAAATCGTCGAATAAATAGGGGATGAAACACAGGGGTATTTCCATAGGTTGTTCATAAATGGTTTACAACATACCTAGTAACAGGAGGACATGATATATGTGCTATTTTTTTTTTCTTTTTGTTTATTTTTCATGACATGGATGATGGACGACTGTGTATTTAATGTTTTTTTCTATATGCCAATATAGGTACTCTGCACAAAATCTTATTGTGATTGAAAATGGGCGTGCATAGGCAAAATCCATTCAGTTTTGTTTTGGCTATCAACTTATACTGAATGCATGGTGATGCATCAATAGACTGTAATGTATTCATTATTTAATGAAAAGTTACAATTTTTTTCTGAGGAAAAAAAATATTCGTATTTTATTATTATTTTTAATTAATAATAATTAATTAAAAATAATAGCCTTGGAATTAATTGGAAGCCAAAAGGCACATAGACCTTTGAAACCAACAAGAATTTCCAAAGAACAATCTCGATAGAATTGAAGCCTAGTCAACTATCCTTTGATGCACACCAATTAATAAAACTTGGAACCCATATTCCTAGAGTAAAAATAAAAGATATAGAGAAGTGATTACCTAATTGGTTCCAAAATGTCATCTTGTCCATTCATTTCTTTTCCAATCCTGAATAAGGATTAGAGTAAAATCCCACCTGGCTTATGGTAATCCATGGTAGTAGGTTCAAAAACTTGATCATGATTGAATTTTTCATGCAAAGGAAATGTACTAATGTCCTTTTTGGTCCTTGCCTTACTGTTGAACAATGGTGCAATGGATTTTGCCACATGGTTACTAAATGTTGAAGAGACATGTCTTAATTCACGAAGCCACATGACTTGATACCAAAATATACTTCGAGGATGATAAAATATATCAACCTTCCCTTTTTTCTTAAATTTTTTTGGCCAAGATTCATGTCTTCATTAGTGAGTGAGTTAGATAGAAAATTGAAATCCATAAGGATTTGAAAGAAAAATATATATTTGAACTAAGATCCTCCTTATCAATTTGTAACACAAACTTTTTATATATAAAGATTGATTTTTAAAATCATTTTGTTTACACTAATATTTAAATTACATGAACAATCAAGAGTGAACATTGAGTTTCTTTGCAATGAGAAGATCTTGAAGTAAAGCATGTCTCCACTTAAACATTCATAACTAATCCAAAACCAAATATAAAAATTGCTTTCATTTTTCCTTCATAATCTTGCAATATCCCCACACTTATTATGTCTATCTTAACTTTAAATATTATAAAATATCCTAGGTCCATCTTAACTCCAAATTTATCAAGTGCCAAGAGGGATAAAATCTCTCAAGGTAAAAACCACTTTTTTTAGTGTAAAACTTGAGGAAAGTTTTGTGCCTTGAGAGATTTGATCCCTCTCGACACTTGATAGATCCAAAGTTAAGTAGGATCTAGGATGGTTTGATTATTTTTTTTTAATTAATTTATATTTCCTCAAAATAACATATGATATCATATATCAACGATAAGCATAGTACAACAAACTACATTTACTACATTCCTAGTATTAGATCCTAGGATTGATCATGAATTTTTTCTATTATCCTTTTCCTTTGCAGATGTCAAACCCTTTCCACAAAAATATTAGGAACAACTATAGGGGGGAATTAACATCATTTCTTTGAGATAATTCCATTGTTGAAGGTTTTTCCATATTTTTTATTTCCTTGCCACAATCTGATTGATCTAAATTGTGGGTATGTTTTTTCCCACTCATTGTAGAATCCACATGAATTATGGTTGAGTCTCTTTCCTTTTCATTTAAAGAATGGGTCTCCTCTACTTAGGGATGATATGGTGCCTCTTATGGCTGATTTGAGTTTGGAGGATTTGATTTGGTAGTAGATGTCTTATGTTGCTTAGGGTTGTCTTGCTTTTGACCTAAATTATTCTTGGACTATTTTGCTCCCTTTGGATCTTTCCATCCATGGCTCGTTTTCTTTGAATCCTCGAGAAAATTCCCCTTGCAAAAAGGGGCATACATGTTTAATATGAATAGGTTGTTGACAAGTCCTGCAGGCGAAAGTGGTATTTTCATAATCCAACAATTGCTTAAAAACATTACCCGTTCACTTGAGTAGGATTTTATCTGGCAACCCTTTATTTAGGTCCACTTTGAAACATATTGAACAAAAGTGAGAATTTAGTTTGAAATTATTACAGTTTTTATTTTGATGTAGTGGCCTATTAAATTCCCCACATCTTCTAATATATTTGGATGTGTCAAATGGATGGGAAAGTTAGAAAGTGTTACCAATACTGGAGTTTCCATATACGTCATGGTAAGAGTTAAATTCAGGAAACCATGGTTGCATTGAGAGGATAGAACAACCCCAAAACCAGGGTCACTAGTCAAAACCTTTTTCTAGTCCTCTAAATTTTTTAAGAACACCACAAAGAATCTTTTTGAGAAGAATAACAACTTTGTGTTATGTGACTAGTTCTGGTGTACCCATTCTCGAAGAGCATATAACAAGGGCAAAAATCCATTAAAATGGAAAATAATTACCTGTTGTTCATAATTTGCAACCACGAAGTTGGTCAAAACATTTTTTCATTTCAAGATATGGGGTATTTGTTGCCTAATCCACAATGATTGTTGACCCTAATAGAACTTTGGGGTTCAAATATGAATGTCGTGGCTTTAGGACTTCCTTCAAATTCTTGGGTTGGGAGGAAGAAGGTTCCCCCCATCCTTTAGACCCACATCTCATTCCAGAGATTAGAAAAATAGAGGAATCCTTGGTTATGCCATATCCTCTAAGGAATTTGAGGTCCTGAGGCTAATTCTACCATATATGAGTTGAAAACAGTCGGAGGAGATTGAAAACCAATCTTATATTCTGGCGACAAGTGGAGAGATGAGATTCGAGGCCTTGACCAACATGAAGAACGAACCCCCTGAGAATGGATGTACAAAGATTATAAAATTTACCAAGTCTAAGATAAAACCCTCATCTTAGCTACAAGAAATATTATGAGCAGAATAAGAAATCCTACGTTGTCCAGATCATGAATTTGGATGGATTTATTCAGATCTTAATGAGAAACACAACTAGTTCCAACTAAAGGTGCATATCGGTTGAACTAAAACCTCATAATGGGCTTGTCATTTACGCATCAAAACATGTCTCCTCGACCATGGTTGAGAGCTTGTTGTGTATATTTAAGATTATGGTTTGATGCAATTATTTTCCTTGATATACTCCCATATTTGCTTAATGACCTTAGTGTGAATTATCTCAGAAATTCCTAAGAATTGTGCATGGCTAGCAAAATGGGAAGTGGTTGAATGATACCTCATCCTCTATGGAAGATGCTCTCTTGTCGTGTCTCTGCCAAAATCACATTTAATCTAGGTTGGTTTGATTATTAATAATTGATAACTATAATTATTTATTATTTATTTAATTATTTTTATTTTTATATAATTTGATCGAGCCAAAATGTTTTAATTAATTAGTACAATTATCAATTTTATTTTTAATTTTATTGCACCAAGAGACATTATGTAGCCCAGTATGGTAGAGATGTTGTAAGTTTATGTTAGTATGCTGCGAGGTGCTCTCCAACCCAATATGGAAGATATTATCTGGAAATATATGGCATTCATGACAATTTTCAAGAAATTATGGAGATTTTTTTTTCTTAATTTCGATAAGCTTCATCATATATTGCAATAAAACAAATTCCTAGTAGACTCATTTGTAAAACATGGAACCATGTTCGAACAAGGGACATTATAGGTCAAAAATATGCAATTTATAAGGCCTATACCTTCGACCATGAAGAATTTTTTTTAAGAAGATGGAGTGCCAAGTGGTACCTGTGTGGATGTCAGAGCATTAAAATTTATTATGAAGAGTGTGAGCGTTGAATGGATATGTAAAGCCTGAGTTGTGGGAGTTTTAATCTGCATCCATAATCAATATTTAGGTGTAATGAAACTTATTCAATTCCAATCCAATTTATTGATTTTGGATGTGATTCCACACAACAATTATAATTTCAAGTCAAAGCCCTAGTGTTTTGGTGATAAAAGAATAATTAATGGAATTAATGAAAACATGATTAAGGAGGCTTGACCCAAAGTGGACAATTTGAATTCGTGTGAACAAATATAAGGGGATTTTATGGGTATAGTTGACATGACATAACTTAATCTTTAGAGAGGTATTTGCATTTAAAGTATGCAGTCACATAGGCCCATCATCTTTAAATCCCAAAGTTTAAGGCAATGGGGGAAAAGGAACAAGTTTAGTTTTGGAAATTTATCTAATTCACAAGGTAAGAATGGTTGTAGTTTTTTCAATCTGGGCAATTTCCTACATTTTCTTAGATCCCAATTTGGGGATATAGGGTGCCTAGTCCTCCTTTGAAGTTTTTGTTATTGAGCTAGGTGATGGAAATGTTACTTTTGTAATTTCTGATCTAGGAGGAGAAAGGGAATGTTGATATAAAGAAGGCCTCATTCCAATTGGTTGGATAGCCTTCAATTGTGTCATGGTGTGTGAATTGAGGTTGGAAAGCATTTTGGCAGATAAGTAATTAGAAGAATGTACGAAATATGTCAAGTGGTCAAATGATATAGGTGATTGTATGTTCATAGTTTTCCTGACTTGAGGCACTAAGGACCAAAGGACTCAGAAAGTTTTATCTCCTTTTTCCACATCAATCATCTTAAAGAAATTTATTGAGGGGTTGATTCAAACTTGGTATGTAAACATTCTTACCATTTATCCTTCCTATATTTGGCTAGCGTTGTGGAAAAATAATTTTGTTTGGTTTAGCATTTTATTATTTATATTTAGGTTGAGGAGGGCTAAGGTGTTAACACTTGGGTTAGTCAGGGTTAAAATTCAAAATTCCTACTTGGTGAGAAAAAGCTCCAATGGGGAGATGAAAAATGAGGTTAGTTTTAATATTGTGAGCATTATAGATAGTGAACCTGACAAAAATCTAGGATGGGACTTTAACACTCTCTTACAAGACTATTGGGATTGTTCAAGCATAGGGATGATTTTAATGTCCTCGTTGATAAAGGAAATAAATCAATTAATGGAGTGCATCTTAACTCTTCAGAAGGATATCTCAACTCTTTAGTAGGATTTCATGAACCTAAAAATCAAAGTAGCCAAGACAATATCAAGTGTAGCAACATTCATGCACATGTTAACTGACCTTTGAACCATGATCAATAGGACTGGGGATAAAATTTCTAGCCTTTATCAACAAGTGAAATAATTTCAAGTCTTAATTAACAAGCCCATTAAGGATCACTCTTCCTTTGGAAGCTCCAGTGATAAAGAGATCTCTGACTTAAATGCTCCTCCTCCTTCCATATGAAGAATTATGATCTGTAGATTTTGTAAAATTTTGAATGTTTTCTATTACATATATCCATATTGATATAGTAGTTTAAAATCTTTACAAATCAGAAATTTTGAGGAACTAAATGTTCGATGGCTAATAATGTCTCTTAGATTATCATTTGACTTACCCCTTTATGAATGTACTTGCTATGCTCTTCACACTTATTTTCATTAATAGAAATTTATCATTGTGGTTAGTATATATGTGTATGTATGTATGTATACATAATAATAATAAAAAATTGTGTTGGTCATAAATAAACTACTTCAATGCCTATGTTAAGTAAAATATTTAAAGAGATGTGTAACTTATTCCAGCATAGATTCATCTTATCTCAAGATCTAGCAAGGGTGAAGAGGGATCAAATTTCTCCTTGGATAAATCTTTCTTCAAGTTTTACACTTTAAAAGAGGTTTACACCTTAAGAGATTTGATTTCTCTTGGTGCTTAATAAATCTAGGGTTAAGATGGATCTATAACGACGTAAAATTGAAAGTGTTGTACAAAACATTTTGGTCTCAAGTTCAAACCTCATGGGGAGGGATTAAGGATGGAAGCCACTTTTGGGGGAATTAATATATCCCAAGGGGCATCCAAGATCGATCAAACTTTACCCAATCCTTGCGATAAGATCCCACTATGGGTAGATCATTCTTCCTTCCAATAAAAGAATTTTCCTTAACCTAGACTTAACCTAGTTTTAAAAAAAAAGAGTAAAAAAGGTAAAATCAAAGGAAAAATGAATACTAGGTATCATACAAAAACTTGTTTTACCACTTTGTAAAATATTATTAATAAACCTCCAAATATTGAAAAATGTACCTAAAAAAAATGATACTAAGAAACAAAAAAAACAAGGTAGTTACCTAAGAATCTTGAAAAAGTTGTTAGTACACTAAGGGAGTGGAAATTTTCAATAGTGACAAATCCCATTTCGCTATTATATTTATGATTTATTTATTTAAAAATCATATATATATATATATATATATATATATATATATATATATATATATATATATATATATATATATATATATATATATATATATATATATATATATATAAATTATTTATCATAATTTATTTGTTAAATGATAACGAGGAGAATTATTCAAAGATTATTCTTATTCGTTTTTATTTAGAAATTCAAGTCAACTCATCACTTTTATTTAAGGAAAACTATACCATACCAAATTACATTTGGTGGTTTGTAAAGGGGTAGACTTCCACTCACTTGACCTATTTCCTTACTTTGAAGAAAGATGAATTCTTAACCAATCAAACACAATTTTAAATCTTCCTTTAAAATCAAAAAGCTATTTCAACCTTAATAATAACTTTAAAAAAAATAATTTCCCTAACACACATAAAGATATATGTTAGGCCATTAACCTATTTCCTTACTTTAGAGAAATGTGAAAACTTAACCAATGAAAAACAATTTTAAATCTTACTTTAAAACAAAAAAGTTATTTCAACTTGACTAATAAGTTATAACTTGATCAAACAAGGGTTGCATGCACTATAGTCCCTTCCAAATAATTCTAAATATAAAAATGCTTAAATGCATGATAATGATTTTAAGATATCTATAAACTTATTGTGCAATAAAATTGTTTATATATAAACTTTAATTATTATTATTATTATTATTAAGAAGTTAGTGTATATTAAATAATAGTAAGTGATAACCTTAATTGATAGAAAAATAATATATCACAATTAGTAATATTAATTATCAAGTAACAACAAAATATACAAAAATTACCAATAAATATTAAAACAAATTATGTCCAAAATCATAATAAGAAAAGTTACAAATATTATTCAATACATATCATTAACAAAAACTAATAACTATTGTCAAAAGAGTTGAGTTGTAGAGGCAAATATTGTGTTTTTTTCCATGGCAGGTTCAAATCTCTGGAGACATGCTCTACTTGAAAGGGTATAAGCTACTTTTATTGGGTAGTCCCATCACTATTTGTTGAAAAAAAAACAAAGACTAATAACAACTAATCAATTCCATTGATAATATTCTAAATAAAAAATTATTTATATAACAACCATTTAATATTAAACAGATTAAAAGAAATATAATATTAATTAAAATAAATAAATAGAAATAGTTTTTAAAACTTCATTCAACTATGGTAACAACAATTTAGTAAGCGACTAAATGTCAAAATATGAAGGGTAGTCCCATCACAGTTTGTTGAAAAAAAAATACTAATAAAATAAATATAATATTAATTAAAACAATAAATAAAAATAGTTTGTAAAACTTCATTCAACTATGGTAACAACAACTTAGTAAGTGGCTAAATGTCAAAATATGAAGGATAGTCCCATCACCTTTTGTTGAAAAAAAAAGACTACTAACAACTAATCATTCCATTAATAATATTCTAAATCCAAAATTATATATATAGCAAACATTTAATGTTAAACAAAGGAAAAGAAATATAATATTAAATAAAATAAATAAATAAAAATAGTTTGTAAAACTTCATTCAACTATGGTAACAACAACTTAGTAAGTGGCTAAATGTCAAAATATGAATGACTGCAAAATCTATGTTGTTGCTCAATAAAATCTTTCTCTATATTTTTCAATTTGATGATAAAATGGGAGACTGCCTGTTGGGTTGATAACTTGCATTCCATAAACTTAGTTAAACTTCTCTATTCAAAGAAACGGAATGCAAATTCTTTTCAATCAACTAAAAAAACATATAATAATATTATCTTTGCGTTAAAACTTATGTGATTCATACTGTTTTGAGATAATTTTTCAGGGATAATTGATTATGTGATTATCCTAAAGAACTATCTCAAAATAATAATATTACTTTAATCTAATTAATAGATAAAAAAAATCCTGGAAAAAAATAAAATGGTTTCCATTCTAACAAATAAAATACCTTTTTAATATCTTGGATTTTCAGTTGGATCTGAAGGAGCATTGCAGCCATGACCTAGGCATAGGCGCATCTTCTTGTTGTTTTTGTTGCTCGATCTCGGGTCCATGGCCCCTCCGGTGGATATCCTGGAGGCAGCCTCTCCGCCTGATCACGCCCAGGCCTTCTCGTTGTTGATCAATTCCTTAAACCCACCTCAACCTAGATCGACAATAACCAACTTCGTCAAGAAACTGGAGGGCATTCAGGAAGTCTCTCTTCCCCCTGCAATCCCTCAAATGGCAGCTCTCTTGCTGACCGAAAAAGGCCTCATTGGTAAATTTATAGGTCTATGGCCTTCGCCGAAGACGGTTCAAAAATGGGTCGAACGGAATTGGACGGACAAGATTAGTGGGAAAATTTTAATCAGATTATGTGGCAGAGGCTATTTCACATTCCATTTTGAGACAAAAGAAGACAAGGATTTGATATTCATAAATGGGCCATACTTCATGGACACCATAGGGCTCTACCTAAGCAAATGGACTCCAGACTTTGATCCAGAACTTGACGTGCCCAATGTTGTTCCTGTCTGGGTTCACCTCCCTCACCTCCCCCTGCATTGTTGGGGTGACGATTATGTTCGAGCAATCGGGAATGCAATAAGAAAGTTCATTGATAAAAGAGAGATGAAGGAAAACATGCAACATGCACCAGGATCTGCGTTGAAATGGATCTAGGGAAAGGTCTACCAGAGGTGATCAAACTGAAGGTCGAAAATTGGACTCACATACAACAGCTAGACTGCGAACAAATTCCTTTTAAGTGCAAGGTATGCCATGAATACGGTCATTTTTCTAATAGATGCTCTAAATTTATTGGGGTTGAAAACTCTGATCCAGAAGCCCCAAAAAAAAAAAAGATTGTTTTGAACATTAGAAACATAGGTATCCCTCCTGTCCAACTCCCCCAATCTACCCTCCCCCCTAATCCCTCCTTGTCTAAACCCTCGTCAACCCCTCAACAATCCCCTGATACCTCTCTCAACCCATCCCCCAACCCTTCCCTTGCCTCCCCAAACCACTTCTCCTCCCTTGCCCCTTCAGAAGAGGACCCTCCTCAACCTTCCATCCCCTCTCCTCTTCATGGAACTCCTCAGATATCCCCATCCAAGTCTTGCCCTCCTTCCTGCTCTGTTGAACCTTCTTCAGCCCGGATTATCAGCAAGAATGCAGCCAAAGAGCATGGGGTCATTCTAGATACCCTTAAAAAATCTGGCCCCGAAAATAAATCATCCAAGCACCATCGAGATGAAGCAGCCCAGAAGGACATTTCCCTTGGAATCCAGCACCCTATAGAATCCTTCATTAGAGGGAAAATCAGCAGAGAAGCAAGTCAGAATGAATTAGGAGGGAATACAGGTCCTCAACCTACATTCCTGAAATGATTAAAGCCCTCTCTTGGAATTGTAGGGGACTAGGGCGCCCCTCAAAAAATTCAGCTCTAAGAGACCTTCTTAATCAAGAAAAACCTGACATCATTCTCCTTCAATAAAAAAATCAAGAAGAAAGAGACATGGAGAACATTATAAATAAAGTGAAGAATTACATAGGCATTGTGATTGAATCCAAGGGTACCTCTGGAGGATTAGCCACCATTTACCTCGGTCACACAGAATCAATATTAAGGGTGTGATTGTAGCCTCTCAACTGCACGGATGGAGGCCTATGAGTGTGGCTATGCCCGTAGGTCACAAAAGTGAAGCTTTGTGGATAAAATCAGAAGTACACCTGAAGGATGATATTCCTACAAACACGGAGCAAACAATATAATGTCCTATGAGCAAGGTAGTTTGAAAAATTTCCTTAATTAATAGAATCTGAATGTATTGACTAAAATTGTGTTTGCAGATGACCGTAATATGCATATTAGTATGTTATTTTTGAAGTTTGTCTATGATATTATTTGATAACAGTTGCAAGGGTTTGATTAGATTTGGTTGATTGGTATAGATAATTAGTGTTTGAATTTTGACATGATGCTTGATAATTCATAAATATGCTTTAGAATATTGACATGATTCTTCATATGTTTTTGGTTTATGGATTGATTGAATTCATAGAGATGAAAAATTAGGTGTTATAGGTCAATTTGGGCACCATTCCCAATGACCTAGTTAAACTGGACATCATCCCCAGAACCATGAATAGGGTCTATCATCCCCTATCATTTTAGTTGCTACATGCCCTAAGACAAAGAACAAAGACAAACCATTCTTGACTTCCATTGCAAGATTTCCAAGATTTGAAGCATATGTTATAACACCTATGAGCTCACCAACGTAGTCTCTCAAGGGGATAAGTGCGTTGCATATGCAGGTACCTCCATTCAAAGGTGCTCTGCAAAGCACTTCCTGACACTCAAGGGTGCATTGGTCGATTGGGAGCAAAATTATCATTGTTCTGGAATCTCCACTTGGCCAGTGCCTTCTAGAAGAGTGCATATGTGTCAAAATTTGAATCCATGTGTCCATTTGATACCTCTGAGCTTGGGAACATGTCTTTCCTACTATTATAAAGTCATTGATTGTAAAACTACCTTCAGCTCATCTATAAATTGAGCACAGATCCTAGTTCTTGAGAAGGAAGAATTTGAGTAGAGAAATGATGGTGGAATTTCAATTGAGGAATTGATTTGAGTGATATGCTACTGGAGAGATGTTCATTGTGATGAGGCTGGGATGATGTTGGAGATGGTGACATCAAATCAATCGTTGGTTGTAACCTCTCCTTCTATCCATTAATAAATATTTTTGTTTACTTTCCCACATATGTATCTGTATAAACTTTTATCTTTCATATCATGAATTCTTATCTGATGTATATGGTTCATGTTTCATTGATTTAACTGAATAACTTGAATATTCATGTGTATATTGCTATCTCTTTGTTGTTTAGTGTTCATTCTTGCAGGAAATATTTTGGCAATCTAGCTTGGATTTGAAGCTACAGCAAGAGCGACAGAAGGAGGATTGGAAGCGCTTGGACTCCAAGTAAGTTTCTTGATCTGTTCTGTGTGTTTATTTACTGTTAGAAAAAATATTTGCAAATTATTTAACTTGTTGTTCTAAATGCAATGCACCACATTTAGGGAAGAATGTTTTATCTGTAATTCATAATTCCGCTTAATAAATTAGACTCGATTAGAGTTTACCCTTTATCTTAATTAATAAATAATGACCCTATTCTCTTCAGTGTATTGCTACCGAAACATTAGGCTTTTTTAATTCAAATTTTGGTGTACAAAGTATTATTTATGATTGATTTTTTATTCTATATTGTACCAACATATATTCAAACAAGTTCTAGTGTACATATGGTTCATCTCCCCACTCAGGGGTGCATTGCAATGCACTGTCTCCCCTTAAAGACTGTGTTGCCCCCTAGATTCAACCAAATTCCATTTAATTTGTTATTGCATTTTCTTTCAGTTTGTTGTTTGTTGTGTTTTCAAAGTGTCTGATGCCTCATATTGACCAGTGACCTTACCTACTTTTTCCTCCTTTGAAAGAAAATTTTTCCAATGTTTCTTTAAATTGTTTTTCTTTATCATTGACGAATTAATTAAAAAAAAAATCATTGTTGCATTAGATCCATTTTCTTTTGAAAAGGAATTGTTGTTAAAATCTTCATTTTTCCTCAAAAGAGAAATTGTAGTTAAAATCTTCGTTTTTCCTAAAAAGAGAAATTGTTGTTCAATTTCTCATTTCTCAAAGTAAAAGGCATTTGTTTTTATTGATTTAGTGCACTTATTTTCCTTTTCTTCATTTACATTAAAGGGAATAAAAAGAAAAACCTACATTTCATGTAGTGGATTGTGTGTTTTGCATAGGAAAAATTAGGAAAGCTGCATTTTAGTTTGTGCTCTTTGATTTTTTTCTCTCAAATTGATTGCTCTTTCCCTCTAGTAGCTAGGATTTTCATTGAAAAAACTAAAAGTGAAAAGATTGATATCATTTTAGTTTGCATTTTAGGAATTTCAAATACATCATCGTCGTGAACCTTGAAAGGAAAATTGATAAACAAGATAAACTTAAAATTTACATCAATTTACCTAACAAAGCATTGGAACCATAACGATAACATTAGGTGGTCTAGGCTAGAGACGCGTTCTGGCTTCGTAAAACATAGTAGTTGTCTTTAATTGTTTGCGATACATTTCGAGTGTGATACCTCACTCTACGAATGTAATTATATAGTAGCTCGTCCACATACTTTCGGCTATATCGGGTGATGTTACAATACGAAAAGTATAAAGGGGTGCTCTCATTGTGCAGTTTCGCATTAGATAGCGCTAATACAGACTTGGGCCTCCCGTACCTTCAAGTATATTTGGGAGGACAAATTTAGGTTGCTATCTATCCATATTGAACCGAGTCGGCCGCCTTGTAAATTGTGATACATCGAACACATCATTCGGGGAGATTGTCTGCTCGTACTTCTTGGTTCGCCAAGAGGTATTCTGCAGTTCACAGTTTCTTGGTAAACCTTTTTCCTAGCATTACCCTTTATTTTGTTTATTTGTTTTTGGTTAAAATAAATCAATCATCATGGAAGAAAAAAATCATTTTCCTCGTCGTTCGTGTAGATTAGCATTGAAACCACCTTTACCACCAGAAGTTAAAAATGGTCGGCGAAGTTGACATCACTCTACCGAAACCAATACTATCGGTACCTCTGGTGAAGCATCATCTTCCCATATACCAGAGTCGGCACAAGTTGTTTCTACATATCTGGGTTCGTCTATTGTTGTCAAGATGGATTCCTCACAGCTACCCATGTCATGATCCATCCAATTAGTGAGACCATACCTCTCGAACCCAACGTTGTTCAACCGGAAGTTTATCCGGATCCCAACGTGATTTATGGGGTAGTTGTTATTGGTCAAAATGGACATCATCCCCAGGACCAATGAAATAGGGTCTATCATCCCCTTATATTTCAGTTGATATATTCCCTAAGTGGAGAAAATCTCGATCCCGAAGTCGAACAACCGGAAGTTGTTTCTGTATTGGTCACTCCACAATCTATTGTATCCATTGAGTCTCCCATATCGCGCAGTCAACCACCTAAAATATAGCGAAGTTATTCCACCTGGTTTGATTTCAATTGAAGAAATACCACAAGACGAGACACTTTTAGCTCTAACTCATTTTCGGTAATAGCTTTACATGTACGAGTATTTTCCTCCATCACCTTCCTCTGCTTTTGTTGATCCTGTTTCACTTCAAGTTCCTGTAGATTCGACAGGGTATACATTGGGTCATTAGACCATGGATGAGATAACATCCCAGACTGAACCATCTATTTCAGTTGCGACAACATCTACTGTTGCTTCATCTTCGATGTTTTGTCCATTGAATTCACCCATGTCATCATCTGGAATCCTATCTGGTTCCTCCCTTATGAGTACTGAACATCTTGATCCTTTATTCACATATTTAGTGCAATATCAAGTTGGTCCCATCAGTTATTCCCCTTGGTGGCTAGTGATTTCACAAAAATTACCCTCTGAAATTCCAAAATTCAATGAAAAACCTGGAGAAGACCCGTTAACGCATGTTATAACTTATCATTTGTGGTGCTCATCAAGCTCCTTAAATGATGACTCCATTAGACTACGTCTTTTCCAGTGCACACTCACTAGTCCAACTGCACAATGAGGATGGTTCTTTTATTGTGTCAACCTCGTTAAAAAATGAAACAGGTTATGAGGATGGTTCTTTTACTGTGTCAACCTCGTTATAAAATGAAACAGGTTATGAAGATGGTTCTTTTACTGTGTCAACCTCATTAAAAAATGAAACAGGTTATGAGGATGGTTCTTTTACTGTGTCAACCTCGTTAAAAAATGAAACAGGTTATGAGAATGGTTCTTTTACTGTGTCAACCTCGTTAAAAAATGAAACAGGTTATGAGGATGGTTCTTTTACTGTGTCAACCTCATTAAAAAATGAAATAGATTTTGAGGATAGTTCTTTTTTCTTATGTCAACCTCATTAAAAAATGAAACAAGTGCCATTGAGGAAAGTTCTTCTATTGTGTAAACCTCGTTAAAAAATGAAACAAGTGCCATTGAGGAAAGTTCTTCTATTGTATCAACCTCGTTAAAAAATGAAACAGGTCATGAGCATAGTTCTTTTCCTATGCCAAGCTCATTAAAAAAATGAAACAATTCCTCTCCTAATTACGACGAGTCTTCCATCTCATCTCGTAAATGAACCTTCATTCCATCCAGCCATTAGTAACCAGTAATCTACTTAGGTTAATGAAATGAATCTTGGGGGCATCTTCTCTTGCCGGGGGCATTCAACATGTGCTCTTGCAGGGGGTATTCAAAACATTCTTACTAATTGCACGCAATCAATAGCTGAAGTTCAGGGGCAAAAACAGGTTCAAAGCTCCAAAATGAAAATGGTAACTATTGAATGGTAAAAATGAATAGTAAAACTCTTTTTATTTAGTCATTTAATTGTTTGCAATGAATATTTATTGCTATGACTATGGTTTTATCATATTTTTATCATGAAACAAGTATTTGTAATCCATTTGATGTTGTTCTGAACAGGTTTTACAATTGATGAACAGATTAGTCATGCAGATTTATTTCAAGAATGATTTGACCACAAATAATACTTTTTGTCCTTATTTTTCAAGATTTGTTAAAAATGAAAAAGGATTTGAAGCACACTTTTATCTCTTTTTCGAGCTTCCATAACAGTGAAAAAGGAACCCTTGGAGTCTTCTTTTAGCTCTTTTCAGACTCCGATAATCTGAAAAGATCTCCAAGCACTTGTGTTTTCAAGCTCATAAAAGTAAATGAATTGATATCTACTCAGTATAAGTTTAACCCCTTTCTGGACTGAGATAGATTATTTACGAAAAAGGAATACCTTGGTAAAACATGACTAAAGAGGTTCTCTCAGATATTATTTTACAATTTTTCGAATCTGAGCGACAAGTTTACGAAAAAATACTTATGGAGTTTTCTTTTCGTCCTCTTTTTCAAACTCTCTAAAAATGAAAAAGGATTGGGCTGTCACTGTTGTTAGGCTCGTTAAAACATAAAAGAGTGATGGCCTTGTCGATCATGGAAAGAAGTGAGTTTCATTCATCACTAGACTCGTTAAATCATTAAATAGTGATACATTGTTCACCCGAAAGGTTGAATTATAGATGAAGAAAATGTTATCCTCCTAAAGCTTTTTAAAAAATAAAGAGGTACTGGTCGACAAATGACCAGGGAAAATTTGGGAAAGTGAACAGAAATTTTTACGGTAGCAGGTCGCTCTTGAATGTGACACCTCACTCCATCACCGTGACTGTTTGGGTTGGGTAATCTTCTTGACGGTTCATTCATACCTATGGTTCATCATACCTTCACTTCGGTTTTGGGTAAATGCTTCCAACTCATCTCAGTGTCGCTGATATGTTCAAGAGAAGTCATCCAGTGAATACTCATCCTTCTGCAATACTCATAAACCTTCATTCTCATGACAGTCATCCCTGAAAATTGCTATGTCAAGTCATACCTTTGTCTCCAAAATCAGTAACACCTGTTTCGCAATAAGGTGACTTCTTGCCGACGACAAATCATTATCTAGGAAGTTCACTTAGAAACATCATATTCCAGTACCATGAGGCTTGTTACAGCATCGAAAAGATCCTCGCTTCCATATTTTTGACCAGAATATTTTGTTTGGTGTTCGACATCAAATCATCTATTCACGCCTTGTGAAATGTATTGCTGTAACTTGAGGGCCATTGACATCAATGGTGGTTCTCTTTTGTTTGTTAACAGCTCACATCATTGGTTGGTAATCAAACAATGTCTTACCATGTTCGACTACAAATCATATATTCGCATGGCTAGAATTTTACCCGAATGATCGAGTGAACGAGATAAGAAGACCCTGAATCTAGTTTCAGCCATCCGGGCTGCGATTTTAGGATTGTTGTACGCATCATCTGTACGGTGACCTTACATACAGATCGTCATCAGAACATGGACCTATATCTATAGGCATGTCTGTATTGGGAAATATTCCAATGTAGACGACTTTATGAACTATGTACATGTTATTATATAGTTTATGTGCTGAGCATGGGAATGCCTTCCCTCAGAATTTCATGATCAAGAGGATATATCATGATGTAATGTATTGTAATATTGATGCAAGTAGCCACTCCACTTCAGCCCCAGCCCATCACAGTGTAAAGCATCTCATTCAAAAAATATTGTTATTATTATTCTGACTTCATGCTTTAGGGGGGAATATATTATAGGTCACTTTGGGCACCATTCCCAATGACCTGGTTAAACTAGACATCATCCCCAGAATCATGAATAAGGTCTATCATCCCCTATCATTTCAGTTGCTACATGCCCTAAGACAAAGAACAAAGACAAATTATTCCTGACTTCCATTGCAATATTTCCAAGATTTGAAGCGTATGTTATATCACCTATGAGCTCACCAACGTAGTCTCTCAAGGGGCTAAGTGCGTTGCATATGCAGGTACCTCCATTCAAAGGTGCTCTACAAAGAACTTTCCGAAACTCAAGGATGTGTTGGTCAATTGAGAGCGAAATTCTCATTGTTCTGGAATCTCCACTTGGCCAGTGCCTTCTAGAAGAGTGCATATGTGTCAAACTTCGAATCCATGTGTCCATTTGATACCTCTGAGCTTGGGAACATGTCTTTTCTATTATTAGAAAGTCATTGATTGTAAAACTACCTTCAGCTCATCTATAAATTAAGCACAAATCCTAGTGCTTGAGAAGGAATAATTTGAGTAGAGAAATGCTGGTGGAATTTCAATTGAGGAATTGATTTGAGTGATATGCTGCTAGAGAGATGTTCATTGTGATGAGGCTGGGATGATGCTGGAGATGGTGACATCAAATCAACCACTGGTTGTAACCTCCCCTTGTATCCATTAATAAATATTGTTATTTACTTTCCCACATATGTATCTGTATAATATTATGTCTTTCATATCATCAATTCTTATCTGATGTATATGGTTCATGTTTCATTGATTTAACTGAATAACTTAAATAGGCATCTGTATATTGCTATCTCTTTGTTTTTTAGTGTTCATTCTTGCAAGAAATATTTTGACAATCTAACTTGGATTTGAAGCTAAAGCAAGAGCAATAGAAGGAGAATTGGAAGCACTTCGACTCCAAGTAAGTTTCTTGATCTGTTCTATGTATCTATTTACTATTAGAAAAAGTGTCTGCAAAGTATTTAACCTATTGTTCTAAATGCAATGCACCACATTTAGGGAATAATTTTTTATTCGTAATTCATAATTCCGCATAACATTAGGGTTTTGACTTGGTGACTAATGATTTGACTTGATGACAATGCTATCTGAACATAGTAACTTTCAATGACTAATATTGGTATTCAATAACAATTTTTTATTAGCCTCATTATATAACAATTGTGATTCGATATGAAGTAATCTCACAGTAAATGGATGGGACCTACATGAATTATCCTTGATTTATGCATATGCATCTAGTGAAATAAATTATTTATATTATGATTATGAGGATGACTTGATGAATTTTGGTTTGATGTTGCTTGGTAAATGACAATTTGTTGGCATGACAATAGATGAAGTTATAACTTGATAATTGGATGTCAGCTCTACCTGTCACCTGGTCCAAAGAATTTGATACGGTGATATTGATGATTTTTATATTGGTTCTGATATAGCATCTAAACTTTAATAAGTTTACTTAGCTGATTTTATTGCACAATATTGATTTATGAAAGTTTTCACATATTGGTTTGAGTGTTATGTATGCAGAGAGAATTTTATGAAGTAAGATCCCTGAGTCTGATATGTATGCATTGAAAGTAAACTAGCGAATCCAGGAAGATGTGCCAATCCAAACCTCTAATTAAAAAGTGGCCCAAGGTATGGCTTTGATTTTGATTTTATATACTGATGGTCTATCCTTGACAGGAAATGAGCCCCTGATGATCAAAGTAAGAGGGATATGGCCTCTTAATTTCATGATATTCTTGTTGACCTTGGTTAGCTTTGTAATTATGATATTCTTAAGTTCATGATATTCTCCTATTATCTATTTGTCACTAACCCTTGATGAAATATTGATTTCATGATGCAATGATAAAGTAGTTGATGCATGCTAACATATTATGAACATTATGGATATATGTTTTAGAACATGATACAGCTTTATTTTATGATCTAGCAGTTTTGCTAATGCATGAAAATATTATAGATAGGTTGATGACTTATGGCTGAAGTGGCTGCTCATTAAGAGGGAGAAACACTCCATAAGATCCCTACACCTATTCATAATTTGAATTATATGTATAGAAGATTCCTTATTGTTTAAGTTTCCTAACATAAATAGACAAATAATATGACAATGTTGGTCTGCAAAAAAATTTTGTCTGAAAAGAGAGGATTCACACAGAAGAAAGCCTAAGGGTGTGATTGTAGCCTCTCAACCGCACGGATGAAGGCCTATGAGTGTGTTCATGCCTGTAGGTCACAAAAGTGAAGCTTTGTGGATAAAATCATAAGTACACATAAAGGATTATAGTCCTAAAAGCACGGAGAATACAATATAATATCCTATGAGCAGGGAAGTTTGAAAATTTTCCTTAATTAATAGAATATGAATGTATTGACTAAACTTGCCTTTGCAGGTGACCAGAATATGCATATTAGTATGTTATTTTTGAAGTTTTTCTATGGTAGTATTTTATAATAGTTGCAAGGGTTTGACTAGATTTGGTTGATTGGTATGGATAAGTAGTGTTTAGAGTTTGACATGATGCTTGATAATTCATAAATATGCTTTATAATATTGACATGATGCTTCATATGTTTTTGGATTATGGATTGATTGAATTCAGAGAGATGAAAAAATGGGGTTTTGACTTGGTGACTAATGATTTGACTTGATGATTTTCCTTGATGACAAAGATATGCGAACATAGTAACTTTTTGTGACTAATATTGGTATTCAATAATAGTTTTTTATTAGCCTCATTATATAACAATTGTGATTCAAAATGAATTAATCTCACAATAAATGGATGGCACCTACATGAATTATCCTTGATGTATGAATTTACATCTATTGACATAAATTATTTATATTATGATCATGAGGATGACTTGATGAAGTTTGGTTTGATATTGCTTGGTAAATGACAATTTGTTGGCATGACAATAGATGAAGTTATAACTTAATAATTTGATGTGAGATCTACCTGTCACCTGGTCCAAAGAATTTGATACAGTGATATTGATGATTTTGATATTGGTTTTGATCTAGAAACTAAACTTTGATAAGTTGAATTAGCTTATTTTACTGTAAAATATTGATTTATGAAAGCTTGCACATATTGGTTTGAGTGTTATGTATGCAAAGAGAATTTTATGAAGTAAGATCCCCGAGCTTGATATGTATGCATTGACAGTCATCTGGAAAATCCAGGAAGATGTTCCAATCCAAACCTCTACCTCAAATGTGGTCCAAGGTATGGATTTGATTTCGGTTTTATATACTAATGGTCTATCCTTGATAGGAAATGAACCTTTGATGATCAAAGTAAGAGGGAGATGGCCTCTGAAGTTCGAAATGAAGAATCATGGCATGATTTATTGTGTCTTGAAGTTGGGAAAAGAAAATCTATATAGTAAAGCTATTAAAGAAATTGGAAATGAAAATCCTTAGATAGTCCGATCAAATTTCAAGAAGTTATATTGTAGAACTTGACTTGGGAATTGACAATTGATTGAAGCATTGATGTTATGTTTAAACACCCATATCTATATCTATATTACATAGATCAACTTGAGTGAATTCATGATTTAACCTCTTCATACACATTGAGTTGCTTCCAAGCTCACTTCAAGATATTTGCATGGGATGATTAATTTTTGGTCTGAGATATTCTTCCTATGATATGTGATTGCATGGATGTACTAATGATGATTGGGATCGTTATTGACAAGATGAGCACATTTGAGTGCTGCTTTAGTATGAGATTTGACATGATGTTTTGGATGAGAAGTATATACCTTTAAGCACAATCGATGTTGAGTATGATGTTGCTAGCATAGCTAGCTATGAGGTAGGATGAAGAAAATCTTTGGAGAGATGTTTGAGAAGATTTTGGATATGAAATGGATACATTATGATGACAATGAGTGGGAACCAATTGGAAAAGAATATCATTTATAGTTGGGACTGAGATGCCTTCATACATTGAGACAATGTTTCTCTATGAGATAAACTTAGGCTTGTGGTTGTTTCCTCCATGAGAGGGAGGATGAATATGGTATCCTTTTTTGTGATATATATATATATATATATATATATATATTATTCTAATATGATATTTTATTTTATGTCATGTATGAAAAAGAGACAACTGTTATTGAGACATGATGATTACCATATATGAGCAAGATGATATGTTGTTGATCTACATAGAGCATTGATGATCGAGGACACTGGTCCAGTTCTTCCCTTCCCTGTTTGAGCTCCCAGGATGTGGAATTGAGATGGGAGGGATCTTGGGGTTGAGCGATCTCTTGATAGTAGGGTTGGATATGTTTCTCCCCCATATTTT
Organism: Pinus albicaulis; assembly: GCA_034641835.2. Taxonomy (NCBI): domain Eukaryota; kingdom Viridiplantae; phylum Streptophyta; class Pinopsida; order Pinales; family Pinaceae; genus Pinus; species Pinus albicaulis. The sequence goes on along the minus strand of CM076575.1, from coordinate 759,705,543 downwards.
ACAAATAGGGTTGGAGATGTTTCTCCCCTATCTTGGTATTTGTAGAGTATACCCAAGTTGGCATCATACCCATAAGCAAGTATTGTTAGGAATACCGCTCCCCATCTGGACCACGGGTTGAGAGTGTACATGGGGGTGTCCAACCCAAGTTTATTATGATGCAGTTGTTCTACCACATTACTCTTAGGGGTCATTGTTGGGAAGACTGATAGACAATAGGATGGGTTGTGATGTGCTCCCCTATATCACCTATTGCTCGATATGGGGTTGTAGATGTTTAGCACCCCCATGATATTTCTAGTTGAGATGTGCTCTCCGATGTGGTTCCAAGTTGAGATGTACTCCCTGATGATATGCTCTCTGATGATTATGTGGGTCGTAGAATTGGCTCTCTGCTGATGTTTCTTGGGTGGTAGCATTTGAAAACCCGATGGCAATGATTCCAAGTGGTAGTAGTGGCTCCCTGGTAAATAGAGGGTTGTATAATGAGCTCCCCTCTAATATCAAATTCTTCTTTTTATAGATTCGAGAGTTTTTAGCATAAGAGCATGGAAAATCAAGAGAAGAGAAGAAATAAGTAAGAGATTAGCAGTGACACATTTGATGATGACTTACTTGATATTGTATATGATGGGATGACATGATATTTGCGATGGTTAAATTATGTGGTTGGAATTTCTCCCCAGCTGAGAGGGAGTGTTAATTTGGTAGCTCGGTGACAATTTCCAACCATGGGACTAGATTCCTCTTTTCGAGAGGACAAATATCGACTATTGAAGCACTCATTTTGGAGATGGGAAAATGTATTTTTGAATTAAAAGCCCACATATGCATATTTGATCAAGTCGGCCCTAAAGAAAATTGGACGCCCTTGGAAGGATATAAATACAAATGACCTCATCTTCATTTGGACATCATCATGATACATTCTTCTATTCTATTTCCTATTTTTGGCTCGCACAGGTCTGAGGCACGTCCGCGGAGAATGGGTTTGCACGAATGAGAAATTACAAGTTTTGAAGCTCGCATTTATGTTTTAGGGTTTTGTGTCTTAGTCGCAAGCATGACACAAAGAGATCTCAAATGCAATCACTTTTTGTCTAGCTCATACATGTGATTGAAGCTTTTCAGTCACACACACAACACATCCTCTATGTGACTGGCATATAGGGTTTCTGAGTCACCGTCGTAGGATTTCCAAAGGTTGATTTTAACTGCACTCATCGGCTTCCAGACTCAAGGGAGTGACTGGAACCTCCCAGTTGCACACATGACTCCTCCTCCATGCGACTAGGACCTAAATGTTGAAATTTCAATTGTTCGGATCTTTCACTCGTTGACCACAGTGTTCAATAGTTGACTGCAGATAGTAACAATTCATTATAGGCTTCTGAATCAAGGTTTTGAGTATGAGAATTGTTGGATTCATTTCATGGATATTGTTTAGTTGATTTTTCTAGATAGTTATATGGATGAATATTTGGATCATTATACTCTCTTTGGTTGAATCATTCAATGACAATCTAATAAGAAGAAGAATTTGAAATTTTTTTCCCCATAATGTGTTTTTCCCTGGTCTCCGACCAATCCTAGTGTCTCTATGTGTGACTTTTTTTCTTCTATTGTTCCTTTATGTTCCGTTGCATTGATGATGATGATATTTTCTTTCTACATAGTTTCATATGTTGTTGAATAATGATGTAAATCTAAATAATTTTATGATGTTATGGGGTGAATCTAACATGTAAATGAAGAAATGCAATTATCCAAGCAAAGAGCAGTATATCCCTAAGAAAAATTAACACCCATACATTCACTTGCTATTCCTTCCATATTCCAGGTGTATTTGGATATCTTTCGATGCAATTGCATGTTTCATAATTGAATAAATTAGAAGTTGAGGCGTATTTAAGATAAATAATATCAAAATTGTGAGTGTAAACTATATATTTGTAATTCTTCATATAATCTCGACAAAAAAAAAAAAAAAATGTAATATTCTACTCTCTATATCAAGATTGTGAATGGAAAGTATATATTTGTAATTCTTTATATAATCGCTGCAAAAAAAATATATAATCTTTCACTCTCTATATGTGTATATGCTCTATCCTTAAGCACTATCCAATATGCCAGTAACTTCTGTAATGAGAAAGCCTCTAATTCAACAAGCAGAAAAGCTAAAAGCAATGCTTAACATGCATGTTCTCTGCCTAATGGATAAGAAAAATTGTACTCTAACCTACAGTTATTCCTATGTAGTTAGCTCAATATGGGATAGCAAGTAGAGTGTGTTGAGGAAAAAATCAATCTCTCTTTTAACCAGGAGAAATGCATCATATTGCCAGGGAAGCCTAGTCACTGCCACTTGGAAATTTTGATTTCATAAAAATTGAAAATTGATGTATAAAATCGAAAAATTAATTGTCAACTAAGGAGCAAGGAGTTGTATAAATTTGGAACATAATAACCACTACTAAGTCTACACATTTACATTTTTACTCCCACTTATTAAAGTGCTAAAAAACACATAAATAATAATATGCAATAACTCTTAATAAGTATATTTATTTACATCTTATTATAATTCATTATGCTTAAATTTTCACAAAACTCATATATACAATAATAATTTTTTAAACAGATCATAGAATCTAAAACAATATCAATCTTAAACTCATATTATATACACTGAAAACTTTTTAAACTTATCACACGATTCCATGTGGATTCCATGTAAATCCACGACCTCAACAACATATCCGTCAACGCTATTGCATGTGTAATTAGGCCATATCCTGGGGCGTATCATTCTTCTAAAAACATGTAAATTTTTAATGTCAAACAAAGAATTTGACCCGCAACACATATCATGTGCCTCACCACTAAACCAACCACTTTTAAGTTGTTTTCCTCCAACTTTCTTTACTAAGGATGTTTTTATATAATTTATCAGTCTCATGTGGTTAATATTAAATAGGAAAGTGGTTGGTGTGAGTGGAGTGTGATGTGTTTTATTTATAAATTACTAGTTATTAATTATTAATTTTGTAAATTTTAATTGATATATGTATGATTTTTTTGATATTATATCTTATGTTTTAATGATTTAAATTTTCTATAAAATGGGTTAAAGTGGGTTTATTTTTTATATTATAGTAATAATAATTTAAATTAATTATATAGTTATAATCAAGTAAGACATTAAATTAGTTTACAAGAGTGTTTTATTTGTATTTTAAGGAATATATTTTTTTAATAATAATTCAATCATTAAAGTTTATGAAAATGTATATATTTTATTTCTTTTAAATTTTAATTTTTGACTATTTAAAAAGAAATAGATTCTTAACCATTAAATTTTAAATTGTGTTTATTTTAAAAAATCATTAATAAAAATATTCCAAATATTATATATATTGCTTTTAAAAAGTTAAATTTTGGTAAAGGAAATATTCACCACCATTTTTATAAAGAGTTAACTTTTTGTAAATGAATTATCATCATCACTTTTCCAAATATTAAATATATTGCTTTTAAAGAGCTTGAATTTCGGTAAAGGTTTTAAAAATTTTAAATTTTGGTAAAGGTTTTAAAATTTTAAATTTTGGTAAAAGAAATAGAGTTAATTTTTTGTGAATGAATTATCACCATCACTTTTCCAAATATTAAATATATTGCTTTTAAAAGCTTGAATTTTGGTAAAGGAAATATCTCCACCATTTTTTATAGAGATTAAATATATTACTTTTATAAAGAGTTAAATTTCTATAAATGAACTATCATTATCACTTTCTAAATATTAAATAATTGTTTTTGAAAACAGATGAATTCTTGTAAAGGAAATATCACAAATTTATTGATGGATTAATAAAATTGTGAAGTATGGTATATTTTTTTAAAGTTTAAGTAATAATATAATATAATTTTAAGCTTATATTCAAGTTAGACATTAATTGAGCTACAATGTTTTTGTGTTTGTGTGATAAGGGACATGTGTCTAAATAGCAATTTGATTGTTAAAGTTTATGAAAGTGTATATACTTTATCTCTTTTTATATTTCAGCTTCTAACTTTTTAGGAGAAAATGTATTCATAATTATTATTTTTGTTTGCTAGGTTGTGAGTCCTAAGATGATTGACACGCCTAAGCTATGACTTGAGTAGCCGTGACCTAGGGGCATCTAACCCATCAAAATCACCTGATGATCACACCCAGCCTAGGCCACACCAACCCTTAGCATGACTGGATTTTTACTCACGAAACTTTGAACCAATAACCTTTACACCACAAAGTGCCTTAATAAAATACCATATTTTAATTTATTCTAAACCTTGTAAATATATATAATCACTACTTTTTAAAAATTTAAAATTTTATGTTTTAAAATGTTAATTTTTTATGAAAAGAAATATCACTCCTACTTTTTTTAAAGATTACATATATCATTAAAAAAAAGAAAAGTTAAATTCCACCAAGTGAAATATGTACATCACTTTTTAATTGTGGCATATTTAATTTTTGAAAAAAATGATATATTGTGAAAAATATCACCACCTTATGTTATTTTCGAAAAGAGATGAAGTCATGTCAAGGAAATATCACCACCTTATTTGAACGATCGATAAATTGTGAGGAAATTTGAAAAAAAAAAATGTCAATTAGTGAAACAGCATTCCTCAATGCATTTGTTCACTCTTTTTACTCTCTTTTATGTTTTATTTTAGGAAGGTGTGTATAAAAGCTTACTCAAGAGCTCACTCGGGTAGGTGAATAGTAAAAATTAGGACCTAAGAAATCCAAAGTCAAAAAATCCAAATATCATTAATATAAGTCTAAAGCAATATTGTCAATAGAATTAGAGTGCAATTGGTTGATTCGACTATACAATGGAGTAATAAGACATAACAGTATTAAATTTATTATGTCACTTGGGCTTTTTGGTAAAAAAAATTAGATCTTACAAAAAGTTTTAAGTTGGCTTTTGGTTAAATTTGCTTTGTCATCGCATTATTATATCATAACTCGAGGGACCTTGCTGTTAAAGGCTCCACGCCAAATCCCTCGAGATTGTTCCCATGTGTCTCGAGATTGTACCGATGTGTTTTGTGCCATGTGGCATTTTTGTCGGATGCCAAGTCATCACCTTCACATGATCTTCAGATTCTGTGGCAGAGTTCTTTAATGTAAATCCGACGTTTGTTATGTGTATGACTAGGGTTGTTTACCCCTTTTGTCCATCAATTGTCTTATTGCTTTCCGTAGCATGGGAGGTGTGCACACACAACAAAATAATTTATATTATACCATGTAAATTACACTAATATATCATATATTTATATTTATAGTATTGGTGAGAACTAACCAATTCTAAATATAAATGGGAAGGTTGAAATATTCTCTCAACATCCATTTATAAATTTGCAACTAATTTTAATATAGAAGAATTATCTTCCAACACTCTCCTTATTCTTACATACATATTATAACACATTAAAAAAAATGATCTTCGTTTCACTAGTCTTCATTAGCAACTTTGCCCCCTCTGTAGTTGTTTGGACTCCGCTCTTTCTCTCTCCACATCTTTGATCTTACCATACGACTCATTTAAAGTAAACCTCCTTCTAACCATTAGTAATGAACTTTGCAAGATCAATAGTATTGACAACTCGACTCGTCGGGGCTTCCACGATAAGAGCTGACAAGTGATGAACCATCTTATGGACCAATCACCATCTATTGGATATTTCGCTTTTGGCTATCCATTAGTGGCTAGGAAAACGGTCTGAATATTGAATGTGTTTAAGAGCTGATCTAACAACTTGAATTGATTCACACAAATGGATCTCATACTGTAACCTGTAGTTGACGCTCTTGAAGCCCAAAGCACAACAAGACCCATCAATGTATAACAGATTCACACAATCAAATTAGCCATTCGTTCTCTCAGAACGAAGAACGTAGAGAATGACTAATGTAATTATATTTCATTGTTCAATAATTGGTTTTGCACCTTTACAATCAGAATGGAAAACAACACTAATTTCACAACAACAAGGTCAATAATAATGACACCATCAGTTGTCATCTAGGCACTGGATAAGTCACCACATCTCTCGTTAGCACAAATCAAAGAATGTTTATCTAGTTCAATCTCTATCTTGGAGTTTTCTTCTACATGAATCAATTGTTAGAAAGGTTAATTCCAACAATTTCACACTCCCATATTAAGTTGTCCAAAATTAATATGTTTATTGTACAAACTCCAAATTTAAAACATATTTCATTTCACATTTCACCAATGATTTTGACGAGCACGATTGACTACAGGACAGAAATTGCAAAGATCACTTTCTTAATGAACAAGATTGGATGAGTTCAATCTATAAGAACCAAAAAATTCCAAGTTTCTGGTACCATGGTTCTTTTACTTCAGCAATTAGAGCTCGGTCATCTTTACTCCACTCCTATGCTAGATGCACCATCCTACCATACCTCTCTATGTTCATAAATACGGTGAGAATGTGCCTACAAAGAATACCCACGTACCTTGGAATACTAATCTTGTCGTTCTCAAATCCATCTTACACAAACAAAAAATAAATTTCCTCATCCATCGCATGGTTGGGCTACGAAATTTCCTGAGATTTCATATCTAGGGGGCCTTCTTCTCGTCCACTTGTGTGTTGCTACTGAATTAAACTATTAACACAAATTGTCTCAACTGTTGAGAGAATGAAGTGAAGCTTTCTGTGATGGCCTTTGAATTTATCCCCTCCTAGGCACGTTCCGCAAATACTAGCATAAACAGAAGCAGCGATCCAAGCTCGAGATACAGTAGCAGCTCCCTCGATCTACAGAGTCTAAAGCATAGATGCATTGATTCAAACTTTGTAGCAGGTAAAGGCAGATCTGGAAACCACTGCAACATCGCTCTGTCACATGGCAAACCCGTTCAATTCTTCATACGAAACATACGTGCTCAAAACAAGTGTTGCTCCTCATAAACTGGTCGTTAGTTTTTCCTTGACAGATCCGCAGGCCCTCCAACTCACAATATTCGATTTCAGTGGGTGAGCTATGATTTTTTGTTCCTCTCTGACATTCTGGATTGGAATCAGATGGAATAGAATTTCACAAACAAAGAAAATGATCATATAAACACAACAAGAAGCTAACAACACTCACACAAAACAAAAACATGGGTTTGCACACAGAGAACAAAACAATTTTTATTATAATATGTAAATCATACCCATACATCACATATTTATGGTGTTGGTGAGATCCAACCAATTCTAAATATGAATAAGGAGGTTGAGATATTTTCTCAACATCCACTTATAATTTTGCAACTAATTCTAATATGGAAGAATTATCTTCCAACAAGAAGAGGGTGAGATTTTCTTTTGCGTAATCTCACATTTATGGTGGCCTAATTTTTGCATTGTATTTTCCATATACAAGTGTTCTCCTTTCGTTGAGTGTTTTAATTCTTCATGGCTCACTTTCATTTGTAATTCTTACTACTTTTTTAGCTTATCCATTGCAGGAAATGGGTGGAATTGGAGGTGGTTCCTTAACGTACTTCTTCGCAGTTACAGGTAGTATAAGTTTTCATTCTGTCTTTGGTGACATGGGCTTATGCATCTGATAGAGATGTTAATCTCTGCGCTCGAGATTAAATTTAGATGCCACCTAGTTTTCCTTTTTGACTCCTAGCTATTTTTTTATTTTTTTTAAAACCAGACCGAGAGTTTTGTTTGGTTTGGCTGACATTGTGAATAGATTTTAATCCTTATTAGGGTTTCTAAAGTTTTCTCTGCATGTCTCTTTTTAGGGATTAAACCCTGACACTACGAGACAGAGTTTGGTCAAAAGTTGGTTTTCTTTTTTACCTAGTTTCTTACACTTTCCTTTTCTTAAATTTTTTTTGTGGTAACATTTTCCTTATTATGCAGGTAGCATAGAAGGACCTCAAGGAAGCACCTTTTTTTTGCAGGTATGATGCTTTTCCCTTGCCTCTATTGTTGGGTATATTTTTTTTATTTGTTATTATAATCTCCACCAGTTCATTAACAAGTCTTAAATTATCTTACCTCGGGTACATAGTGAACTTGGATTAAATCCAAAACATTTTGTCTATTATTATTCTCACCACCGTTGATATATCTTTCCATACATGTTGTAAACCGTGTAGTAGGCCCAACTGCATATTTCATTGTATTTCCTTTCTATTCTCGCATGTAACACCCCTGCATAATTACTCGTGACTTTTTATTATTTAATTGTGACTCAAAAGTTAGAAGTCTAGAAAAGATTGTTGATGTTAGTATTTAATATTTGTTGTTTAATGAAAAAGAAATTATATATATATTTTTTTTGTTTTGGTTGTTGTTAACATTCTTGAAAAAATTTTAAGGGTTGTCACATGGAACTTAACTCCTAACTTTCATGGAAATAATCGGAATTATTTATGCTTTAAGAAAGCAGCAGAAAAAAATGAGGAAAATGTCTCTTTTTACTAGATTATTATTCACTTAAATAGGTAAATACAAACCAGAAAGAAAGAAAGCAAAAAAAAACTGGATATAAATGACCTAAAGTTGGTTTTGTTTAGAAATCATGTGGGAGATAAATACAATGATTCCTAAATATAACCAATGGGAGAGAAATATTGTTTGGAACCCAAGAGATATAAGCAGGACGTTACTTAAAGGGTTCAGGGGAAAAAAACTTTAAGAGAAATATAGAATTTTCCCCTCACAAAGAGGAGTAGAGTTCAGGAGTAGCTAGTTCTAGAATCCAACTTGCAGTTGGGTGGGCCGTGAGAGCCCTTATCACATCTCTAGGAAATATTAGATAATATTTATTCAATTTAGAGTATTGCCTCAAAAAAATTGGCTGAAAAGAAAAGAAATAGAAATAGATATTGAATTAGCACATGTGAAATTATTATGAAAATTAATAGAAGAAAAATGGTATTGTGTAGATTATAGGCTATGTGGATGGATATCATTGTCCATTACTAACCTATAAGAAGTTCAGTGGTAAGTATAGTTTTGGAGGTTTTCATAGCGGTAAAGGTAATGTATGTTCCAGATATTTTGGAAATAGATGAATACAGGTAATGGTTTTTAATAAACAAAGAAGGTTAAAAAATTTATTAACCTGATAACCTAGTGTATATATATAACCAAGAGAGTGATTTAGGCCAAGATATGTCAAAACAATTTTTATATTTACATACAGTAAAATATAATAATTACAGTTTGAAAACTAGGATTTGAGTCAGGTTAGTTACCCAAGAAATTAGCGGACAAGATAGGAGTCCATTGACCTAAGAGGTTAACAATTTTGAACTCTAATGGATAGGTCTCAGAAGAAGATGGTGTTAGTATGAAATTTCTTGGAAGTTGTACCAAAAATATATCACTTAAGTCACAAGTGACTAGTGACCCTAACAACAATTTTGGTTGCTTATACTTCATATCTGCAATAAAAATGTGAGAAAAAACTGCAGAAAAATAGATGTATGTGACCGAAAATGATAAATAGAATAATAAATCTGATGTAATAACCCAATTATGGAAAAGAATTTTAAATAATAAATCTTTTATTAATAGCACCGGATGAAGGAGATTTACAAAAAGGGTCGTAAATCCCCCTCCGTGGTTTGGGTTCTTTGATATTCTTGATGCTTCAGTATTAGATATTCCTCTCTCAATATGTGAAATCCAAACAATGTGTAGAACTCTAGTGGGAGCTCAAAAGTCTGGAAACTATAATGGTGATGATGATAGTGATCATGGTGAATAATGAATGAAAACCCCTCTTATTTATAACAAAGTATTGGGTTGATCTCGAAAATGGAGAATTATAAAATATTATTGACCAAAATCTAGATCTGGCCGTTAGGAATACTTTATTATATTTTTGGAGATTGGAAAAATATTCAAAATTGTCAAATGTCTTTGTTTAGAAATAATTAACAAATAAAATGATTATGATTAATTATTTCGTGAATAGTAAGAAATGTGTGAAAATGAAATAATTATTAAATAGTGATTTAACAATTATTCCAAGAATGGGGTTAAGGAATAGAGATCTCAACGGTTTGATTCGAGAAGCTCTGCACTTTGTGGTCATTATATATTATTTTGGCGCCCTTATCCTTTTGAATCTGGTTACTATTCCGACAGCGGACTGTCTGCCTCTTTACTTGGGCTCAACGCATTATTTTATTAGTGCTACATGTGATCACTGCAGACTGGCGAACATTGCAGACTAGCAAGTATTGTGAACTGTGCGCAGATCTGAAAAGCACGGGTTCCCTGTTCGGTTTTTTGGAGGGCCCAATCGGTGGGGTTTCCATATAGTTTGTCGGCATTTTTCTGGGGATTCCACGGCCCTTTTCTGTTGTGGTTTAACCTCTCCTGCCAACATGAGCTCATACGAGGAGGAATTTGATTATTCTGACAACCCATTGGTGGGGGTAGACATTTGGGGTCACAAAGATAAGGCGGTTTTTGTGGATATGGTTGACATGGTCCCTGCCCCGATACAATCAGAATGTGATCGGTCCAACCATGTCACTACGGCAGGATGCGCATCATCTATTGGGGACTATTTGGACCCCATTAGTTTTGTTGCTCCATCACCATTGGTTAACTGTCTTTGGGGTTTCCCATCGCCGGGTATTCCAAATATCCCCGAGGTAGATATTGTGACTTTGGCACCATTTGAGGAGGAGGGATTGAACTACATTGGCGTCACAACTCAAACATTTCAAAACCTTAACATCGGCGGCAACGGACCTACCTCTTCAACTACTGGAGGGGCACATGAAGTGCTTTTGGGGTTTTTGTTAATATTCCAGCGGATGCCCCTGCTGGGGAACCCTTGCATCTCTCGTCTGATTCGGAGGGTTCAAGTGTACCTGGCCCGAGAAAATCATTCCGTGGAAAGAAACAAAAAACAAACAAGAACAAATTTAGCAGAAATTCAAATTTCGGGCGTGACAGAGGGATGGATGATCTTGAAATCACTGCAGCCACAATGTTGGTTGGCAAAGTTCGGGGTAGGAAATATTCAACGGCGCGTCTCAAACAATGGACTATGGAGATATGGGGAGGGATTCTTGAGACTCTTCCGGAGGTCTCACTAAGGTCTCACTACTAACCAGGGGCTGGTTCACACTCACCTTTGAACTTCCGGCCCAAATCGATTGGGTCCTCAAACAGTACTGGCACATCGAAATTCATCTTATCCTCCTTAGGCGATCGACGCTGCTTTTTGACCCAAACAAATAAAATTCGGGGGCAGGACCCATCTGGATGCATCTCCCTGGATTACCGGTCCAGTTTTGGAATGAGACTTCACTTCGAAACATTGGGGAAGATTTCGGCCATTATCTAGATCATGACAAACCCTATCTTTTCACTGGTAACAAAGTTGTGGCCCGCATCCTTATCTTCTTGGATACTCGGGATGGTCTTCATGACAACTACAATATGTTTTTTGAGGGAATGATGTGGCAGAAAGTGCTGGATTATGAAGGTGTTCCATTCAGGTGTAGAAAATGTCATGAGGTTGGGCATCTGTTCAAATATTGCCCACTTATGGGTGTGAATAGGCCGATCGTCAGGAAGACTATCTCTACGGCTACACAAACTGAACCTATTACTTGCAATAGTTTTCCGACTGTGGAGGTGCCTCATTGTGCGACGGAGGGGATGTCTGTCTCCGAGGTGGTGCCGATGTTTCCCACTTGGCCTATTACACAAGCCAGATCACATATATCACCGGCACCGGATCCTCAGCATCGCTCCTCTACGATACCGGGTACCTCTCTTACCCCTGTCTCCCTGAATTTTACTATTACTCCTATTTCTTCTCCTGCTCAGCAATCTATATCTAGTTTTCCTTCTCTTTGCTGCACTATTGCCTAGGTCCCTCCATCCATCACACCTACCATACCTCACACGTATGTGGACCAGACTAACCGCCCCTCCTCTATCAACTGAGACTCATCCTCCTCGGGGCATTCCTACCTTCTTCGATCTGCATCCCATTCGCACCCCTTCGCTGCTCTTGGCATTGGCCCGGGGCAATGCAGTTTCTCGACCAAAATGAGGGGCCGACCATCAGAATTGGCTAAGGCTATCAAACGGGAAAATTTTGAGGTAGAAGCTGGCACCCAATCCTCCATTTTAAGGGTTCTTAGAGCAAGAAGACCCAAGTGTGGAGTTCCCCCATGATTTTCCTCTCATTTAATTGCAGGGGATTAGCCAACCCAGTAAAAAGATTCGCTCTCAAGGATCTACTGTCTCAGAAACCCGGGGATATACTCTTCCTTCAGGAGACTCTGGGGGATGGCCCTTCTATTAACTCTTTTCTTAATTTGATCCTACCAAATTGGACTTTCATCTCTTTGGACGCTCGGGGTAGATCCGGTAGTTGTGCACTTGGCATTAACAATAGGACAACTCGGATGATCAATTGTTGGAGTAGGGATGGTGTTCTCAGAATGGACATAAATTTTGGTAATTTGGAGTTCCCTATTACTCTGATAAATGTCTACGGGCCTTGCACTAATAGAGAAGTTTCTGGAAATATTTTCTAAGTTGCACACTACTCAACCCTCATATCATTTTGGGTGGTGACCTAAATTTCTCGTTAGGTATCTCCGAATCTTGGGGTACTCATGTTGTCCCGGATCCTCTGGTCGACTATATCATATCAAAATTGGAATTGGCTGACCTAATCGACCTTTAGATGGCCAAGCTTCAGCTCACCTAGAGGAACATAAGAACTGGTGGGGTGGATTTGGCTCATAGACTGGATAGGTTCCTTATCAAAAAACAATTACTTCGTATTCTGACAAAAGCTAGACAATGGGTGGGTGAAGGGGGTATATCGGATCACTCACCTATCTATTTGGAATTTGCAGTCAGCCCACTGAAAGCTCGCCCACCTTTCAAGTTCAACTCCAGATGGCTTCTTGACCCGAAGTACCACAACCTGGTGGTTCAGGAATGGCAGCACTGCCACCAACATCCAGACCGGGAACCTGCCAGGGTTATAAATGACAACCTCAACTGGATCAAAATCTTGACTATCAAATGGGCAAGGGAAAAAAAGGAAGGAGGAAGAGGATCTGAGAAGGGTTGAACTGGAGATAGCCCTACTAAATGAATCAGATCTGCTGGGATACCACTCAAATGATACCAAAGAGCATCTCATATCTCTTGAAGCCACCGAAACAAAGCTCCTTCGTCAAAAAGAAGCATATTGGAGACTTGAAAGCAGGGCAATTTGGCTTCAAGTTGGTGATGAGAACACCAAATTTTTTCAGCAGCATGCAAATGGTCGAAGAAACTGCAACATGATTTGGGAACTATCTGACCATAATGGTTTTGTGGCTCAAACTCATCCACAACTCCTGGATATGGGTATACAACACTTCTCCAAACAATATAGGGCACCACTACAATTTAATTTTCCGGAGATCATGAATATTACTAGATCCTTTAACAGGTTTGTGGAGAAAGATCAGGAGAAGGATTTCAATGCACCGGTCACAAAGGGTGAGGTTGAAGGGCTGCTCAAATGGTTCAAAAAAGACAAGATCCCTGGACCTGATGGCTGGCCCATTGAATTCTACCTACACTTTTTCGAGCTGCTGGGCAATGACCTCCTCCTTACCATTGAAGACAACCGCAAACGGGGTAGGATCTATGATGGATTCAACTCTACATTTATTTCTCTCATTCCTAAGATATACCATCCTACCTCTTTTCATGACTACCGACCCATATCTCTCTGCAATTATTGCAAATCACATCAAACCCTTTTTATCTTCTCATATCGCTAAATAAAAATTCTCTTTTCTCCACCATAGGCAGATTCATGAAGCCATTGGTATCATACAAGAAGCCCTCCACTCTATCAAATCCAAAAACCTCAAATCTACCATCCTTAAAATTGATCTGGCAAAGGCTTTTGATCAGGTAAATTGGAGTTATCTCCACCTCATTCTTATCCAAGCTAGTTTTCCCCCTACATTCATTAACTGGATTATGGGTTGTATCATCCATGCATCTTTCAGCACATGCGGGAAGGGGAGTTGAGCGAGAGGTGACACCTCCAGCGCCTATTTGTACTTGTTATGGAGGGCCTCTTGGTGCTTATCAAACAGGCTATTGAGGTGGGGGAGCTTCACGGTCTTCACATTAATGAGATTATGCAACTTACACACCTTTTGTTTGTGGATGATGTACTTATTTTCCTTGATGGCTCTTGTCAAGACTCTATTCAATTTGATATAATTCTTCAAAGTTTTTGAAGAGAAACGGGTATGACCCCTAACCATTTCAAATCCACGATTATCATGACAAGGTGCTCTGATCAGGAACAGGGTATTGCCTTGGCACATTTTGCTTATTTTCATAACAATATTGGGGAAGGACTGAAATACCTGGGCTTTCACTTAAAACCAAATGATTATCAAATCAAAGACTGGAATTGGCTTATTGCAAAAGTGGAACGCATAATCAACTTATGGTACCATAGGTGGTTCTCCAGGGTTGGACGGTTGGTTTTAATTAAATCAGTACTTGAAGCCATCCCTGTCTACTAGATGTATCTTTCTTGGATCCCTAAGGGAGTCACAAACCATATTCAAAGCATTTGAAGACATTTTTTGTGGAGAAATCATAAAAAGATAGTACTTTTTCTTGGATTGCTTGGGAATGTATCAACAGGCCTAAAAAGTGGGGTGGTTGGGGCATCAAGGATCTCCAACTTTTTTCGACTACTCTGGTGGCGAAAATGTGTTGGAACCTGATCACTGGTCATAGTCTTGGGAAGGAGGTCACCACCGCTAAATACATTGCTCCTAGGAACACTCTGGATTGGATCAGGGGTAGAATTCTTCGCACTCCCAGATCCTCCATTATTTGGAAAGCCATTACAAAGGCTACTCCTCTCATACAAAAAGGGCTCTCATGGCATATTGGAACTGGAGCTTCAATCAAAGTGGGCATTGATTCGTGGTCTGGAAGCAGGGAATACTACAAGCTGCCTGATTGGATCACTGATCTATTGGAAAATGCGGGTATTAGATATCTTGCACAGATTGCAGATCTGGCACGCACAAATTGGAAATCACAAGTTTGGTTATCGGCGCATGAACTAGGCATCCCTTGGGCTGGTTAATACGCCTGGGCTAATTATATCAAAGCACTACAAGCATCACACATCCGATTGACTAATCAGGATGACCAGCTGATCTGGGCTATCTCAACAAAAGGCACTTACACACCAAAAATCGGCTATATGACACTTTTCCAATTCAAGGAGCCATAAGAAAAACTCTGGTGGTGGCAGGCGATTTGGAAACTAAAGTATCCGCACAAAAACAGACTTTTTTTATGGTGCATTCTACAAAATTGCATTCCCACTATGGAAAATCTTCATCATCGTGCATTACAGGGACCCTCTAGATGTTGTTACTGTCAGACTCATGAGGAAGACGCCATGCATCTCTTCCTGGAAAGCCCTACTATTCAAGGTATTTGGCACTCGGTCGCTCATGGACTCGGATGTCCTTTTAACTAGTGGGGGACTTCTATCTTGGAAGCCTGGACTTTTTGGTGGCAGCTGACTGCTAATATCACCAAGTTGCGAAACCTTCCATTGTTATTTGTATGGGGAATATGGACAAACCGCAACAAGTACATCTTTGAAAACCAACAGGTGAATGGTGATCACATAAGTACAGTGATCAATGCTACCTATAGCTTGATACCTGACGAAGACTCTCAGCAAACAGTAAAGCAAAACATCCCCGAAATCATTGATCATACCCGGCCTTGGGCTTATTTCGATGGCACGGACAATCAGAATGGATGTGGGGGAGGTGATGTTCTTCATCTCACTGAGCAGCATTATTATCATCTCAAGATGGGCTTAGGCCCAGGAACTAACAATTTTTCTGAATTATAATGTTTAAGACTCCTTCTGGTTTTTTCCCGGGAAAAAAATTGCAACATCCTTTAGATCTTTGGCGACTCTCTTATTGTGATTAACTGGTTCATATCACATGCACAGTGTTACATGCACACACTTATTGCTTTACTGCGGGAAGCTCACCATCTCAAATATCAATTTGACTCTATATCTGTCACTCATATTTACAGGAATAGGAACAAATTGGCAGACAAATTATCCAAAGAAGCTGCGGAGCTAGAGTGGGGTAGTTGGCACATCATTAAACACATTGGAGCACAGGTGTACAGATATTTCCACAGACCTTTCATCGATGACATCCAGGATCTACATGCATTTTGATCTATGACTCTAGTTTTTGACATCTCTTTATTGGGGAGATATATATTTGTGTTATGATACTTATGCTACTTTTTTTAGCTACTATTTATTTTTATATGTATGTACATATTCAGTTTTTTCCTTATAATTTATGCACCAAACTTACAGCAGATAGATGCACAACATGCATAGTTTTGTAATACCTCTAACTTTGCAGGAGGACATCATTCTTACTTGCATCATACTCGACAGTATACTTAGTAAAATGTAACATGTAATTTTTCTACTTTAATGAAAGATTACAAATTTTTCCCTGTGTGAAAAAAATATATTCTCGGAGAAAATTAAATAAAAAATGATTTATTCAATTATTCTCATGGATTTTCTTAATTTTAATAAGAAATAATTTAATAAAAGTGGTTTACTAAATTATTTCCTATAGTGAAAGTGATTTTACTATGGAAAAATAAACTTACATGGTGTATTTTGATCCACCTATTTAGAAATGGCTAGGTGATCATTTTTTGTGATAATAGAAGGCAGGCCTAGGGTAGGCCCCACCTGGTCTTATAGACTAGTATATTTAACAAAAGATAACTTGAAATTAAAATAGAAAAACTAATTTTTTTCTCCTTCATTTCTCTATATTGGTTGGGTATAAGTATTCATATTAAAATAAAGACATATAAGAGTACTTTCGGAACAAAAAGGAATAAGAATTGTTTTGAAATTACTATTCATTCTCAAATAATATTCCCTGTAGAAAGTTTCAAAAGAAGTATTGTACATTTAAATAAAAAGACTAGATTCATTTCCAATGTTACAATGCATTAAACCACAATAAAAGAGTAAAGTGTATTGTATATGTCGACATAAATAGCATCACAGGTAAATAAGTTGATTACAATGGAAGCCCCAAAGAGGATATTTAAGTTTTAAAAAAATAATATATATATGCTTTTAACATAATAACCAGATAGCATGGATTAAATATAAACACGTGTAACTAGATGCAAGTATGTCTGTCAAAATATTTGGGCCAAAAGGTGAGGCCAATATTGTACTATACCAAAATTTTAATACACAGTGTGACTTCACAGGAATAGGATAAATATATAGAAATGATGAAAGAAACCCTTGATACAAGATCTGTGGAAAATAAACCTTGCATGGTTGTATGTGCTATAGGCCATTTTGTCACATTTGGTTAATAGATCTGCAAACCAGATCGACCATCATCTGTGAACATGTTTTCATCATCCCCACACAAATCCCTAAGAATGACCATCCCAATATGTCTTAGTTTTTGGGATTAATTTCTAAAAATGAAGATTTTAAGCCCCAAAGCACCCTGCTCCTTCAGAGACCTGTGTTCAGTGTTGGTTTCTTCCTTCTATACCAGTGTTGGTCAACAGTGGCTTGCTCCTTGTTGGGGATGCACTCATTCTAGAAATTCAGGAAAATTAAAAATATTTTTGAAGCTTTCTCTTCCACAAGCTTCCAGGGGTTGTTTTAATCATGTATCTTTGATAATAAGCTCAAATCCTATCTGGACCTACCTTGGAGACTTCGCCTCTTATCCCTTCAGCTCTTCCTCCCATCTTAAGTGGATCTCAATCCTATATTGGTAAATGGATAATAATTCCTAAACTACCATACTCTCTTATAAATTCGCTGCCATCCATAACATCAGGGTTGGATTTTGGAGACTAATCATGCTCTCATGTTGCTGCATCGAATCTAAGAGAGTCATCATCTTCATGCATTACGGTGGCATTGAGGTGTGATTTGTGACAAGGAAGGACAAGTTAACTTGGGGATATCTCTACAAGATCAACTACTATTTTTGGTTCTAAACTCTCTCCTATTTCTATTAATACAAAGAGTATATTGTTTTCCTATATGTATTTTGTTACATTTATATTCATGTATTTCAATGCCTAGTTGATTCATTGAATAGAGTAACTGAATTATGCTACATAGATGTTTTATATCTTTGATTTTTTTTTTGTATGTGCAGGTTCTAATTATAACATCTGGAGCTACAATTGAATCTTACAAGCCAAGAGGAAAGTAAATCTTACGACGGACTCCAAGTAGGCCTCTTTCCATTCTTCAATTTCTCTAAGGGAAACTTTATGTTATTTTCTTTTTGTTGTTATAGACCATTCCACTAGGTCTAGGGAAGATACCTTTGTCTACAATCATAAATTCCACATAACAAATTAGTGACTCCACTAGGGATAATTTCTTTCCCTTAGTGGTTTCCTTGACCTTAGCACTTGTTTCGCCTCTTGATCTAGCATTCATTTCCCCACTAAGACATTGATTGACCTTAGGAATACCTTTCTCTGAGCTTGATTTGATTTATTGTGTCACAATTTGGTCAGATATGCATCAACGTTCCCCTTGGTCTAGAGACTAAGCACTCCAGCGCACCCTATCCTTCTCTGCACCTGCGTTGTAGAGCACTGGTGCCCTTTGAACATCTATGTTGATCACTGTTACATGCAAAAAAAATCTATTTTATGCCTTTCTCCCTTATCTTCCTTGTTCCAGTTAGTATTCCTTCTGTCCCTGAGTGTGTATTAGTCTCTAAAAAGCCTTCACTTTGTTTTCTTTTGGTTTTTATAACCTTTGATAAGAATTTGTTTGGATTTTGATTTGTTTTTGTTAATTAGGTCATTAACAAACTTTTTCTTGATCATTGATTTCTTGAAAGAATCGATATTACAGTCATCATTCTGTATATTTTCTTTTATTGGTGATTTGGAAAACATCTTAGTTTTCATTTCTTTTGGAAATTAATTTGATTGAAAAGAAAAATCTCATGCTTTTTGCATTGCATTTAGGGTTTTATGTATTAGAATAGTTGCATTAGGGGAATTGAATTAACAAATTTTATTTTTTTCATATTGTATGTTGCATTACTCTTTTTTCTCTCGCCTTATGTACATAAATTTTCATTGAAAGGAAAATTTCATTTTGTCATGCTATATTGCATCTTGAGGATATTCAGTTGAAATTCACGATGAGCCTTGAAAATTGAAACATAATTCAAGACAAAATTTAAAATTTATTGAATCAATATTAAGGAGCATTTTAAATATTAATGCAAACATTTAGAGTTCTAGGCTAGAGACGTGTTTCGACATCTACAAATGTAGTTCAGTTATCATTTTTTCCAGCGTTGCATTCTGCGGCTGGTATCATGTTCTACATACGTAAGTGCATCAGACCAGTCTCCACTTACCTTCGGGTATATTGGATGGCGCTCCACATATGAAAAGTATATGGGAATTATCTCATCATATGGTTATGCATTGGACAACACTACCATGGACTGCACTTCCATGTATTGTCGAGTATAATTTGGAAGTCCACCCTAAGTTGTTATCCTCACCTTAGGTAATCGAGTTAACCGCCTTGTATATTGTGATACACCAAACACAAAATTTGGGGATATTTCCTACCCATACATAAATCCTTAGTTCTCCAAGGTGGTATATTGTAGTTCATAGTTTCTTGGTAAACCCTTTTTCCTAGATTACCCTTTTTTATTTTTTGTTGTTAATTTTTAAAATTTATTAATCCAACATGGAAAAACAACCCCCTCAACCTTGTCACTCATATAGGAAGCAAAGATTTCCTCCTCTTCCACCTCAGGAAAATCTTGGATGTTGTAAGAAGAAAAAAAAGATGCAGACTATCGAATCTTGTACTTCAGGAGCTACTACTTCTAGTCCTCCACTTGAAATAGATCCACCAGAATCATCTTTTCCTGTGAGTATTGAACCTGATATTAATTCTTCAATTTTTGACGCAGTAGAAACAGAAGCAACTGATATTTTACTACCTATGGTTATTGAAATTCACTATATTTAATAAGAGAAAGTACAAACTTAGGTTATAAAACCTTAGACACCTCATTTACCTACATCTGTTACTTCAGGACCTTCTTCTTCTCTTCCTATGTCTCAGACCCAACCATAATCTATATATATTGGACCCAACGATGAACCACTTACACCTGTTCTTGTGATTATTGAAGAGATTCCTTAGGAAGATACTTGACCCTCCTCTCCTACCCATTTGAGAGGGACTCATCTTTTCTAGGCCCATACTTTTCCTTCTCCTCCTCTCCATCACAAGCTCCTTTGTCTGATTCACTTCCTTTAAACTCACCCTTTAGTTTCCCTCGAAAATCCTATTTGGGACAGTTAACCATGACTGAATCTGTTATGGTTTCTCAGCCTGTATCTACTACTGTGACTAATACAACCCATGTTGAAACTTGACCCATGTTTGTAACATCGCCAGAGACAGATTTGTATGGTGTCTCGTCCATCCCGCCTGGTTACCAATCATTTTCTAGTACCTTTTCTGGTGCAACATCCATTCCATGGACCTCTCCCATGTCGTAGTTTTTTGGAATACCTTCCAACACTTATTTGATGAGTGCTATTTTTTTTTCTCTTCCTCCTCCATCTCAACCAACAATTGAGAAATAATCTAGTTCATGTGTTAGTGGATATGGACACTTACAACAACCCAATTCATCTTATGTTGGGTACCCTCCTCCTGGGGGGAAGCTACCTCTATATTCCCCTTCTCTTTTGGAAAGAGGGAAACATGTTTGGGGAATATTTCCATCTCCTCATCAAGTATCACAAGTTAGTACTCAGTTTTATTTGAGTCCTTCACATTTAGGAATGGCTTTCAACTCTTGGCAACTTTCTTCACCCATACAACCTAGCTCTCTTATGAATCAAGTTCCATCTTCATCTCAAATTCCTACTAGTCAAACTATATCTCAACTTTTTCAAACTCAAGTTCATGTAAGTCAACCTTTATAGGTTACACATTTAACTCAACCTCTCCCACCAATATCTAGGCTTCCCAACCCCACTTACTTAGCCTCTTCAAGGTATCTTACAATCTCCATCACTTGGACAGGTTATTACTCATATATAGGTAGGTCAACCTGTATATGGAATGTCACATATGCAAGCTAGCCATCCTTTTGTTGGGATGATGCAAAATCACACAGGGAAATTGTATCAATTGTATGAAGTAGTACCTTACCAAGGTTAGAAAGTACCCTACCAAGTTCAACATGTGTCTTACCAAAGTCAACAAATCCAAATCCAACCATTTCAAACTTTGCAAGGTTATCTAAAAGTTTGGAAGCAATTTTATGTGTATCTTGGTTACTAGAATCCTCCCTATCTCAGAGTGTAAATACCTATTGCTCAATCCATCCCATATTACCAAGGATATCCTCCACTGAACTTCAATAAGTATTTTCCATTTGTAGAAACTCTTAAATTGCTAGATTTGACCTAGCTTACCAATGATCCCATTTTACATTCTCCTTGGTGGTCATTTATTCCCACAAAATTTCCCAGTGATATCCCTAAATTTAATGAAAATTCTAGAGAATACCCCTATACACACGTTATGAGTTATCGTGTATGGTGTTGTTCTAACTCGCACAATGATGAATCTATATGTTTATGTCTTTTCTAGTGCACACTTACCAATATGACAACAAAATTTTATGTTGAACTACCACAAGCTTTGTTCGATAATTTCAGCACCTTAGCTGCCACATTCTTAACACATTTTCAGCTACCCATTCGATATGATTTTGGAACTAAACTTTTAACCAATTTCAAACAATCTGATTCCACTCACATTCATGAGTGGAAACAATGTTGTCGTCTCATTAAAACTTTTGTTCTTGATCAATTTTTAGTTGAATGGTTTATTAAGTCTCTATTATCATCCATAATAGAAGACATCGCTAACGGTGGAGTTGTGACCGAAGAGCAGGTAATTGCTTGCACCCAACATTTAGATATTATTTATACCCAATTTTTCATGCTTTATGATAAAATACCAAATGCTCTGTGACCTTCCAATATTTCTCCCCAACCTCCCAGTAAATAATCACATGCCTTGGATGGCATGATTGGTTCTTCCAGCTAGCATTTGATGAGTGAACCATCTAGTACGACTCTTGCTATGGCTACCCAAAACCCTCCTTCAACTACTCTTGTGGCTTCTACTTCTGAGATCAATGTTGTTCAATCCTCCACAGGAAAATCTCAGCAAATAGGAAGTAAGATAAAAGGCAAAGGTAAAAAGAAGAAAGATAATCCTCCATAAGATAAATAAAATAATCACTATTATGTAGGGAAGCGAAAACGTCTTTATCCATGCTTGATTTGTAATGAGGAGAATTTCACTCATGAATGTCCACATCGAGCGGAAGTAAACCATTTCCTTAAGTCATCCATTGCACTCGTTGTGTTGAAAGATCTGTTTCTGAATCATGAGACTAATATGGTATATCGGGATCCCACTTCCTCTAACTCAGTTTTGATGCTTTCCTCCACTAAGACAAAAAATGATGTTATGGTGGCAACCAGAAATAAATATTATGGTAATGTGAATCCCTCGAATAGCCAAGATACGTATCAGCCAGATAGTTCTACCACATCTCCATCAGACCCTACTCCAAATGCGCTCCCTACCGAATTGGAAATTAAGCCTCCCAAAGGCGTTATCCATAAATCTGCAGTCAACCCTCGTGCATGATCTGCTCATAATTATAACACAGTTGAGCATCTTGCTCAAGCTCCTTCATCTATGTCAACTCTTGAGGTGTTTGAAAAATTTCCCACCCATAAGAAGGCTTTACTTTGTTCAATTGGATGTAATTATCCCTTTGATTCCAACCTTGTAGTCTTTAACCATGAGAATTATAGGCCTCAACTTCCAGCCCAATTAGATTTCATGATTCACATTGTCATTCATAGTAATAATATTTATCTTTCCATCGTGGATGAAGGATCTTTGACTTGTATCATGTCGCTTTCTTACTAGAAGGCCATTGGTTCTCCATAATTAAATCAGTTACCTACTACTCTAAATGGTTTTGATAGAAGAGGCTTCAAGCCTTATGAAATTTTAAACTTGTTACAAGTAGAATTAGGTATCAAGATGGTGTTAGTAGAAGTTGAATTTATCAACAAAACGTTTGATTATAACCTTCTATTGGGTAATATGTGGGTTTAGGATATGGATGTTTTTATTTTTGACATATTTTAGAATGATTGTGTTCCCTCGTAAGGGAGGTATAATATCCATTGATCAAATCACTTTCTTTTCTACCAATTCTCAAGTTACTAGAAGCATCCTTCTTGTGGGATAAACCCCACATCCATATCAGCATGTCAGGGTGGGATTGCTTAAGAATTCTTCCCTAGTGGGAACTTCTTTTCTTCCTCCTCATTTTCCTCATTCCCTTCCCAACAACTCTAATCCGGTTTCCCATGTCAACATGATATCTTCTTGTACTACACCATATGATCCTTGGATAGTTCCAGATGAATATAATATTGACACTTTTGGTGACCCAATGACGCTTAGTCCCATTGAGCTCGAATATGAATCCATTTATTCGGTCTATGTGGCACATTATACTCTCTCCTATTCGATCAATTGGGTTGATAATTTCTTATATTATGGCACATCCTCTAATCCATTCTCTCATACATTTTCTACTAATGAGAACATCATGGAAATCATGATGTCGGATGATGCATCGTGGGATGATCATCATCATTGTTCCTCCTTGCCATATTCCTTCGAGGATAATCTTAGTGAACTCTATCGACCCAATGTCATTGAGATGTCTGTAAAGTATGTATCCATCCATGCTATCTATTTTGAGAAGAATTGTCGAATATCAAAGAGACTATACCTCTTCATATTTTGATCTAACCCGACATTTTCGAGAACGTACACATCGATGCATATTTCTCTCTTGATGAGATCAAGGCTTATAAAGCCCTTTTCCAGGAATTTAGAGACGTTTTTTCCTGGTATTATGAAGATATGCTAGGTATCGATCCAAACATCATTATACATTAAACCAAGACATATCTCGATGTTAATCTAGTCCATCCCAAGAAGGATACCACTTTTAAAGCCAAAGTTGAAAAACTTCTACGTGTTGGTTTCATCTACCCAGTACCTCTAACAGATTGGGTGTCAAGCATTGTTCCTTTCATGAATAAACAGGGAATAATTCGTGTTTTTGTTGGTTACTGAGAAATTAATCATGTTTTTCCTAAGGACAATTATCCTACCCCATTCATCGACTAGATTATTGACGATTGTGTTGGATGTGAAATGTTTTAGTTTGTGGATGCCTTTTCGAGCTATAGTCATATCAAAATCCTCCCAACGAACCAACATAAAACAACATTTATTTGTCTATGGGGCACATTTTCATATCGAAAACTCCCTTTCTGATTGAAAATTGTTGGGGCCACATTTATAGGGAAATGAATTACACCTTCAATGACATCAAACATATTGTACAACTATATTTGTATGACTTACCTGCTCACTCGAAACATCATGTTTATCATCCAAAGCATCTTAGGGCTATAATTTTACGTTGTTGGCACTATAAAATTAGGCTCAATCTGCATAAGTGTATATTTTGTGTCAACTCCGATCGATTTCTTGGTTTTGTTGTATCGAAACATGGAATTCGTATTGACCCATTGAAATTCCAGGAAATCTAAGATTTTCCTACTCCTTCCTCTCTTCTTCAACATCAACGACTCCAATGGAAGGCTAAGTTTATATGGAGATCCATTCCAAACTAAGATGAATTGACCAAAGGATTTACTCACTTATTAAAGAAAGGGGGTCCCTTCCATTGGGAATACACTGCCCAAAATGCATTTGATGCCTTGAAAGATGTTTTGATTCATGAATCCTTTTTGTATCCCCTATATTACCAATGTGATTACTTTTTTTACCTCGCCACTGCAGTTACTACCATCACTATGGTATTGGTCCAAGAGGAAAATGTAGGGACCAAACATCCTATTTATTATTCGGAACTTAAATGATACCGAGGTCAAATATACTCACGTCTAAAAGTTAGCTTTGGCGAATGTCCAGGTTGTCCAAAGGTTTTGTCACTATATCCTGCTTCGCAAGACTATGGTTGTTTCCGACTACAACCCCATGACATACATCTTGTCACGAAAATTTATGGGGGGGAAGTACTGCAAATGGATTTTCATCCTCCAGGAGTTCGATTTGGAGTTTATCAAATCCAAGTCGAAGAAATCCTTAGTCTTTGTTGAGTTTATTTATGACCTTCCAACTACCGACGTTGAAACAACGTCTGAAAATTCTATTCCAGATGAGTCATTGTTCTTGATCGCATCATCTAACCCATGGTATGGAGAAATTATCATATATCTTCAAACCTAGATTTTCCACTCTGATACATCTCACTTTGACCAACGACGTAGCTAATATCACAATAAAAATTATATTATAATCGGTGACACCATTTATTGTCATGGTATCGATACGATTTTCCGAAGGTGCCTCATCCATGGGGAGGTTGAGAAAGCCCTGAATGAATTCCATATTGGGGCATGTGGTGGAGATATGTATGGTTATGCCACCACACAAAATATTTTGCGTGTTGGCTACTTTTTTCCTACTATGTTTTGCGACTGCATCCTCGTGGTCAAAAAGTGACATTCCTACCAGATATACAATCGTAAAACCCATGCTCCACCCACTCATTTCCACCCTGTTATTGTCGTTGGACCATTTTTGAAATGGGGAATTGATTTTATGACATGTAACCCTCACTCAGCTAGTGGGCATGGCTACATCATTGTGGCGGTAGACTATCTTACCAAGTGGGTTTTGGTGATTCCTACCTATAATAACATCGACAAAACAACTGCTCTCTTCTTTTTCAATCATGTCATTGTGAGGTTTGGTGTACCACGTGCCATAGTTACATACCATGAGAAACATTTCTATAAACACATGATGTCTGAACTGACTACCAAATTTGGTCTCTGCCATGAGAGTTAAACTCCCTACTACCCTAAAGAAAATGGGAAACTTAAGGCCATCAATAATTTTTTTAGAGAAATGCTTTAGCGCATGATAGGGGTCCATAAATCAAACTGGAATATTATCATTTATGGAGCCTTGTGGACATATCAAACCTCTATTCAGACCACTATCGAGTTCACAACGTTCCAATTAGTATATGTTCTGCAAGCAATCCTTCCTATTAAGTGTGAAATTCCATATTTAAAACTTGATTTCGAGCTCCTCCTTTTCAATTCTACAAAAGAAGAGTGGCTCTTACATCTGACATGCTTAGATGAAACCCAGTGTGATGCCGGGATGGATAATGAGGCCCATAAGAAACACGTTAAGGTGCAATACGACAATACTTTCAAGCCTCGTGTCTTCTCGGAAGGTGACCTTGTCTTGTTGTATGATTGAGAGTCTGATAAATTAGGATTGGGGAAGATCGAGCCAATGTGGCTAGGCCCATACATTGTTAAACATGTTCTTGCTAAAGGGGCCTACGAGCTTGTTAATTTTGATGGATTTCCATTGGCACAACCTAGAAGTGGGTTGTACCTTAAAAGATACTATTCTTAAGTCATTTTTACATTGTTCACTATGTACATAGTGTATATAGGTGTGTTGAGTGTGTTTGCAGTGTGTATATTCAGAGTTTCCTATGGTTTTTTTTAAATCATGTTTACATTTGGTTTGAAAATGTTGGCATCCCTTCAACCATATGTTGGTTACATTGATGGCGTTATTCATAGTACTCAGAACCTTGCTTCTGCAACATGGGTTATATATGCTCCAAATTGCGAGTTATTAGATTTACAAGGGATTTGTATCAATCGCTCTACAAATAATATCATTGAGTATAGCACAATGATTGAGTTATTTTCTTATTTTATTCATGGTATCCATCGTATAGTTATCATACTTCACTCACAACTTGTAGTACTACAATTCACTAATGTCTATTTATTTAGAAGACCAAATATGCTTCGTATTTTATTAAGGGTTTGCCTTCTGGAAAGAAACTTTGATTATATCCAATATCAACACATTTTTAGAAGTCTAAACACATTGAAATATGCATTAGCAAACCACTTTTTAGATAAACATTCCTGACATATGTAAATTCAAATCAATTCACATCACATACATTACATCTGATAACAAAATGCATAAGAAACATCGATAGGCAGATAGTTGTATATATATATATATATATATATATATATCAAAGTTTGTTCTTACAAAAAATTGTGCCCGAAACACATATGGCCACACGACTTGATCCGGGAGGATCTCAGAGAACAAGTGGCTTTAAAATTTCTCAAAAATCAAAGTGGCCATATGATAATAAAACTAGTACCATGTCAAATTGTTCTCTGTTCTGAACCCAACGGTGCAAATGACGCTTCAATCTAAGGTCATATGGAGAAGTTGAAGCAAGTCAAAGTTGCAGTCAAAGTTGGGCAATAGGCCAAGTTTAAATGTCCTATAATTTCACCGTCAACTGCCAGGGAACCCAGCACCCGAGAAGCGGGCGAATTTGTTGGGTACTTAAAAATGATTAATAACCTCCAATTTCGAGAAATTTTAAAAATTAGATGTGGTTTTAAAAAAATAAAAAAATATAATGTAAAAGGTGGCGGGGCCACCAATCCCGCCACCTAAACATATAACAACATATTATTAACTATGGGTCAGTGGACATGAACCTGACGAACCCTCACAACAGGCCACCATTAACGAGAAGTGGACGAGCCACTTTCAGTGAACCCGACCCACGCCCCCACCTATACGGCGATAAACGCAATGGCACAGAGATCACGGTGCTGACGAGGGTCAGACACGCACTATAAGGAAAATACCATCTAGCAGATGTTTTTGAGGACCCCTTATAAAAATACCATAGACATCTGTTTCTAGCGGAGGTTGGCGGGTGGAGGTTTTTGCGGATGTTTTTCGTTCAGTGCGCTAATCATCCTAAACTGCACCGGTGGGTTCAACAAGAGAAAGCACCGATGCACACAAAACATTGGCACACCAGACACTGTGCACTCCGTACACACCCGTCCGGTGCGTCTTATTACTGTAGCACACCGGTGCTTTACAAATATTCTGCACTGGTCCGTCATAAAACCCTGCGCCTAAGCAAAAACTGCTCGGTGCGGTCTTAAGAAACCGCATTAGTGCGCCTATAAAACCTCGTGCACCAGAACGGGGTTAAATAAAAAAAATTACGTCTTAAAAACTGCATTTTTCACTTTTCTCAGTGCTCCAGACCTCTCAAGCACCGGTGAAATTTATCCTTTTCTGATTCGCCCTAACATCGGTGCTCCCATTGCACCCATTTCACGCATTGCTCCTGTGCATTGCCCACCAATCTCCAGCTTGAATTTTGCAAAACGGTGGGAAAATTTTCTTTTGCAAATTCTACAGCCAATATGCCTCCTCAACGGCCAAATGTACAGGCATTTTTCTTGTTTTTCCATAATTAATCCTTTTAGCAGATTAGAATTTCAAATTACCTTAAAATTAACCATTTAAAAGAAAAAAAAAATTGTCGCGCGATGCGCTTGAGCCGTTCGGCTGCTTTGATTCAGCATTCTGCCCATAAATTATAGGTACTTTGATATGGTACTAACGGTATCCGCACCCGATTCAGGGTAATTTTAAAGGTGCAGAGTGTTGTTAAAATTTAAAAAATTGCGGTGTGGTCGATTACGCTTACAGGTCAGCCATATGGAATAAACGGAAATACGGTCATTGGCAAATATCCACTTAGGCGTGCTAATGCTTTGTTCCCATTTTGACGGGTCAATGGTGCGGCTTGATAAAGAGCGCACCGTTCACTATGTAATGATGTCGAGAATTACGTAATGACCGACTAAACTATACGCATACAGGCGTATAGTTTGAGTCGATTACCTTTACCTCATTAATATAAATCTAACTCAAAATAGAAAGAAAGATATCAGCACTACATAAAATAAGCCACTTCGAGGGGGAAACCTCCAATACTTTACATGAATGAAAAAATCTTGGATGATTCAAATTACAGAACCTCCTTTCTATATATAGGAGTCCATAGGGGCCAGAATGTAATCTAGTGGGGCCACAATGTAATCCTAGCCGACCTAACAATAATAATTTAAGGGCACAATAATAACAATATGGGGGTTACAAGGGTACAATAATAACAATGAGGGGGTTACACTAACAACAATAAGGGACTATACTAGTAATATAGGGACCTAACATGCCCCTCTCCTTCAAAAAAGTGTTGTCTTCAACGCTTGATTATTTCTTGATGATTCTGTAGAAAATTCTCATCCTCCCATGTGGAAACTTCTGCAGTAAAGTTCTTCCACTTGCTGAGATACTATGAAATTGATCGTACTTGTCGAGTTCTTGTTTCTATGACTGCTTCATAACTTCTTTCGATGTGATGTTGATATTCTTTTTGTTTCATTTGATTCTGCACCAAAGTTAGGTTATCCTTTGAGAGTTGGGGAACTTCTTGTTGATGCTTGATGTGATCTTCCACTACTTTATCATCCATATTAGATTTCATTTGATAGCCTCCATTTCTGATTTTAAACCATCTATGTCATCTTCGGTTGCTCTTCGTAAGATTGAAATTTGTTGCACTTGGTACTGTAATTTTGATATGTCATACCGCAATTCTTCCTCTTCATGTGTCATAGTATAGCTTTTTGAGGGCTCAATGGGTATGGAATTATTTTTTAGAGGCATTATAGAACCCAATACTGATAAAAATTCTAAAATATGCCCTTGGAATCACTTCAAACTTCTTCTTTTTTTCAAATGAGACTTATGTAATTCGAAAACAATACACACATTTTTCTTGCTTTTTAGGAGCTCGGTATTGAAACTGAATTATCTCTGTGATTTTGGATCTTCAATATCTAAAATTTGGCCCTGAGTTAGCCCTCTAAATTATCTTTTGAATGCCATAGATCTGACCTAGTTTGGATTCTTGAAGGCAAAGTTGTGCCCAATCTCCTATGATGACCTAATTATGGACTGGTTCAGTAGAGCGAACTTGTACTACTTGCCACGTGTCACTGTTTACTCCTTCAACTCTATAATTGATAGACAGAAAACTACAGTCTGTGTAATTCTAGCCACTTTTTACAGAATTCCAATTTGATGCTCACAGAGAGAGTTATGAAGATTTTCCCATGATAACCTCTTTGAGATGAAATTCGAGATCGCGAAAAAGACCTAACTTCCACAGATCATATATCCAAATTTATTACAAACAAAGCTCTGAAATTTTTCGATGATGTTCCTCAGGATCTTAGCTTCATGCTCTAAAAATTTCAGCTTCTGAACCTTCATAGAAAAAAATATATAGCGCAAATTTCGCGATGACCTTTTTAAGTGAAATTCATGAGCCTGCAAAAAGCCCTACCTTTCACAGATCATATCTCTGAAAATATTGCGAACGAAGCTCTGAAATTTTGTGAAGATGTTCCTCAGGATTTCACCTTTTTACTCTCAAAATTTCAGCTTCTGAAACTTTTTAGAAAAAATGTTATAGCGCAAATTCCACGATGATCTGTTTGGGGCAGCGAAACCCTAGAATCCAAAGCTCTGATACCAAATGTTGTGAAACCAGCTCCAAATGTAGAAATTTATATAACTGATATGTTATAAATCTGAGATTTTCTTGATCACACACTATTTGACTTCATGCACAATACAGAATCTCTTCTACCATTGATCATTAATTGCGGAAATAAAAACAATCGCATGCGCACATTAAAACCATAAACATTCACACATATGAACACGGTATTTTATGGGAAAGCTTAAAGTTGAAAAACCCCAACTATCTCAGATATTATATGTCATAGAGATCATGGAACAATCATTATACAAATCTCCTCGAAAGCTTCGCATAATCTCCAATTGCTACACACTAATCTCCCAGTCCAATCTAGCAAAACACATGCTCCACCGCCACTGCCAGCCTACCTCATCGCGTTAAAATCACCGCCGAAGAATGGCTCTAAATGAACTCGAATTGGTCCAGACTTCGGCTCATGCAACTTTCTATCATTATCTTCAACTATGTGCAGAAACTCATGCAACATTATAGTCACCACTGATAGTCACACTACTCTTTCACCTACCTCTTCACTGGTCTCCACTGAAACTGTCCATGCACTGTAGTTAACTGATGTATTCTTTAGTTGATTAATGAGTTAATAATTAGTGAATTAATTAATAATTAATTCACACCACTCTCACTAGTGTATCAATCAGTTAGACTAGATACAACTAGCTCAACTATGTTTAACTCAATTAAACTGAACACAACTCCACCAACTACCTCAATTACTCCACCAAACTCTATCACATGAGTTCTAACTGAAGTATCCATGCAATAGCTCCACTTAACCCTCAGGAATAGCATAATTCCTTCTGTCAGCTCCTGTGCCACATCTGTGCACTTAACTGAAGTGCTCCAAGAGAATAAGATAATGTTTATAGTCCAAATATTATTAAGAACTAATAATATTCGACATATCTATTTTTAGACTGGAAATCTAAAAATAGATTCCGCCCAATATGTCTAAAAATAGAAGTCCATCTATTTTTCCAACTTGACCAACCATCCACAAATAGCATCCTGCAACTCATAGAATATGATCGACATGTCTAAAAATAGACTTGCGCCAAAAATAGCCTGCGAGCCCACTTAGTGAAGGCGACTATTTTCACTAAGCTCATCATCTTGTTGCAATCTCTACACCAAAAATAGAAGAAAAGAGATATCAACGCCTTAGAAATAAGCCACTTCGAGGGGGAAACCTCCAATACATTACATGAATGAACAATTCTTTGATGATACAAATGACAAAACCTCCTTTCTATATATAGGATTCCATGGGGCCACAATGTAATCCTAGCCGACCTAACAATAATAATGTAAGGGCACAATAATAACAATATGGGGGTTACAGGGGTACAACAATAATAATAAGGGGGTTACAATAACAACAATAAGGGACTATACTAGTAATATAGGGACTTAACATCTTGACACTGTACATAGTCAATGGTGCGCTGAAAATTTTCAGGTGCACCGCCGCCAGTGCGTTGAATATTATCTGGTGCACCATCGGCAGTGCGCGACAAAAAAAGACACACCGAAACTAGTGCATGTTTGTTTTTTGTGGCGCACCGACTGTTTTTTTTTCCAAAAAAAAAGATATGTATATTCCTAAATACATGTCTCATTTAATAAAAAAAATTGTATTTGATATGTCAATCACTCAAAGACGTGAAAGGAGAGAAGAGGGGGAACAACATCAACAACAGGTGGACCAGTATAATATGGTTCGCTTGTGGGAGGCACGAGAGAGGTAGAGAGATTTGTACCCTCATCCTATTACGGCAGCTACCCAAGGGCTCCTAAGGCAGGTAGGCCTCCTTAAGTTCTATGAGGAGGCTACTTCCCTAAAGGGCCATGGTGTGTTTTTGAGACATCTTTTCTGCATGTGGAATGCCCACCTATAGGCTTTTCGAGTTGGTCCTAACCAGTGGTATGCCCTCACTGAGAAAGACATCTATTTCATTACTAGGCTATCGATGAGAGGGGTGGATTTTCCCTCATTCCCAGAGGTTCCAATTAGCTATGCAGCAAGGGGTCAGTTGGTGTACTCCCAAAGATACATTAGCACAAATATACTATCTCCTTCAGATTTGCAGGTCTTCGAAGGTCAATTAGGTATTGCTGCATTTGGTAGTGAGGAGGTGAGGTGCCTCTCACTTCTTATTTTGACCATTTCAACACAACACCAGTGACGAGCAATGCATTAGTTGCTCGCTTCTATATTATGTTGATTCTTTAGTACATGAACCATGACTTATCAGGTGGTTTGACCTTTTTTTGCGGCAGTTTTATACAGCCTTAGATAGATGTCATGGTCATGCACAAGGGAGGGTCAACTTCCCTTTGATTTAGAGTTTTTTTGTTTATTTTTTGAGAGGTTTCCAGAGACGAGGCCTACTTTTGTTCAGCAGCCTCGTAGGCCGATGTTCGAGGCACGGATGCACATGTGGGGGCGGATGATGCCCAAGAGGGGCAAGAATGTGTTTCCAGTGAGGATATCGCATGTTGCACTAGAGTTGCTAGCCAATGTTGAGGAGCTGCATCCTTTCATTATGGTCCTGTGTCCTTATGCTGGATTGGATTGGCAAGGGTGTGCCAACATCCTCTTCACAGATGATGAGCCTCCGGATGATTGAGGTAATATTACTGTTTTATTTAAATTTATTCTAACATGTTCTTTGACTTGTTTTTATTAAATTGTGTAATGAAATTGTCTAATTATTGTTGTGTATTTGTATATATTTTGTAGACATTGGGTCTTTTGATGGCGAGGACATGCCGGCACCACCACATGATCCGTGGATCTTGACGGACGATCGTGTATGTCGATGTCGAGGACCATCGTATATGTCAGCAAGTGCAGAGACTCGCTCTCGCCGGTGCATTCGCACCACCTTTTGGTAGGCCCAAGAGGGCTTGATACTAGATACAGGATGGAGTTGGGCAACCAACTCACTACATTGATTGTTGAGGCGAGCATCAGGCCCGCTACTATGAGAAACATATAGGTCGATGGTAGGTTGTTACATATGTGGAGAGGCATGTCGTATGACATGTACAACTTGATGCAGCATGTCGTAGGAGCTACGACCTTAGTTACGCGGCTGAGGAGGACTGTTGCACGTTATAGGCGTGGTCAAGACGCAGCACATGAACGATAGTCCGCGAGTAGCGATGCATCATCTGATGATCGTTCACCTCGCGCCGCGCTAGATGAGCAGCCTCCACTAGCATCGAGCAACAGTCATCATGGAGAGCAGGTTGGACCATCGGCCACGTCCAATCAGCAACCTGCAGCATCCAGCAGTACTCATGATCACGAGCAGGCTGGACCATCGACCGTCGAGGCTGCATCATTGACTGAGCAAGCCTCGACTAGTACTGCTATTGATAATGTACCACCAGCTAATCCATGACATTTATATTATAGTTGTATATTTGTGTCATTATTCAGTTATATATATATATATATATGTGTGTGTGTGTGTGTGTGTGTGTGTGTGTGTGTGGTCCATGTATTTTATGTTCATGTTGCAGTTGTACTTAATTTACATGTTGGTAATCATCATGATGTGTATATTGTTAGGTAATGTTAGATATGT
This sequence comes from Pinus albicaulis, assembly GCA_034641835.2. Taxonomy (NCBI): domain Eukaryota; kingdom Viridiplantae; phylum Streptophyta; class Pinopsida; order Pinales; family Pinaceae; genus Pinus; species Pinus albicaulis. The sequence goes on along the minus strand of CM076575.1, from coordinate 759,671,030 downwards.
TCATTTAATGTGCAGCTTGCAGATAGATGTGTATGTGATAGCAGTTATCTGACATGAGATGTATATTTGATGTTTGTGTTGTGATGATGTTATACAATGATAATTGTGTTTTGTTAGATGATCATGATCACGATGATGTTAGCGAATTTGAATGTGTTTTTAGTCAAATATGATGTTTGTACAATGGTTATCATGATCGTGATGTTTATTAATTAATTTAATATTAAATGACCATGATATTTATTAAATATTATGTCGTGATTGTAATTGAAATTCTAATTTTAATTGTACGTAAAATTGTAAAATTGTATTTGTAATTGTAATTTTAACTGTAATTGTATGTAAAATATTTGTAAAATTTTATTTGTAATTGTAATATTTAATTTATTGTGAAATGATTGTAATTGTAATTGTATATGTGACAAATTGTAAAATTGTAATTCTAATTCTAATTGTATGTAAAATTCTAAAATTGTAATTGTATTTGTAATTGTAATTGTATGTAAAATATTTGTCAAAATGTAATTCTAATTCTAATTGTATGTAAAATATTTGTAAAATTTTAATTGTATTACTATGAAATGATTGTAATTGTAAAATTTTAAGTGTAATTGTAATTGTATGTAAAATTCTAAAATTGTAATTCTAATTCTAATTGTAATTGTCTGTGAAATTGTAAAATTGTAATTGTAACTGTAATTCTTATTCTAATTCTAATTTTAATTGTAATTGTATGTAAAATATTTGTAAAATTTTAACTGTATTAATGTGAAAATTTTAATTGTATTAATGTGAAATGATTTTATTAAAATTTTTAAATTTATTATGATCTTACATACAAAAAAAAGAACTTTATACAGTACGCCATTTTTATTGAGATCAACATAATTGCAAATTATCAAGTGAAATATTGATTTTAACATTAATTCAAAACACATATTATAATGTTTCGAAAAGAAGAATCTTATAAGGTATAAGGTAATTAAGTCCTCTTCTTTATAAAAACCCATCTTAAAAAGTATAAATATTGATGAATTAATAAGACATGTACCATTTTACATGTACTAATTTCAATGAACAGATTTTAGAAGAATTCGAGTATATTACCATTGTGTTTCCTCTTATGGATGCTAATTCCATGAACAGATTTTAGAAGAATTCGAGTGTTAAGAATGCAATAGACAAAAAAAAAAAAAAAAAAAAAAAACTTTTTTTTGACTATTTTTCATTTTATTAAAAGGTTTTTGAGATTTTTTGTGGGGTTTATGGGTTCATGGGATAGTAGACAGTACCGACCCTATCGTATTGGTATTTCAGTTGAATTTTTCCTAGCAGCGATATGACCGAATCTTGTAACTATGCATTTAACAAAGAACCCATATAATTTGAGAATATGATTGAAGACTGTTGTCATATACTTGAACACTATTCCATTTTTTCACCATATTAGCACAAAATAGAAAGAATAATTTATTTCACCATAATAACACACAAATTTCAAAAAATAAAACACTCCACTCTGTGTTTCGAGGCATTTTACGCAAATGATAGGAATTTCTATGGAGTTTTATTCATATTCTGCAATTTAATGAGGGTTGGAGGGAGCTTACAATCTTGTATCTGTTAGTGATTGCACCCTTCAGTAGAACCAAAGAAAATTTAGGCAGATTCCTCAAGGAAGTAGATTAGCCATAATCAATTCCTTCGAGACCTCAACAGAAGAAATAAATATGCAAGTCAGAAATATATATGCATGTCAGAGGCTCCTGTTTGCACCTTTTCTTGTTGCAGGTTGTGGAAGGGTTCAAGTTTATTTTTCTGAAAGAAGAATAGGTGTAGTTTTGAAAAGAAATGGCCCAAATATTTTCACAGCAAAATGTACATTTCCAACCTGTCTAAAAAATAAAATATCTCCAACTTCAATAAGCTACTTAGAAACAAAAATTTCCCAACCATTTGTGAAAACTTCCCACGTCTTAGCATAGCACAAGTTCACATGCCACAATTGCCCACTTGAGCCCTATAGTATTGCATCTTCACACGCCCCACATTACATTCTCTCCACATAATTAGTGAGGACCTCCTACAATAAACAAAATGCATTGGAAGAATAGTTATTTCCATCAAGAATTTATTCAATTCTAATTCTAGTTCTAATTCTCAGGAATAAACAAGATTCTAATTCTAATTGCATATTTCCATCAAGAATAAACAAAATTCTAATTCTCAATTTCTATGGTAGGAGTTCACTAAATTTTGGTGTACACACCTAAAAGTAATTTTGGTGCCTTAACCGCAAATCGGTGCTAATGTACATATAATTGCATTGGTGTGTTTTAGTTAATGCGCACCGGTGTTGTGTTACCAATGGACGCACCAGTGCGGTGCTATTTAAGTGACGCACCGGTGACAAATAACCACAAATAAAAAAAGCACAACTCTATTTTCTTTAAGTGAAAAAAAAAGCGGTAAATTGAAAAATGGGCGGAAAAATATTTTTGAAAATCTAATTTCATAAAACAATTCTTTAAATACTAAACATTTTTCATTATTTCACTATTTTTCCAAAAAAAATCAACCAGAGATTTGCATGAAACATACCTGGAGCAAGAGAGCATGAGAGCATTGTGCAGCAGCAAAATAAGTTCGAACAAAAGTATTTAGATAATCATAATTCCAAACCTATGGTGATTCAAACCCTGTAGCATAGAATTTCATATGATATCGTCATTAAATTTGTTTATTTTTTTTACTTTTCTGCATTTTTTTTACGAAGTAAGAAAAAAAAATTCAATTTATTTTTCATTTTCAAAAAAAAAAAATCCATTTTTACCCTAAACCCTTGATTCTTTTTGTTTTTGCCCTTTATTCTCCCTATTTCTGTGATTTCATAATTAGGGCTTTTCATTTTATATTGACATCCAACCCACGAGACGAATTGCATAGTCGGATCCCAATCCATGTCGGCCCTTGCGTGGATTTTTGAAAAAAAGATTTTTTTTTTTTTTTTTTTTTTTATCGGTGCGCCCTGCTTAACCTAGTGCATCGATGCGTTGTATTATCCCAGCGCACCATGAAAGTACTGTGTAATAAAAAAATTAAAAACATTTTTTTTAAATCAGTGCGCCATATGTAAAATAGGGCACTGGTGCGCTAGGTTACGTAAGGCACACCGATAACGTGCTATTTCATTATGGTGCACCGCAAACGTGTTGTTTCGTAAAAAAATATTTTATTGTGTTAATCGGTGCACCATGTAACATATAATGCACCACAGCGGGTCTCCTAGTTGACACAGAGCACAGTATGGTGGTCCCTTGTTTGCGTGCAGCGTTTATGCTACAAAAACTAACATTGAATGATTTTTATTATTTTCTTTGTGTTAATCGGTGCAGTGGTTAACATGTAATGCACTGGTGCTCCTTGTTGACATAGAGAACCGTACGATCTATTATACTATTTTTGCGGTACGTTTATAAGACCCCCACACACCGATGTCGGTGTGTACTCCATAAATGACACACCGGTTTCTTGAGATTTTTTTTTTTTACTTGAAAAGTTGAAAATTTGTTTATAAATATATTAATGAATGATATGGTACAGGTTTCAGATTGATAAAGAAATGACTAACAAGAGATCAGGTAACAAAAATACTGATAACACATCAAGAAAAGCAAAAAGGGAAAGTTCTTTATAAATTCTTTACAAAAAATATTGTTTTTGAACTATATGTAAGTTTAACTAATATGTATTGTTTACTGTGTATCATGCAGAGCCACAAAATGGTGAAGCTCGATAAGATTATTTATGATCTAGCACCAGAAGAGCGTAAAAACTTGATGGAAAAATTGCAAAAGGATGAATCAGGTGAATGAAAAAATACTGTTGATCCAATATGAGTTCCTTTTTTAATTTTCATTAATAATATACTTAAAATTATTAGAGAACATGTGTCAAACAATCTATTAATTCACATCTGTTTAATTTTCTACAGGGACCAACAACTCTGAAAAGGAATGTTGTTCTAAGAAAATAAAAAAAATAGAACATGCAAATGAAAATGAATTGCTCCTTAGCTCATCTGGAGTGGTGCTGGAGGTTAACTAAAGGGGGAAAAACTTTTACAAAAGTTTGAGGGATCTAGTGAAACAAATGTATAGACGTTATTTCCACTTGCAATACAAAATTCAACCCAATGATTCCAAGAACCAAATTTTATCTAAACTACAGGAAGAGTTTCCAGAGAATTGGTCAATGAGACATGTCACACTTTTAATAGCAAAAAAGTACAACAACAAAAAAGAAGGAATGAAAAAGTAATATTACTTTAAATGTTTGTCTAGAATTATTTATAAATATCACTTTTGTTAGATGTACATTTCATATATCAATACAAAAATTAAATAGTTTATTGTCATGTTACATTTTCAGGAAGATTATGAAAATCTCAAAATATGAACGAGCTAATATCAGAAATATGCCAATAGGAATGTCCAAAAAGGTGCACAAGGAGATGGTCAAAGAAATGGACAAAATTGCATCACAGGAGGATCCATCTCAAAAACAACATGCTTCAAATGCAATCATTGAATTTTTCGATCATTAGATACAATAAATAAACAATTTATCATCAAATATTAATTTTCAAGTATTTTCTTGCAGAAAATAAAGAAAAATGGAACCCATTCAGCACATAAAACGGGAAGACAAGGAAAAAAAGGGTCGATATCTAAGTATGTGAGTAATTGTTACTTCCTTATAATAACTTAACTAGATTTCATTTTTTATTTTTTAAGTTGTTTTACAAAAATCATTATTGAATGTCTTCAAACAGGTGGTAACATACAAAGAATAACCATCAAACGAATTGATTGAAATTGGGTTAAATATGAGTTGTGAGTATATGTTGGCATATCATAAATTAATTGTGGAATTTGCAAGCATCTATCGATCTTGTTTTACTTAGCTCCATCTATAATTAGTAAAACAAAAAAAAACTTTTATATTAAATATATGATTTGTTATGGGGTATAAAACTTGCAGGAAATAAAGTGTGGAACTGAGCCAACAAATGAAATCTTGAAAGATGGCATGGTACATGATTTTGAAATAATGTGTATAGTGTATGATTGTCAAATTGTTGCTATGGTATGTCATTTCTTTTCGATTCACATTGATGTATATTATTAAATATTGCAATTTTCATTATTCTCACCAATGTATATATACTCATTACAGTTTATTTTTATGTTTGTAGATGGAAGGTGAAGAAGAAGTAAACAATAAAAAATGTGAACAAAACATTCCTGAAAATAACCCAAGTCATGGAAGTAGCTCTAGCAGTTACAACAGTTCAAGCGAAGAATGATGATCATTATGTTTGGATATCAAAGCAAGGCATTGTATTTTTTGAAATATTTATCTGTGAAATCAGACATTTTGTTTAATGTAATGGACATAGTGTCCCAATTGAAAGACAAAGGGATACCAATAACTTGCCCATTTTGTATGACAAATATTGTCATGTCTATGTGTGTGTGTGTGTGTGTGTGTGTTTTAATTTACTCTATTGTGTTCTCCATTGTCGCTGTGAAATGTAACACCACTGATTAAATTTATGGATGATTAAATATTATAATGAAGAGATGTGAAATTTGATGATATGATATAACAAAATAATCCAAACATCACATTCAAATGCACTAATAAAAATTTAATTCATATGAATACTGTTATAAGATATATATGTGTCGACTTTTTATGAATAATGAATTTTAAAAAATCATAATAATTATGATATGATATAACAAATTAATCCAAACTTCACATTCAAATGCATTAATAAAAATTTAATTAATATGAATATCGTTATAATATGTGTCAACTTTTAATGAATAATGAATTTTTAAAAATCACAATAATTGCACTGTCACAGGTCGATGTTTCTAAAAATTACAAAATGAACACAAGTGCGTGTCAGTTACTGTACACTGGTGTGTTTGTATGTTGCAGCGCACCGGTGCGTTTCTACGACCTATGGGCACTGCACACATAAAATCTCAGAGTTGCATTAAACTCTCGATTAATATTGTGTTTCATGATAGACCTAAGCATATAGATATCCAGTATCATCATATCAGAGATTGTGTGTAGCGAAAGATAATGTTGCTTCAGTACATTCCTACGGAGGATTAGGATGCAGATATTCTGAGGAAGGCGCTCACTAGGAGAAAATTCGAATACCATAGATACAAGATCAGGGTGAAGGATAATCCCTTTCTTTTTGAGAAGGAGTGTTGAGATTCAACAAGATGATGATCCTAGTGAAAATTAAGCATCTACACTAGGTGGGGCCCACAGGCTATTTTTAGGTGTATGTCTATTGTTAGAATGGATGAGAAAATTCTATTTATAGTGGAATTCTATTTATAGATGTTGAGAAAATTATATTTATAGATGATATTTTATTTTTATTGTATGTGCGAAGTCTATTTATAGATGCATGTCGACTATTATTATCCCTTAATAATAGTTGGACAATAAATATTAATCTATTATCATGGGCTTGAAATCAATTAACTAAAGTGGAAAACCAGTTAGCTGAAGGAATTTAGAGTTCTAAGGTTGGTTGGTGGGACATGCAAGTGGAATTAGTTGTAACTGAGTGATTCGAAGTTGTAACAAAGTTGGATGTGTAGTTATGTGAGTTGTAAAGTAGTTTAACTCAGTAAAGTGAGTTAAACTCAGTTGTGCTAGTTGTAACTAAAGATACACTAGTGAGATATCAGTGAATTAAATATTAAATTAATTCACATGGAGTGATCTCACATGCAACTGAAGATTTACTATTGTTAACTACATGCATGTCAGATCTAGTGGAGACCCAGTTGAGAGGTAGGTGAAAGGGATAGTTGACTATCAGTTGTACTATATTGGATTGCACTCTTGCAAGACAAACATACATTGGATATGCTCATGAGTGTTGCACAGTCAAGGAGGGCATGATTGCATCTAATTATCTTTGTAATCAACTTGGATAGCACAGTGGAGGCAGGTTGTTGTGAGGCAGAAAATTGGCTAAGGCATTTGCCAAATTTCGACATGACAGTGTGAGACGATTGTATATTGTACTGAGAGCTCTTGGAGTAGAGTTTTATATGAGATTGTTTCATGATCCATGGTATATACATAATACATTATAGTGGGTTTTTTAGCTTTAAGATTTCTCGGTAAACATCTGTGTTATGTGTGAATGGTCTTTCTTCATGTGTTTGCAATTTGCAATCGTGTTTTAAATTTCCGCAAGAATTTTTTGTAGAAGCGATTATGTATTTAAAAGTGGCATATAATTGGTAGATCATGAGAATCTAGGCAATACATCTTTGTATTAAAATTTCTACATGGTATCAGAGCATAGAAGATTTCAATTTTGAAGCAGGATCTGAGTTTGTTGGTGGAAACAATTCGAATTTGCTGCAAGAATTTCTTGGTGCAATGGTTGAGTAAACATCGAAATGGCTTTCAATGGCTTGCGGCTAGAGTGTGCACTCAAGGGAAGCTCGAACTAAATTTCCTAGAAGGAAAGGATGGAGGCAGTGCTTGAAGATAATGGCTTGAAGGAATTCATCGACAGTGATGTTCCTAAGCCCACTTCGATGGATGTTGCATTACTTAACGCATGGCAAAAGAAAGTAGCGAAGATGAGAAGGATTTTGTTGGAAGGTGTATAATACCATATCGTCTCAAGCCTTCATGGGAAATCCACTCCATATGCTATGTGGAAGGCTTTGACGGATCTTTTCCAAAGCAGCAGCGACCATAGGAAATTGGCACTAAAGGATAAACTCAGAAAGATCAAGATGGAAAAGGGCGACAATATTCCAAAGTATCTCACAAATTTTTTCCAATGTCGGGATGAACTAGGGAGTGAGGGAATCACTATTTTCAATGATGATTTGGTGAGATTGGCTCTCTTGGGACTTCCTAAGAGTTGGCATAGTTATCAAGACTCTGTCAACAAACAGGAAAAACTGCCGGATTGGGAACGACTATGGTCGGATCTAGTGCAGGAGGAGTTCAGGCGGAACACCAGAGATGGCTCTTCATCAAAGTATGATGATGAAGAGGATTATGCTTTGGTTCCAAGGCAAGGAAAGGGAAGGGGAGGAAATTCCATTCAAAATCTGAGTCTAAAGGCAAGAAGTTGGATTTTTCCAAGGTTAAGTGTTTTCACTGTCACAAACATGGGCATATCTCCACTAACTGCCCATGGAAGAAGAAGAAAAAGAAGGTTGTTGGAGCTGTAGCTGTTGAGGCCCTTTCCTTGAAATTTGAACTTGATTTCTCTTTGATGGCATGCTTAGTATCAAGTGCAATGGGATCCGTGTGGTATCTTGATAGTGGTGCTTCATTCCACATGACGGGAGATAAGGAGATTTCCAGTGACTTGGAGGAGAAATATCTCTAGATGCATATAGAAATGGGCGACGATGGAAGATACAGTGCGACCGTAATTGGTACCATTACCTTTGAGAGGGAGTCAGGTAACCCATTTCAATTGAAATATGTTATGCATGTTACAGGTCTGAAGAAAAACTTGGTCTCAGTCACGATATTGGAGGACAGAGGCTATGACGTTATTTTTAGCGATGGAAAAGATTTCCTGCGACATAAAACAATTGGTCAAGATAAGAGGATAGGGATTTGAGTCAATAATCTCTACAAGCTAGAGGTAGAAGGCTGCGCTGCCATGATGGGCAAGGCGGAAAAAGTGGTGAGCCGGGATGAAGGCAAATTATGGCACAAGTGATTGGGCCATCTTCATCATGGAGCCTGAAAGTCATGCAGAAAATATCCACTGGACTTCCAATGGGAACACTTGCTCAGTTAGATCAGCGCAAGGGTTGCACCATGGGGAAGTATGTAAAGTCCACCTTTCTTGAAAAGGAGAACCGTGCTTCGGTGATCCTGGAGAGAGTTCACACAGACGTGTGTGGACCATTCTCGGTTTCTTCAACAACAAAACACAGGTATTATGTTATTTTTGTTGATGAATTTTCTTGTAAATGTTGGATCTTATTCATGTAGAAGAAGGATTAAACATTCTCAAAGTTCTATGAGTTTAAGGCATTGGTTGAGAAAGAGTTGGGGAAGCAAGTGAAGGCTCTGCGAAGCGATAATGGTGGAGAATATCTCTCTAACGAATTCAAATACTTATGTAGCAAAGAAGGAATTTGAAGAGAACTCATAGAGCCTCATAACCCACAATAAAATGGGGTCGTGGAGAGGAAGAACAGAACGATTGTGGGTGCAGCACGAGAAATGTTGCATGATCAGGGCCTACCAATGCATTTATGGGTGGAAGCATGCAAGACTGCGGTTTATGTGCAAAACTGTTGTCCTCATAGAGTACTTGGCATGAGTACACCTGAAGAAGCTTTCACTGGTAAGAAACCAGATGTTTCTCACTTTAATATTTTTGGCTCATCTGTTTATGTGCATGTGACCAAGAATGCCAGTAAGAAGCTGGAGTCGACTCTGAAGTTGGGATATTTGTGGGGTATAGATAAACACCCCATAACTATCGTGTGTATTTTCCTAACAGTAAGATGAATATTATGTGGCGGGATATAAAATTCAATGAGGGGAAAACCATGTGGTTGTCGCTTGAGAGGGAGTTGGACTTGCATGTGGAGGAGGAACTGTTGGTTCCCAAATATGAGTCTCTAGATGTGGATTAGACATAGGAAGAGGTTCATGGAGTGGAGGAGTCCACTCATGTAGAGCTAAACATCATAACTGGCAGAAGGCATACCACAGAAGCTGAGAGGCTGAAACTTGATGTTGTGTAGAATTTAGGAGTTGCTACTTCACAGTGCAAACAAAGACAGTCTCATGACCAATTCACTGGATAAATGGATCTCATGAGAAAATGTATTGTGACTGAGCCATCTTCCTTTGAAGAAGCATTGCAGGAGCCCACATGGGTAGATGCAATGGTGGAGGACTATGACTCCATTATCAGAAACAGTGCTTGGTAAATTGCTCCAAGGCCGGTTGATAAATAAGTGGTAGGTTTAAGATGGATCTACAAGGTAAAGCAAGTTGTTGATGGGAGTGTTGAGAAATACAAGGCTAGATTTGTGGCCCGGGGCTTCTCACAGATCGAGGGGATTGATTATGAAGAAACCTTTGCACCTGTCGCACGGTATTCTTCCATAAGGACCATCCTCGCTCTCTCAGCGCAGATGGGTTGGCACATTCATCAGATGGATGTGAAGACTGTGTTTCTCAATGGGATCATTGAGGAAGAAATGTACATTGAGCAGCTTGAAGGATTTGAGATCTTCAGCAGTGAGTCACATGTGTGCAGACTCAAAAGAGCATTGTATGGGCTAAGCAAGCACCCCGTGCTTGGTACACTCGGATCGACAACTATTTCACCAGACTTGGCTTCACCAAGAGTGAGGCGGATGAAAACCTATACCAAATTTTGGTGGAGGGTAAGATTTTAATCATTGTTCTTAATTTTGATGATTTAATACTGACTGGTGTTGAGCAACTGATACACTCATGCAAGGAGGACCTTGCAAAGGAGTTCGAGATGAAGAATATGGACCTCCTTCATTATTTCCTTGGATTGGAAAATGGAAGTGAGATGGTGAACTTTTTGTGTCTCAAGGAAAGTATGCAATGGAGATACTGGGTAAGTTTCACATGGAGGGTTGCAAACCCATGGATACTCCTCTTTCAGGAAACTGGAGGAAAGAGGATGCTACATCTGGAGAGGTAGTGGATGCTACTGTCTATCGACAGTTAGTGGGTTCGCTAATGTATTTAGTGAATACAAGACCAGACATATGCTATGCGGGGAACCATCTTAGTCAAGCGATGGTTAAGCCTACCAAGCTCTTTTGGAAGGTGGGAAAGCATGTCCTGAGATACCTGAGGGGAACATCTAAGTATGGCTTGTGGTACAGACAGATGGATGAGGTGAACAGACGAATTCAGATTGGGTGGGAAACCCAACGGACAGAAAGAGCACATTAGGAGGGGTATTCAGTATCAGATCTACAAATGTTTCTTGGTACAGCAGGAAACAAAGATCTGTGGCACTCAGTTCAGCGGAAGTGGAATACATGGCAGCAAGTCAAGCTCCATGGAGGCTATCTGGATGAGAAAGATCCTGGTTGGTTTGTTTGGTTGTCATTTAGATCCTACAGTGATTCATTGTGATAATCATAGTTGCATTAAACTCTCGATTAATCCTATGTTTCAAGATATATCTAAGCATATAGATATCCAGTATCATCATATGAGAGATTGTGTGCAGCGGAATATCATGTTGCTTCAGTACATTCCTATGGATGATCAAGATGCAGATATTCTGAGGAAGGCGCTCACCAGGAGAAAATTCAAATACCATAGAGAGAGGATCGGAGTGAAGGATAATCACTTTCTTGTTGAGGGAGTGTTGAGATTCAACAAGATGATGATCCTAGTGAAAATTAAGCACCTACACTAGGTGGGGCACACGGGCTATTTTTAGGTGTATGTCTATTTTTAGAATGGATGAGAAAATTCTATTTATAGCATAAGTCTATTTATAGATGTTGAGAAAATTATATTTGTAGATGATCTTATATTTTTAGATTTATGCCACGAAGTCTATTTATAGATCGCATGTCTATTTATAGATACATGTTGACTATTATTATCCCTTAATAATAGTTGGGCAATAAATATTAATTTATTCTCATGGAGCACTTGAAATCAGTTAACTGAAGTGGAAAACCAGTTAGCTAAAGGAATTTCGAGTTCAAATTTTGGTTGGTGGGACATGCAAGTGGACTTAGTTGCAACTGAGTGATTCGAAGTTGTAACAGAGTTGGATGTGTAGTTATGTGATTTGTAAAGTAGTTAAACACAATAAAGTGAGTTTAACTTAGTAAAGTGAGTTAAACTCAGTTGTGCTAGTTGTAACTGAAGATACACTAGTGAGAAATCATTGAATTAAATATGAAATTAATTCACATGGAGTGATCTCACATGCAATTGAAGATTTACTACTATTAACTACATGCATGTCAGATCCAGTGGAGACTCAGTTGAGAGGTAGGTGAAAGGGACAGTTGACTATCAGTTGTACTATATTGGATTGCACTCTTGCAAGCCAAACATACATTGGATATGCTCATGAGGATTGTGCAATCAAGGAGGGCATGATTTTATCTATTTGGTCTTTGTAATCAACTTGGATTGCACAGTGGAGGCAGGTTGTTGTGAGGCAAAAAATTGGCTAGGGCATTTTCCAAATTTCTACATAACAATGTGAGACGATTGTATATTGTACTGAGAGCTCTTGGAGTATATTTTTGTATGAGATTGTTTCATGATCCATGATATATACATAATATATGATAGTGGGGTTTTTGGCTTTAAGCTTTCACAGTAAACATCTGTGTTATGTGTGAATGATCTTTCTTCATGTGTTTGAAATTGGCGATCGTGTTTTAAACTTCCGCAAAAAAATTTTGTAGAAGCGATTCTGTATTTAATAGTGGGATATAATTGTTAGATCAGGAGAATCCAGGCAATACATACTTGTATTAAAACTTCTACAAAAATTGATTCTTCGATTTCACATACTTTTCATGATGATAATTTCGTTGCTTTGAAAAACATACTACAGGTATCGGATCTAAACTGTTAAAAAAATGGGGTATTAGGGAAAGGGCCTCGGCATTAATGACCAGGGAATCATAAACCCCATCAAAGTAAGAGAATTACCCAGTCATGAAGGATTGGGGTATGTCAGGAAGGAGGTTGGGGAACGCTCGAAAACAGCCAGCGATCCACCAACGAGAGATGACGAGAGCACCTCATCACATTCCAGCGACAGTGAGGGATCCATGAAAAATTATCAGAGGCACATCGGAATTAAGTGTTCCAATATGATCCGGAAAGTCTGGAAGAGGAAGAATCATTGCCACAAGGATGAGCACTAGAAATTTTGATGTTAAGCCCTTCAAGCCCAAAAATCACCCATGAAGAATCTAGTCATCGAAAATATTCCATAAGAAAATCCGCCACAGGGAGATGACCCATTTAATTTATTAAGTAAAATATGGTTTTTTGGAGGTAGTAGATTGTCATGGCCACTTTTTGTAAATCATGTGTTGCTAGTAAATTTAAAAGTGATGATGTTTTTTCCATCGCTTTGAAACGCAACGATGATGTTTTGGCCTTTTCTTATGAGTAGTTGAGGTATTGGTTTTTATTATGTAATCCTTAACCAATGAGAGTGTGTTATAAACTCTTGGAAAGAGAGGGGTTTTTGAGTCATGTGTGGTTTGTATATTATTGTAAAGGATGTAACAGATTTGTGTGCAAGCGATTGAAAGTGCGGATTAGTGAGGACACAAGCAGTAGATTGGATGTGTTGATGCTTTTGGTCGTCCAAAAGCTCCTCAGTGGGGAGGATTGATCCAAGAGGATATCAGAGAATAAGTGGCTTTAGAATTTCTCAACAATAAAAGTGTCCAGATGATAATAAGACCAATACCATTTCGAATTTTTCTTCTTTCTGAATCCAACGGTGCAAATAACGCTTCAATCTGAGGTCAGATGGAGAAATTAGAGAAATTCAAATTTGCGGTCAAAGTTGGGCAGTAGGGTAGGTTTAAATGTTCTACAATTTCGTCGTCAAACGGCAATGAATCTAGCACCCGAGAAGCGAGTGAATTTCTTGGGTACTTAAAATTCCCAATAACCTCCAGTTTCGAGAAATTTTAAAAATTAGACGTGGTTTAAAAAAAATAAAAACATATATAATATAAAAGGTGTCGGGGCCACCAATCCTGCCACCCAAACATATAACAACATAGTATTAACTATGGGTTGGTAGCCATGACCCCGCCGAACCCTCACAACGGGCCACCATTAATGGGCATTGGACGGGCCACTTCCGGTAGACCCGGCCCACGCCCCCACCCATGATAAATTCAATGACACGGAGATCACGGTTCCAGCAAGGGTCAAACCCACCTGGCCCATATGACCAGCCCTCGAGCGAGCGGCACCAAAAACTAATATGAACCAAATACAACGCGCATATGACTATTTTGAGAGGGGCAGGATTTGATCCCTCGACCCCCCTCCAACCATTTTCCACTTTTACCATTGCGTCAGGTGGGCACGCTTTGTAAAATCCGCCCTTCAAATTATATAAAAACTAATTTTTGCAGTGTGCCCAGGGAGAACGGAGGAGCAGGAGCAGAACCACGAGTGGGCCAAAGGGGCGCAACCATGCCCAGGGAATATTGAAGGGCATCAGAAAGATTCCCTGGGGTGCAGAATTTGGCAATGTCAGTTTGGGACAAATTTTATGCCGGTTTTACACCTCTCGGCGACAAGAGCTCATCAATGATGTTTGTTTCTGCATCATATCTCTCCATTTTTTGGCAATTTTCTAGATTGGAGGTATAAGGGTGATTTATGTAATTTTACTTGTACTTCTTCTTCTTTTCGCCACTTAATGAATGAAGGCCTCCCCACTGTTGAGCAGGGCCCAGAGATGTAGTCCAAATTGGAAGAAATTCGTAATCAACTTTTGGTGTCTTGATCTCAAGCATCTTTTGTTCTTTTTGCTCTTCATTTTATGTGCTTAAGTTTTCCTAATTTTCAAGTGCTCTGTTACATGTAATTCCTTATGCATCTATAAGCAAAATATCTTGGATCATGGCTTGTCATATCAAAAATATACATGTAGTAAAAATACGGCTATATATATATCCTCCTAGTAGACTAATCATGATAATCATGATAACAAGCAACAGTGCGAGTCATCTTACACAGTAGTTTGTTGATACGTCCAGGCACGCCAATAGTATGATGTTGGAGTCTCATAGGGATCTATTCAACCCTATTCTCGACTATGCCATGAGTCAATCCCTCCATGTGTCACATGACCTCTGAAATAGTCTTGGCCACATTAAGATTCTGAATTACCTCTCGCCCCCCTTGCATCAACCTATACCCCTATTGGTGGCTATTGTGGGTCTCCTACACATTGAATAGAGGAGGAACCCATAGGTCGAACAAGTCCAACATCTACATGTAAAAATCTATAGTTAGTCTTGGATACATAAAAATACAAAAAAAAAGTAAAAATTAAAACTCAAAAAATGATCAAAATGTTTTTTTTACCTATGGAACCTCATCGCTCGCCATCAGGAAGAAAAATTTCTGGGTCTTTACATAAATCCATCTCTACGTGAAGCTCATAGATGATGGACCTACATGTCTGGACATGAGATCCACCCATCTCCTCATTCATGGGACTCTTGGATCTGCGGGCTCGAGTGAGATATGTTGTGGTCAGAGCAATGGAATTCACTCCAAAGCAAATTAAATCAAAATCAAACCATACCCAAAGTTATTCAATCATCCATCCTTTACCTTGGTAAGTTTTTCTTTCATATTTTCCATTACTACCTCACTCCAGTTGAATAATGTTAGCTATATGCACTATATAAAATACTTCATTTGGGACCTATTGGAAAAATGAAAGGTAGCATTGTCGGCCAATCTAGAAATAATGAATAGGATTGTCCTAAAAGGTAAACAAATCACATCGTTTATCTCGATTTTCCCATCCTTGGTCGATTGGGATCGAGGTCTACAGTGTATACTTATATAATCCTTCATTATAACTCCACCCCTCCTTGAACCAAATAATGATATGGGGGAACCTCTCCTCGATAAACCTATGAGAAAATATATATATTCCACATGTATGGCAAACATGTGTGCGACAAGCCTGAAAGAATGTGCATGAACATCCCATGCTCAAACAAGATAATTTAAGAACTCCATCTGTCACCTCATTCCAGGAAGCCAAAATAATTTTAGAATCCCATAATTTCTTAATGCCTAGATAGTGTTTGGATCATTAGATGCATTCATATCTATTAAGAAACCAACTCAAAAATAGAAGAAAAGATAGATCAACGACTTATAAATCAACCTCTTCGAGGGGGAAACCTCCTTTACATTACATAAATGAACAATTCTTGGATGATACAAATGAAAAAACCTCCTTTCTATATATAGGAGTCCAATGGGTCACAATATAATCCTAGCCGACATAACAATAACAATGTAAGGGCACAACCATAACAATAATGGGCTTCTATGGGGCACAATAATAATAATATGGGGACTACATGGGCACAATAATAACAATAAGGGGGATATAATAACAATAAAAATGAGGGGATACACTAGTATTATAGGGACCTAGCATTCCCCTCTCCTTAAAAAAAGTGTTTTCCTCAACACTTGAGTAGTTCTGGATGCTTCTGTATAAAATTCTCATCCTCCCATGTCGAATCTTCAGCAGTTAATTTCTTCCACTTGATGAGATACTCTGAAATTGATCGATTTCGTAGCTGTCGAGTTCTTGTTTCTGTGACTACTTAAGGTTCCAATATGATTTTTCCTTCTGCATCAAGTTATGGAAATATTTTTTGAACTAGGAGCTTGTCACCTATAACCTTCTTTAATCATGAGACATGGAAAACTGGGTGCACTCGGGAAGATGCGGGAAGCTCCAATTTGTATGTCATAGTACCAATATTTTGCAACACCTTGTAAGGACCATAATAACCTAGTGATAATTCTTAGCTTGTTTGAGGGACATTTGTTTGTATGGTTGTAACCGTAAAAATACCCAGTCACCTACATCAAAACTTCTTTCACTGCAATATTGATCTGCGCAAATACCAAATGTTAAGAAACCAACTCACAAGATAGAAGAAAATATATATCAACGACCTATAAATCGGCTTCTTTGAGGGGGAAACTCCTTTACATTACATAAATGAAAATTTCTTGGATGATACAAATGAAAAAACCTCCTTTCTATATATAGGAATCTAATGGGTCACAATATAATCCTAGCTGACATAACAATAACAATGTAAGGGCACAACAATAACAATAGTGGGTTTCTATGGGGCACAATAATTGCAATATGGGGACTACATGGGCACAACAATAACAATAAGGGGCTATAATAACAATAACAATGAGGGGATACACTAGTATTATAGGGACCTAGCAATATATTATTCATCATTTTATTTTTCTCACCATATCATAACCATTTTGTTTCAATGGAAACCTGAAACATGACAAAAATAATCATTAAGATGAATCTCAAGCAAAAAAATGGGAGAATTTCGAGTGAAAAAGGAAAAGTAAGTTTGTGAAATACGCTCAACACACCCTACTAAGGGGAGATAGTGTGCTACAACACCCTGGATAGTTCAATTTTTCCTACCCATTGCACCTTTCGACACTGTTGGGATGCATTGGAGCTAGGGTGAAAAATTGAAGCCCTATGTCACCTAAGACTAGAAAACATTTCATGAAATGTAAAAATTGAATTGTAGAAAGCAATAGGAAGGTGAGATCTCTTTCCTAGAAGTGATGAGACTCTAAATGATCCACTAGATTGGTTCAATTAGCTACAGAAGATCGGGGGAAAAATTCACTCAGAACTCACTCACCAAGAGGTAACATGTAAAATGGTAAAATGAATTAATTTTTTCCTACTTCTTGCCATTTTCATGATTATTTTATTAATATTTTAATATTTTGACCTAAATATGACCTTGAATAATATATTTTTAATCTTTTGGTGATGTTTTGAGCAAGTTAATAGTTATTTGACGAATTTGATGATGTCTAGATCAAAATAGATCATTTTTACCATAGAGAATACTTTTATCGCTTTTTTGGGATCTGTAAACTTACAAAAAAGGAACCCCCTGGAGTCCTCTTTCAACTCTTTTCAGACTCCCAAAACATGAAAATATTTCCAATCACTTTTATTTTCGAACTCATTAAAGTAAATGAAAATACATCTACTCGGTATAAGTTTAACCGTTTTCCGGATTGAGATAGACTAATTACGAAAAGGGAATACCTTAGTCAAACATGACTAAGAGGTTCTCCTGAGTATCATTTTCTTCTTTTTCAAACTCAAGAGACTATCTACAAAAAGGAACATTTGGAGTTCTATTTTTCACCTCTTTTTCAAACTCTGTAAACATGAAAAAGGATTCAAGTTTCACCTTCATTCGACTCCTAAAAACATCAAACAACGATGGAATCGTCGAAAATGACGGGACCGAGCCACTCCTTATAAGGGTGTTTTAAAAATACTGAGAGGGATTCATCCAAAGGATTAAGTTACATATCAAGCATATTTTATCCTCCTCGAGCTTGTTAAAAAATAAAGACATACTGACCAAAAATGGTTAGGGAAATTGGGAAACAGGGTACTCTACCTATTAAAGGCAGCGAGTCGCTCTTGAACATGACACTCTTCCACTTAGTATTGTGGTTTTTGGGTTGGGAAATGTGTTTGCATTTTTGGTTCATCACACAATATCAAAGCCTCCAATTTTGGTTTTGATTTAATGCTTCCAACTCCATTCAGTGTCATCGATATGCTCAAGAGAAGCCCTTCAGTCGATATATGTTACGATACTCTTAAGCCCTCATTTCATGTCTATCATTCTTGAACCAGTCCCACAATGAAATTATTATGTATCAATTATTGATAGTTGTTTCATGTCATTTATGGGGGATACATCATGTCCCCCCTACGACGGGTCACTTCATGTCGACATCAGCTCATTATCTAGGAAGTTGACTTAGAAACTCTCCTTTCGATACCTTAGGGCTTGCATACATAAATAGAAAGTTTCCTTGCTCTGGGTGATATGTTTTCATCAATGGCCTTCGAATGAAATATTTTGTTTGGTATTCGACTTTATATCATTCATTCATGCCATATAGATTGTATTTTAGTACCTTGAGATCCATTAACATCGTCAATGGTTTCTCTTGTGTCTGTTAAAAACTTACATCATTGGTTGGTAATAAAATGTTTTCTGTCGTGTTCGACTCCATCTCCTTTATTCGGATGGTTAGACTCATACATTGGATGATCAAGTGAACGAGATATAAGACCACAGATCTAGTAACATCCATTCGGGCTACGCTTTTGGGATTAATGTAAGATTACAAATCATGATGGCCATGATCATAAAGGTATTCATCCAAACATAGGTCCACTCTTTTTCATCTGTGGATGTGATTTCTTGATCATTGTATATGTAATGTTAGCTTATGTGTTGAGCATGGGTATACCTCCCTCGGCAGAGATATCATGATGAAAATGTATTGTAACAGATGATGATCTCAACCAGTTATTCTTGATCCATACTTGTCACGAGGTCAAGAACTTCAACCATCAGCTACCATTTATGAATTTGCACTTTAGGGGGAAATATGTTATAGGCCATTTTTTTGCATCTAGTCGATAGGCCTGTAAACCAGATCAATCATCATCTGTGAACATGTTTTCATCATCCCTACAAAAATCCCTAAGCATGACCATTCCAAAATGTTTGAGTTTCTGGGATTAACTACTCAAAATCAGAATTTTAAGCCCCAACACACCCTACCCCTTTAGGTACCTACGCTCTGTGCTGGGTTCTTACTTATGCAGCAGCACTGGTTAGCATTAGCTTGTTCCTTGATGAGGGTGTGTTGATTCTAGAAATTCAGGAAAATTAAAAATATTTCTGAAGTTTCCTCTTCCAGAAGCTTCGAGGAATTTTTTTAACCATTTACCTTGGATAAAAATCTTAGATCGTATTTGGCCCTACCTTGGAGACTTCACCTCTTATCCTTTGAGCTCATCCTCCCATATTAAGTGGATCTAAATCCTAGATTGGTAAATGGATAAGAATTCCTAAACAACCACACTTTCCTATAAATTTACTGCCATCCACAACATCAGGTTTGGATTTTGGAGACTAATCATACCCTCACGTTGTTGCCTTTAATCTAAGAGAGTCATCATCTTCATGCATTAGGGTGAAATTGAGGTGTGATTTGTGACAAGGAAGGACAATTCAACTTGGGGATATATCTACAAGATCAACTACTATTTTTGGTTGTAAAATATCTCCTATTTATATTAATACAAAGAGTATATTATTTTCCTATAGGTGTTGTGTTAAATTTACATTCATGTATTTGAACACTATGATGGTTCATTGAATAGAGTAATTAAATTATGTTACCTAGATGTTGTATATCTTTGGATTGTTTTGGTTGTATGTGCAAGTCCTAATTATAACATTTGGAGCTACGATTGGAGATTACAAGCCAAGAGGAAAGTGAATCTTGTGGAGGATTCCAAGTAGGACTCTTTCCATTCTTTAGTTTATTTAAGGGAAACTCTATATTCTTTTCTTTATATTTTTATAAACCAGTCCACTAGGTATAGGGAAGATACATTTTTCCGCAACTGTATACTTTTCATAATAGTATGGTTGTAATTATACAAAACATATCACAGGAACATTTTTTAAATTTCAATTGAGAGACTTTGAATTTTTTTTCTTCATCTAAGGGTATAAACCATTGGTTGTGAAACTCCAAGAATGGGGCTTGGCCTCACAGTCGAGAACCCTTAAGCAAAGAAAGAAGAAAAACTAAATAAGAACCTAGATAGCTAATAGTCGAGTAGTAATCCCAAGTGAGGGCCATAACCCTTAGTGGGATAATAGTGCTTCTAGTGAGGGGAGTCTAACCTGTAAATTGCCAAAAAGTCTATTAGATTAGAAAAAACAAAACAAGTCCACATGATTCCCTGTATATTAGAGTGAATAATTTATGTTATTAAATTGACCAAAGAAACTTATAATTTTATAAATGTATAATTTTGACAAAAATAAAGGAACGTGTGATGTGTATTAACCAAATACCAAGAGTAAGGGCATGACTTGGATAATACAATAAATATTGACATTAGATCAACGTGTGTAAAATGGACAGAGAAAGTAGGTTTGGTTGATTCATCTTAAATGCAATCTAATGGAAAGAGCATATGCATGTTTATCACTTCCTAGCTCATGATTGAAACATTTTTTTTCCTAAGTGAGCTTTATTACATGTGGTATCAGAGAAAGGTTTCAAAATTGAGGCCTTTAGTCATTCATGTTTTCCATAATTTATCTGACAGTAAAAATTTGTTGATCTTGCACAGTTAAGATAGAGGAAGGTTGAATAAAAATAAGGCATCATGGAAAAACCTCATGATGAAACTCACATTGGTGATGACAATATTTATGTACATCTCGACCAACAATCCCAGGTCCCTAGCAGAGAGTTGTTAAACATTATGAAAAATCTGCAAGATAAAATATTAAACCTCTGTGCCGATCATGAACGATTACTAAAATATATTGTAGAGTAAGAACGGATAATCAAGAATTTGACAAATAAAGAAAAATCAAAAAATGTGGAGGGAATGAAATAAAATAAGGAAGAAATCTTTAAGTGGAAGGAAATAGAGGAGGAAGCTGAAAGGAAAAAAGAAAAAGTTGAGGAAGAGGAACATAGTTTGTCCTTAATTCAAACCAAGCCTGAAAAGAAACCCAAAGTGGAGTTACAAGGGGAATTTTAAAAAATCAGACCCCCAACGTAGTACGCAAAATCTAAGGAAGCGACAGTAGCCTGGTTGTTGAACACAAATTGGTATTTTTAGGTTTATGATTATACCGCCGAGTTGAATTCCAAGCTAGGCACTTACTAGTTACAGGGGAAAGCGTCCCTGTGGTGGTAAGAATTTCAAACAATTCATAACTTTGAGGGGAAATAAGTTAAATGGGAGGAATTCAAGTGATTATTCAGGGAGAAGTATCTAATAGAATGATATTTTGATGATAGCGCAAAGGAGTTTCATGATTTGAAACTAGGAAATATGTCTATGGATGAACTAATAACTAAATTTATGCATCTGTCACGTTATATGGCTTACATAAAGGAAGAGAAAGCAAAAATTAAACAGATCCTAAGTTTTCTCCCACTCTTCTTCAAGGATATAATTAAGTATGATAACCCCAAGACTATGGATGAGGCTATTAAAAAAGAAATGGTTTCCTACCATAAAGCTAAAGAAAGGAATGATAACTCAAAATATGGGCTTAACAAAAATAAATAATGAATAATGCAAAAAAATAAGGGAGGAAAAAGTGCACAATTTAAGCAGAGTGGCAAGGGAGGAAAAAATTGCAACTCGAACAAGAATAAAATATAGTCCTAGAAGTCACAAGGGTAGACCCAGATTGGGTCTATGCAAATTGAACCTGGTAAAGGATTGAATGGGGAGGATATGGATCCATTAAAATGTTTGGGTTGTGGTGAACCCCAGCTTTTATGAAATTTCCCTTATAATATGAAATCGCTACAGCATCTTCAAAATATCCAAGAGGCTTCCACCGTCAACCATATAGCTAGAAACATTTTGTGAAATAGCACAACATTTGAGGAGTGACAAGTAGAACACCAATCCACCATGGTGGAAATATAAGGTATTATTCTTGATCGATCTATTTATGTATTAATTGATCTAGGTGCTAGCCTAAGTTATATTAGCCCTAAAGTTGTAGCAAATTGTAAACTACTGCCTGAAATTTTTAAAAACCCTTGGATGGTTCAATTGGATATGGGTGAAAAAATAAGGGTCACCATTTGGGTAAAATATTTCCTAATTAAACTAAATGGGAAACAAAATTCAATCAATTTAGATAATATTTCCATTAGGTTCTTATGATGTCCCGATAGGCATGGATTGGCTTGAAATTCATAAAGCACTTGCTAATTGTCTTGCAAAACTAGTTACCTATATGATTGATAGAGGTGAAACTCAAGTTATAAGAGGCATACCCATAAATGTTTCAATACATCAATTATCAACATTACAGTTGAGGAAAGTAGCTAGAAAAGGGTGTCAAATTTTTCCCATCAAGGTAGAAAATCAGTCTTAGAACAATATGACTAAGTTGCTAGAAGAATTGGAGGTGTTGAAAAAATTTCAGGATGTATTTTCAGATGAGATCCGTGGACTACCTCCCAAGAGGGAGATATATTTATCCATGGAACTGGTACCAATAGCAACACCAGTATGTAAGGACCTTTACCAAATGACTGTAACAGAACTTACAAAATGTAGAAATTATATACATTAAGCATGCATATATCCGGACTCTCTTGATCTCACAATATTTATCTTCTTGCAAAATACAGAATCCTTCCACTATAATTCTTGCGGAAATTTAATCAACAATTGCAAAACACATGAAGCAATAAAAACACACATAACACAGTTGTTTAACGGGAAAGCCTGAAGCTAAAAACCCCAACTATCATATTATGTAACATGGAGATCATATGACAATCTCATACAAACATACAAAGCTTATCACAAGCTCTCAGTACAGTACAACCGTCATACACTATATAGGCCTAATCTTGCAAATCCATGCACCGATCTTTGCCACATGCTAGCCTGCCTCCACTACGCAATCCAAGTTGATTACAAAGACCAATTCAATTTAATCCCACTCTCATTGACTGCGTGATTATCATTGGAAACTCCAATGTATATATAGATGCAATTCATGCATCACTAATAGTCACAATGGATAATCCATCTTGCACTTTCACCTATATCTCCACTGGTCTCCACTGGATCTGACATGCATTGTAGTTAACTGTTGTATTGTTCAGTTGATTAATGAGTTATTATTTTGTGAATTAATTAACTAATTAATTAACTCCACTCTCACTAGTGTATCATTTAGTTAGACTAGATACAACTAGCTCAACTATGTTTAACTCAGTTAAACTGAACACAACTCCACCAACTACCTCAATAACTCCACCAAACTCTGTCACATGAGTTCTAATTGAAGTCTTCCATGCAATAGCTCCACTAAACCTTTAGGAATAGCGTAATTCCTTCTGTCAGCTCATGTGCCACATCTGTGCACTTAACTGAAGTGCTCCAAGAGAATAAGATAATGTTTAGAGTCCAAATATTATTAAGAGCTAATAATATTCGACATGTCTATTTTTAGACTCGCAATCTAAAAATAGATTCCGCCCAATATGTCTAAAAATAGAAGTCCATCTATGTTTTCCAACTTGACCAACCATCCACAAATAGCATCTTGCAACTCATAGAATATGATCGACATGTCTAAAAATAGACATAGTCTAAAAATATACTTTGCGCCAAAAATCACCTGTGTGGGCCCCACCTAGTTTAGGTGATTATTTTCCAACTAGGATCAGGAATGATGTTTCAGGATGCCTCCTTCACTGTTTCTTGTTGCAATCTTCAACACTCCCTCTCAACAATAAAGGATTGTCTTTGCATGCGACATGCAACTCCATGCATTCGCCCTGCAACCTTTGCAAGCGCCATGCAACTCCATGCATCTGCTCTGCAACTCTTCCGAAACTGAATAGGCTCCAAACAACTCAATCAATCTGATACATCTATCATCAAATTCTTCGACTTCTGCTTAGATACTGCACATGTCTTCAGGAACCACTGCGATGTTGAACTCTGCACCCATGCACTCTGCACTTGTTGTCAACTCTAAACCGCTCTCCAGTATCCGACATTGTCACTTTGATCTACCTGCATCAATCCAACTGATCATGCTACTGCTGCTCTTTGGGCACCTCGTAGCTAGGTTTAATTCATGAGATCCACACCATCTCCATGAATCCTGCCCATAAATATCCTCTCGGGATTACTCATGCATGTCGCCCCACCTCTCACCTGGTGGTATAGCCGCATGCACTCCCTCTGCCCATCTAGCACAAAATTTCTCTGTATGAGTGGTTTCTCCCACTCCATGATCCTCATCTTGTGGCTGCTCCACATCTTGAGGTTCACTCTTACCTGCATGCAAATCCTGATCCCTCTCAAGCTTCAATTGCATGTCTTTCTTTCACTTCCCAACAGTAGGAAGCTCCACAGAAATCCCATCTACATCAAATCTATAAAGATTCTTCTGCATCTCCAGTTGTGGCTGCTCCACAACCTTCTGAGACTGCTTCTCATGCTGCATGTTGAGAGGCTCCCTCTCAACCACCAAGTCACAAACCTCTACTTTTCTCCTCAAAGCTTTGCATGCATCTTGTACCTCAGTGCATGTAGATTCTTCACTCGCGCACATTGCAATTGTCTCGTCGTCGCAAAACTTTCTAACAAAAGAGCTAATTTTAAATCGATGATATCTCCCTCATCCGAGCTCCGATTCGACCGATTTTTTTTTCAATTCAGGTATTTTTTTGCAAGGAATCCAAATATGCTATTTGTGTTTGAAAATTTTGGATCCAAATTTTCAAATATTCTCTGCAAACTCGCGCACCCAAAAATTCCTGCTCTCATTCCATGTAGAAAATCTATAACACAGCTCTGATACCATGTAGAAATTATATACATTAAGCATGCATATATCCGGACTCTCCTAATCTCACAATATTTATCTTCTTGCAAAATACAGAATCCTTCCACTATAATTCTTGCGGAAATTTAATCAACAATTGCAAAACACATGAAGCAATAAAAACACACATAACACAGTTGTTTAACGGGAAAGCCTGAAGCTGAAAACCCCAACTATCATATTATGTAACATGGAGATCATATGAAAATCTCATACAAAGCATACAAAGCTTATCATAAGCTCTCAGTATAGTACAATCGTCATACACTAATCAAGCCCAATCTTGCAAATCCATGCACCGATCTTTGCCACCTGCTATCCTGCCTCCACTGCACAATCCAAGCTGATTACAAAGACCAATTCAATGTAATCCCACTCTCATTGACTGCATGATTATCATTGGAAACTCCAATGTATATGTAGATGCAATTCATGCATCACTATAGTCACAACTGATAGTCACACTTGCTCTTTCACCTATCTCTCCACTGGTCTTTATTGGATCGACATGCATTGTAGTTATTTGTTGTGTTGTTCAGTTGATTAATGAGTTATTTTTTGTGAATTAATTAACTAATTAATTCACTCCACTCTCACTAGTGTGTCATTTAGTTAGACTAGATACAACTAGCTCAACTATGTTTAACTACGATTCGTGAGCACAACTCCACCAACTACCTCAATAACTCCACCAAACTATGTCACATGAGTTCTAACTGAAGTCTCCATGCAATAGCTCCACTTAACCCTCAGGAATAGCGTAATTCCTTCTGTCAGCTCCTGTGCCACATCTGTGCACTTAACTGAAGTGCTCCGAGAGAATAAGATAATGTTTATAGTCCAAATATTATTAAGAGCTAATAATATTCGACATATCTATTTTTAGACTGGCAATCTAAAAATAGATTCCGCCCAATATGTCTAAAAATAGAAGTCCATCTATTTTTTCCAACTTGACCAACCATCCACAAATAGCATCCTGCAA
The DNA here is from genome assembly GCA_034641835.2 of Pinus albicaulis. NCBI lineage: Eukaryota > Viridiplantae > Streptophyta > Pinopsida > Pinales > Pinaceae > Pinus > Pinus albicaulis. The sequence continues at coordinate 759,644,651 of CM076575.1, read as the reverse complement.
CTTATAGAATATGATCGACATGTCTAAAAATAGACTTTGCGCCAAAAATCACTTGTCTGGGCCCCACCTAGTTTAGGTGATTATTTTCCAACTAGGATCAGGAATGATGTTTCAGGATGCCTCCTTCACTGTTTCTTGTTGCAATCTTCAACACAAAATTGAAAGTTCAATTGCAGGAATCGTTGAGTAAAGGATATATTAGGCCCAGTGTATCCCCGTGGGGTGTACTGATCCTTTTTGTTAAAAATAAGGAAATAACGTTTATATTGTGCATCAATTATCACTAACTGAATAAGTTAATAGTAAAAAATAAATACCTTCGACCCCACATTAATGATCTTTTTGACCAAGTTAATGGACCAACATTTTTTTCCAAGATAGATCTCAGATTTGGGTATCTCAAATTGAGGAAAAAGGAACAAGACATACTAAAAACAATGTTTCAAACCCAATATTGACACTATGAGTTCACTATGTTACCTTTCGAGTTTACAAATGCATCTACTACATTTATGTTTTTAAGGAACAACATCTGTAGCAGGTTTTTAGATAGATTCATGTTAATTTTTATAGATGATATATTGGTGTATTAAAAAAATCTAGAGGAACATAAACAACATTTGGAAATAATATTATGAACCTTGCCGAAAACCAATTATATGCAAAATTCAATAAATGTGAATTTTTTCAAAATAAGATACAATACTTGGGTCATCCGATTTCAAAATAAATGATATTAGGGTATCCTATAGAAATAAATTGAAGTTTTCAACTACAAATGAATTCAAACCAAAAATAATAGACACAAATTTCTTCTACTCAATCTACAGAAGGGTTCAAAACATACAATAAAAACACATGCAATTATTCAATCACAATGAACACATTTTTTACTAGGGAACCCAACTCGGAAAAAACCGTCCTCTATTTGTATCAAATATGATGAGACCCATGATATATTACAATGAAAACTTCAATCCTTGAAGCTCAACCTACACTATAATATTGATCTCCTTCTCTTGAGGCTGCTCTGGCCAATACTTAGCCAAAATAGGCCTCCTTTTCCCTATTATTTCCTTGCGCAATTCCTTCTCGTAAAGAATAGGAGGCTCTTATTTCCTTGCACAATTCCTGAGGAAAATAGTTCACATGCTACATACAAACTTTGTACACTCACTAGTATATAATAATAAATACAATTATGCCTTTTCCCTCCAATCAACTAGGAAATTATAATTGCATGCATGACTAGGGCTATTTTTAGTAAATTGACTAGTTAACTGGGATATCAGTGAGTTAACAATTATAACTACTCAACTGAACTCCTATTGAATCTATTCATGACTATAGCTCAAATAACTAATTTTCACTAACCATAACTCCACTAGATTTCTAGATCTTATCAATCAACTCATGCACAACTCTACTTCTTTCCCACAAACTCAAACTGACTGAGTTAACTAGGTCACTTGGCCATGTCACTCCTATTAACTACAACTCAAGTCATCATGTTGATGTGGAAATTCGAATTTCTCCATTTGACAAAGGAACAAGCCAAATGAAGCCTTTTCTTGCTACAATTTAATAGATCCCGAGAAAGTCAAGGCCATGGTACCCAAGGACGTGGTTGACATAAGATATTTTATGGAGATTTTACAATTTCACATACCCTATAACCTCATTATAGAAGAAATGGGTAAAATTCTTATGCACGGAACAGTGCTAGGAAAGATTTTAAACGTTGAAACACTTACTTACAGTTACTCCAGTACTGAAAATAGAAGATCCAGAAAAATAATTTGAAGTGTGTACAGACACATGCCTTGAAGGTTTGGGGGTGTGCTTATGTAGGAGGGGCAATTTGTGGCTTATGAGTCTCGAAATTTGATAAAACATGAGAAAAATTATGAAATATGTGACTTAGAGTTAGAAACGGTAATTCCTGCCCTCAAAATGTGGATGCATTATTTGATAGGAAGAAAATTCACTTTTGTCATGGATCATGTGAGTTTGAAATACTTTTTCATCCAGCCCAAGATGAATGTCAGGAAAGCCAAGTAGATGGACTTCTTGAGTGAATACGACTTTGACATTAAACATATAAAAGGTATAAAAAAATAAGGTCGAAGGTGCCTTAATTCGGATTTTAAAAGAAGTATATGAGGTTTCTATCAGTCACAGTGAAACATTTTTGTCGGAACAGGTAAAAAAGGAAACTTTAAAATATCATAATTACGACCAAATATATAAAAGCTTGGAAACTAAATATGATCTAGACAAGTAGTTGTTTATGAAATCAGCAAAAATGGATTTCTAACCTATAAAAACAGACTTTATATACCATATCAGGAGGAAATCATTGTTTATCGAATTGGGTACTCGGTTAAAATTTAGTACTATATACCATCCACAGATAGAGGGGAATACTGAAAGTGTGAACCAGATTCTTAAGGATATGTTTCATATGTATTGCATGAACTATCCCACTAAGTGGGAGGACTACATAAACTTGGTATAATTCGCTTATAATAATGGCTATCAAGCCTCATTATAAATGAGTTGTAACGCCTCCTCCCATGTCTACCCACTTTCACTGGTTTCCCCAGGGTAAACATGAGATGATGGTCACTATGATAAGACTCAACCTGCTATATGATCTTAAGTAAATGGAGTCAACAAATTAAGACCTTACTGACTTCCCTCAGGTGTTACAGGACCTACAGGAGCAACCCAACCCCTCCAGGTGTCCAACTGATCCAGGTGGATATCGGTGGCCTTCTACCTATTCCATTTGGACCCGCAGCATCAATTCTTTTAGTTTTTTAGCTTCAGCACTGCTTACCATTTTTAGTAGTTTTTTGGGTCCTGAACTTCTGGAGCTATTTTGAGACCCTAAACGATGTTTTTTGGGAAAACAGGCTCAAAATTTAGTCCTCGGATAGATCTTTCTAACGAGCTATTGAGCGCATCAAACGGAGATCGGATGCCAAAGTTACGTCCTCGGGAAGTTGAAACACCAATTTACCCAAACGGGACCCACAGTTTTGGCGCTTCATCTCCTAGGGTTAGGTTTTTGGAAGTTTCGGATTCTACATTGTTTCTCAACAATAAATAGGCCCTCGAGCCTCATTGTAATACAGTTGAGGGGCTGGTAGCCATCACATCTCTTCTCAAGGATACGGTACCAGTGCCCTAGCTCGTCCATTTCCATTATTTCTATAAGCATGTTTCAGTCAGTTGTTTTGTAACATAGTTCATAGGCCTGTAGCCGCCACATCTCTTCTCGGAGATAAGCCTACCAGTGCCCTAGCTGTTTATTTCCATTTTTTCTATAAACAACTTTCAGTTATGTAACACAGTTCAGGGGCTGGTAGCCGACACATCTCTCCTCAGAGATAAGCGCTACCAGTGCCCTAGCTCGCTTGTTCTGATTATGTCTATATTGTAACACAGTTCAGGGGCTGGTAGCCAACACATCTCTTCTCAGAGATAAGCTCTGCAAGTGCCCTAGCTTGCTGGTTCTCATCATTTCAGTTTTGTAACACAGTTTAAGGGTTTGGTAGCCGAGACATCTCTTCTCAAAGATAAGCGCTACTAGTGCCCTAGCTTGCTTGTTCTGATCATGTCTGTATTGTAACACAGTTTAGGGGCTGGTAGCCGACACATCTCTTCTCAGAGATAATAATTTCCAATACCCTAGCTGTTCATTTCCATTATGTCTCATTGTAACATAGTTCAGAGGTCTATAGCCACCACATATCTTCTCAGAGATACGCCTACCAGCGCCCTAACTGTTCATTTCAGTCATTTGTTTTATTAATAAAATGAAGCATTATTTCCACTGCATCTCTGTATCTATGGCTATATGTGTATTCTGTTGTGTTCCTGCATAAAATCCGGATCAGTGGTATCAGAGCGGGTCTGCTCTTTATTTGTTTTTCGTTTCATGTCCCCAACGTGGCCAAGGTATAAGGAGTTCAACCTCGCAACCCTGACGACCCCCCATGGTGGAAGAAAAGAAAGATGAGGGAGCAAGAGATCCTATCAAAATCTTTCTCGAGGAGGCCCTCGAGAAACAGAGGAACATGATGATGGATGAAATTTTCCGAGATCCTTCAACAGCTACCCACCCGTGACACATCTACATCCAGCACGTTCGCCAATAGGTCCGCGACATCCTAGACAAATCTAATACCAAGTTCAGCAAAATTTGCTGGAGAACTAATTTAATGGAGACCAAGAATGCCCATGAGGGAGGAATGCATCTAGTGGATATTGGTGGCTCTCACCTATTCCATTTGGATCCCAAAGATCAATTCTTTCAGTTTTTCAAATTTTCAAAGATCGCTATTATTTAGCATGTGTCCTCAACTTCCCATTTTCATTTTTGGAGGCCCTAAAGATGTTTTTGGAAATAAGGAGTTACTTTATGTCATAGATCATGTTGTTTCATTCAAAAGTTGTACTCCTCGGACAGATCTTTCTAACGAGCTATTGAGCACATCAAACGGAGATCGGATGCCAAAGTTACGTCCTTCTGAAGTTGAACCACCAATTTACCCAAACGGGGCCCACAGTTTTGGTGCTTCATCTCCTACGGTTAGGGTTTTGGACGTTTCGGATTCTACATTGTTTCTCAACAATAAATAGGCCCTCGAGCCTCATTGTAAGATAGTTCAGGGGGCTGGGAGCCGATACATCTCTTCTCAGAGATAAGCGCTACCAGTGCCCTAGCTCGCTCCATCTCCATCATTTCATCAGCACAGCTAGTCATTGCTTTGTAACATTTCAGGCTCCTCAGAGCTGGCCACATCTCTTTAGAGATAAGTCACTGTGCTGCCCTAGCTATTTTTTTCCATTCGTCTCAGAACAACTTTCAGCTTATGTAACACGCTCAGGGCTGTAGCTTCACACGAATCTTTTCTCTTAGATAAGCGCACTAATGCCCAGTCGCTTGTTCGATCATGTCCGTATTTTAACACAAATAAAATAACCAACACATCTCTCTTCCTGTATATGTCTTTCGTTTACCAGTGCCCTAGCTCGCTGGTTCTCATCATTTCAATTCTGTAACACAGTTCAGGGGATCAGTAGCCAAGACATCTCTTCTCAGAGATAAGCGCTACCAGTGCCCTAGCTCGCTTGTTCTGATCATGTCTGTATTGTAACATAGTTCAGGGGATGGTAGCCGACACATCTCTTCTCAGAGATAAGTGTTTCCAGTACCCTAGTTGTTCATTTCCATTATGTCTCATTGTAACATATTTCAGAGGACTGTAGCCACCACATCTCTTCTCAGAGATATGCCTACCAGTGCCCCAACTGTTCATTTCAGTCATTTGTTTTATTAATAAAATGAAGCACTATTTCTGCTGCATCTCTGTATCTATGGTTATATGTGTATTTTGTTGTGTTCCTGCATAAAATCCGAATCACCAACCCCTGAGATAACTCTCTTTTTCATTGAACTAGAGCCTCAACCACTCCCTTTATAAGGCATGAAAGCGACTATAAGCCTCCACTCATTCCCATAGTTCTTCCTACCAGTGATTGTGGACTTTTCTATTCAGTTATATGTCAGTGACCCTGAATTCTAAGCCACTTTTTTAGGGCTACAACTCAAGCCTCTACTCATAACTCAGTGAAACTTTCAGAAATGATGAGTAACATAGAAACAAATCCTCTAAGACAAAACTTGAATTAGGACTTAACCTAACCCCTCCCAACTGGGACCAAAATTTCGTCAAACACCTGGTAAACATGCAACCTACAGGTCACGAATGCATATCTAAACATAAGGATCTGAAAATTTATCCGAGGCTTAACAAGAAGGATCAATGCCTTCTCAAAATAGTTTTCATAACACTAGTTAGTTCACACATTCATGAACTAGACATTCATAATGAAAATGTGATAAGATTCATAATTAGATCTGTCATATAACCATGCTTATAACTAGCATATAACCAGATAAATATCAATGATAGAAAAACCATTAAAGCAACAAAACCAAAAGTACATTTACTCATCAAAAGCAAGAGAAACTTGGCTCTTATTAACCATATGCAAAGACCAACCAGGTATGGTACTTCCACGTACCACCCGACCATATATTGGGTTGAACCAAAGCTTTCTTTCAGATAATCACCCCTGTGCCATATTCCAAGCATGAATTTTGTATCTCATGGGATAAACCAATACATAAACAACTAAAGGAATCATAGGTTAAACTGCCTCCACCCTCACCATATTGTGAACTCACCTAAACTGGTCCCAAGATCATAAAACCAAACCGAGCTTGGATGACTCAAAATTCCTTCACCATCCCTTGAGGAATTTTCTTGTCTCCACCTAACTATTGAGGGCTTCCCTGAGAAAACCATCTACACCCCCAATCCTTGGGATTTTCCCGAGACTACCTCACCCGAATCTAAAACCTTATGAAAATCTAAAGCTCAACCGAGAAATAATTCCATCACACCATGGCTATCTATAAATAGAAAGGAAATGCTAAAACCAATTTAAAAACCTAACAAAATCCATGCCACCAATAGCAAATAAATAAAAAATACACATGCATATACCACGCATGCCAAAACTAGCTAGGAAATCATACATGCAATCTGTTACCTCCAAGTATTCCTTTTGAAGCTACTTGATCCAACCTTTCCTTGCTTGATCCTTGATTTCCTTTGCTTTCCTGTTCCTCCCTTGTCCTTCCTTTGCTTTATTTCTTTCCTTATCCTCTCTGAAACTAATCCCAAAACTGAATTGAAAAAAAAAATAAAAGTTTTGAACAAATCATCATAATCCTTTTTATCATTTATGCCTCTATTTTCTTCAGTTTCCTCTATTTTCCTTTTAATTTCCTCCTCACATGCAACCTATGACCTTCCACCTTCCTTTTCTCCTAATTTCCTTTATTTTCATAAATAAAATTCCAAAAATACTTTTTTTCCTTTTCAATTCTTTATCATTTCTTTCGTCGATTTCCTTAGCCATAATAAGACAAAATGAACACCCACTAGGATGTTTTTCCAAACATTCAGCTTGGAATACATGTCCCATGACCTTGGTCTTATTTTACTTTTATTAACTTTATTACATGGATTTTTTACCTAGGGATGTTACAGACCCCTCCCCCTTAGTGGAACACCGTCCTCAGTGTTAAATGACACCAAAAACTAGCAAAACCACTAAAAATAAAAACATGATGCTTGTGGATCTTTATAACTTAGCTCGTTGCAGTATTTATAATGAAAAACCTACTCAAAAGAAAAACCATCATGAAAAAAATGACAACATGACAACCATATCGCTTACTGGAGCTTTATAACATAGTTCATTATGGTATTTACAATAACAAACACATTTTCTTCAACTAGCAAATAACCATATTATCTATGGAGCTTTATAAATCCAACATGATACCATATTTACAATAATATACACATATGCACATTTTCTCTAACTATAAAATAAAAGGATACAATGCCTGCATCTGCAACAAGGGAGTATGGAGGCTCACACATCCACCCTCAAAAGTAGTACTAGGATTATCCTCCTTCACAAGAAGTCCAAAATCCACTGCCAAGGTCAAACCTACATCGAAGTTCCAACGCTACAATCCTTGTACTACTTGTCCTCTTAGTGAATAGTTACCAACTCAATGTTCAAGGGCACACTCCCAATGTGCGTTTGATTCCATCTAGAAATGATAATGACTAAAACAAATCCATCCCCCGAACTTCACTTATTTGCTACACAGTCCCTCGGGAAATCCGGAAATCCCCTTTTGTATCTTCCTTCACCTTACAAGTTCCCTGAAATCCCCTATCCAGGGAAATCCATCCCTTGGCAAGGTTTATTTGCATCGGAATGTCCAAAATCAAGGCATATTCCTGCCTCAAAACCATCATATTGTTCATAGAATTCTCATGGAAATCAATGGACATTATTGGATACCATTTTCCCATAATGGCCCTCCTCCTGAAGTGCTTTACCAGAATACTACTACATGTTCTAATTCATGTTGACATATTTCTCTAACTTATTCTTCAAAATTTTGATTTAGAAAAATATCGTTTGAAGAAAATAAGTTCCTGTGCACTTCTTTAAATGTTAGAACAGTGAAAATTGTATGGAATATATAGTATACTTTAAAATCTACAATATTTCCATAAAAGATTCCAATTCACGATAGTTACTCAAACTTGAAACTATTTTACATGTTTTCTATAAATTATATAGAAAATTAAGGAAATTTGACCATATCCTTAATGTACACAATATTTTTGGAAATTAAAAATTTTCATCGGATTTCTACCTTTATAGTTTATAGTACGAAATTAGTTTATTTAAATGTTAAAACAATGGAATGCTTTCAACTTTTTTACTGAATCCTTCTACTTAATATTTTTTAGAATTATAAGGATCCATCATATTAATTTTTTTACTTAAAACAATCAAATATTTCTGTAAAATATATAGATAACTTGAAAATAGAAATTTTTGCATAGTTTTAACAAAATATTTGAGGTTGAGATTTATCGAGGATTATAGTGATTTGTCAATTTCTACTAAATTTTCTATGAAAAAATAGAATACCTAAAGTTTTAGAAAATTATGCATTTTTTATACTGAATTTAATAGTTAGCATTTTAGAGGATATAAGAAGTATGGATTTTCTAAATCTAGGAAAACCTTTCTATGAAACCCTTGGGATGTTTTCCCACATTTATAGATGACATATTTAGTAAACCTATCTATGTATACTAGTGCGCCTTACCTAGAGATATTTCAACTAGGCACTTATTGGCATGGAACCAGCCAAATGTATGGTAACATTGTCGACAATGGTTGAGGTAACATCTTGGGTAAATTTCTACATGTATGCTTCTATAACATAGAATTTTTTTATATAGGTTGAAATAGTCAAATACTTTTGTAAAATTTAAAATATTTTGCAATTTTTTTACTAAATATTTACAGTTAACATTTTGAAGATTATAAATATCCATAAAGGTCTCGAAAATTTATAATAAATATATTGTTCCTTAATCTGGAAACAATTAAATAATTGTGAAGTCCAATAATATACATGTTAGCCTTTAGCATATTTGTTCAGGACAATATGGTTAGTTGAAAGCTCCTTAGTTTTACTTGTTATTCCCCAATATGATGAGGGTGTTGTTTGAGAAATACTAAATGATTTTTAGTCATGCAATTGCTATTTTATAAGCAAAATTGTTCAATTTGAAACATTTAAGCTATAAATCATTATATTCATTAAGACACTTTTATCTGTTGGTTTATGTCTAATATCAAATTTATGTCATAGAAGAAACATGTGAGCACACACATCATTAAAATTAACATGGAGCTCCACAAATCAAATGTTTTTGCAACTATCATGCTATAGAAAACAAAATAATGCTAGAGTATAAGGCATACCCATGGCCCCTTGCCTCCAACGCCCTCCAAAAAAAGGAAAGAGGCGAAGCCTAATTTTGAACGTTGGGTTCATTTGAAAGTATACGAAAGATGAAAGAAGATGACAAACAAAATTCAAGAAAAAATCAAAATCATTTTGCCAAGGTGAGAATGCCATCAAAATAAAATTTGAATTCTTTGGACTATAGGTGTGAAGTTTTGGATGAATAGAGTTTTACATTGGATGGAATCAATTAAGTGTTTAAAGAGAGAATTTGGGAACTCCTGAGACTAAACCCAGTCATTATAAATACGCATATTAATAAATAATAATTATTATTAAAAAAAATATATTTATTAATTAAAATAATGATAAATTATTTATTATTTAAAATTTAATAATTAATTTTAATTAAAAAAAAAATTAAACCTAATATAACATCTTAACTAAGTGTTGTATCTTTGACATTTCTTATTCAATATGTATGAGATTTTAGGTAGATTCTTCCTTTATTTGGTTTGGGCATGCAATTTTCCATTATTAATTTTTTGTTCAACTTTGGGAGTTGTCCATTATAGCATACATGTTGCTTAAATACTTCAATTTATACCTTAATTTTACATAACTTTATATAGAAATATAAAGTAACCAAAAGTAAAAATATATATATATATACCTTTTAGTATGAAGAAGAAATATAATTTATTCACTGCTTAATATGGAGATGAGTAAAAATAATAATTTACTTTTTACTAAGAGGAAGAAATGTCATTTATTCACTATATAATATGGAGATAACATGAAATAGTATTATTGATGTTACATGACATGTAATTCATTCTATCTTCAGTTTACATGTAATATTTAAAACAAAATATATTTTACTATCAACCATAAGTTAACTAGAAAATTGATCCATGTGGATATTGGCGGCTACTTGCCTATTCCACCTAGACCCCGCCATTATTTCTTTCAGTTTTTCAGTTTCCTTAATTATAGCACACTTTACTATTTTTGTCATTTTTCTAGTCTTGAACTTCTACAGCTATTTTGAGGCCCTAAACGACATTTTTTTGGAAAACAGGTAAACATGAATCATTAAATCATGTATGTAGTCGAAAGTTGTAGTCCTCAGATAGATATTTCTAATGAGGTATCATGGTGTCAAACAGAGATCGTATGCCAAATTTATGACCCTCGAAAGTTGGTGTACCAATTTACCTCAATGGGGCCCACATTTTTGGTGATTCATCTCCTAGGGTTAGGTTTTTGGATGTTTAGGATTTTCCATTATTTCTTAATAATAAAGAGGCCCTTGAGCCTCATTGTAACATAGTTCGGAGGCATATATCCGCCACATATATTCTCAAAGGTAAGCTACCATCGTCTAAGCTATTTTATTTCCATTTTTTTGGTAAGCATATTTTAGTTCTTTGATATGAATGAAATGAAGTGTTATTTCTAATGCATCTCTGTATTTGTGGTTATATATGTATTATGTTGCGTTCTTGTCTAAGTTTGGATCACAATTGCACCGAGATGTGCAAAGGAATGTCGATAGGAGGAGTGGGGGAATGTGGGAAGCAATAATCAAGCAAAATATATGGACACTGAAATACAATGCGAGGTGTTCAATATTTGGATGGAGATGAGGACAAATATCAGGAGGAGAATGTGTGGGATTTAGAATTGATCAATCATATGTCTGAGTTAAAATTGCATTAAGTCAAAATGTTTGAAAACAGACGTCCAACACACATGCACACCACTGTTATTTTGTCAAGTGAAACATAAGATCGGGGAATTTTTGTACATCGATGCGCATAAAATTTAAAAATAAATAAAGAAGTGCATTCCATGAATGAGAAGAGGTCCAGTCAAATGGTAGCCACGGTCCTTACATTCACATGAAAGCCACATAAGATTCAATATTAATGATGTTTTTATTGCGACTTCGACTATGAAAGAAATAGCTGGAGCAAAACAATTGCTCCTGATCTCCCCTTGGATGCCATCAAGACGCTCAACTAGCTCGTCTTCGCAATGGAAAAATCAATTTTTTGGAAGAAAATATAATGATTAGAAGCAATTTTTTGACAATTTCTCTGGTGCTAGAATGAGCGTAGAGGTCCTGGTCGAAGGTGAAGAGTCCCTCAAAGTTCACAAGGTATACATAAAACTTATGATCGAATACTGTGTGCGTGTGAATGTTTAAGATGGTAGTGTTGGAATTGGTATTGGAAGGGCAGATTGTGTACAAACCCTTTTCAAAAGTTTTTATAGTCTAATTATTTTATGTCATAGAAATATTTTTAGTTAATTTTCAAAATGCCATAAATATTTATTATATAATTACAAATTTGAATTATATAATTTAAAGTTTGAATCAATTTTTTAAATTTTGAAATGATGAATTAAATTACTTTTATTTTGAAATATTGAATTTATTTATATATATATATTAAAAAATATTTTAAAAACCAAATATCACATTCTTAAGTATTGGAAAATTCCAACTAAGTACCTAAATGTAGAGAACGCCTTCACTTATTTTTTAGTTGACGTCATAGTCTATGCCTTCTAGAAAATATGTTGATTACTCTAACCTATAGGTGACACCATATGTTATGGATTCTCTTTTTGAAAATTTGCAATTGCCTAAATCCATTAATTGATGGGACATTTCAAGTGGATCATTTATTTCAGAGTCTATCCAATCCATTGAGAGCAGAAGGTAGGAATTACGATGAAATACGTAATTATGGATGAACTAATAGAGCCAGTTTCGAGAAAAAACCATGTTTTCATAAACCACAAGGGAACCAACATGAAGCCCACTCTTGTTAGCCTCATCTACCATCGTCTCACAAAGTGTGGGATGTGCGTCTTTATGGACAAGGAGGAACTTCGCACGGGAGATGTCGTCTACCCTGCAATCCGAGGAGCCATTTACAGTGCCTCCGTCCATATTCTCATTTTTTTAGAAGTATGTGGAATAACGTTGGTGCTTTGGTGAGTTGCATTGGATTTTGAGTTCATCACATGAGCACAAAATTATCCTTGTGTTTTATGATGTTGATCCCTTTGACCTTAATTATGTTTACAAGGGATGTTATGTTGAAGCCTTCCGGGAACATGAAATTACAGGGAAAGTAGCCATGTAAGTGATTGGAAAACGGAAGGTGTCCCTCTGAAAAGCTGCAAACATGTGTGGTTTTTCGTTCAAAACCAATGAAAGATGAATGCATACATTATAACTATTTTGCAGTGTATCATATTCATTTAAAATATTTTCTACTAATTTCTATCATAACTAAATTTGTTTATTATTTCAGTGACCAAGGCAAGTATTTGGAGGGTATTGTCGAATATGTTTTGGAAGTCATGAAATGGGCGCTGTTAGAAGTGGCTGCATACCCAGTTGGACTAGATGAAGTCGTGGAGGATTTCCCATTCTATATTGATTTGGTGTGTGTATGTGTATTAATAAATTTCATATATAATATATAAATTTATCAATATATTACATAGTTATATTATTTATATATTTTGAAATTTTGAAAAATCTATATATTCAAACCTAATGGAAAACCTTATCGTAACCTCATCACTACATTCAAATTTGAATCAAGCTTCATCGTTGTTGAACTTGAACTCCAACCGGAACCATGGGACATTTGGTAGTGGTAAGGATATTTTTCAATCAACCATTCTGATTGATTAGGAACATCAACTGGTAAAAATCTCTACAAATAAAAGCCAAGAGTCTTCTAGAATTTTCCCAAAAAATCAGGACTATTGAGATCTCCATTCCAAGTCCCAATTTGCATTTCATGGTTGGGACAAAGCATTGTATTTTCATTGACTTTGTAGAGGAACTGCTATTGGTGGTAAAATGAAATCGGGGTTGTTAATTTTCCAACCATTTACAAAATATTAATGTCACAAAGCAATGCAACAACCATATGTTAGAAGGTGATTTCCATTAAAATTGTATTTTCACAGGCTATCCCTGATTTTGGATAAATCGCACGCAAAACAATTCAGTAACAGGATTCTAACAAGCCATCTGATAAACTTTACATTGGAATATGGCAACATAAAATTGTTAATCACCCAACACCTTGCACTGGAAATTATTATGTTGAGTGATGCTTAGTTTCATGGATAGATTTACCTTTGTATGCAGTCCTTACTATCTAATCATCTGACACCAACAACTTTGTTTCAACTGAAACAATCTAGAAATCTATATACAACGTAAAGCACAAATAGTTTAAGAATATATGCCCCTGTTTTGGGTTCCAAACCATAATTATGCCTCTTATAGCCTAATATGACACAATTGAAGACACCAATATGTTACAAGCAAAATCCAGAGTCTTAAACATACTTCAACGCCCACAAATATGGCAAGGAAGGAAATTACCATGGAAACTTGAATTTGCAATGATAGCTTACTCTATGAAGTTCCACAAATCATTTTTACTATCTATCAATAATAAAAATACCATGGTGTTAACTCTTATTGAGTTGACTCTGCTTCTGATGGTTACCAACATACTTATCAGTTGTTTGTAATATCCTTAGTCCTTAGTGGTACCACACAAGACCAAAGTTAACTTAAGTATATATTATTGTATGAAGAATAACCATAACAGATAGGATGACTTTCCATGAGAAAGATGAAAAGTAAACTGAGTCAAAATAAATAAGATACACTACGTTCTAAATGACATATGCTAATATACAGATCTAGTTGTTATTACATGAGTCCTAGAATACAACCTCCTATCTATCTAATAAAATCAGCAAGCATATTTATATCTATGTTTTGCTTTTTATGAATTTCATACTGTTCAAATTCATTTATTACTCTGTCCTGCTTTGGGAGTATCTCACATTGCTCTCATGTCAAGCAAAACCATATCTTATGTTCTTAGGGGTGGTATAATAATAGGTGAGCCTATTAAAGAATATTATTAGAAATTTGTTCTTAGGTATGTTGCTTTTACTTGTGAGATATTTTTATGGGATTATAATTTCGTCGGTAAAAGAAGTGAAAGGATCTCTCATTAAGGTAATGAATTGTAGTATTTCATGCAGACAAAGAAGTTGTAAGCATAAGCCTTTATTAAAGAACAAGAATCATGAAAAATTCGTCTAGATGTTTCAACAAATTTAGCTCCATGAATATAACCGATTATTTTTATTGAATAGCTTAAAATTTTGTACGATGTTTCTAAGAAATCTAGAACTACATAAATATATTCCAAGGGATTTTCAAAATTTTTGACAAACTTAAGTCCAAACATTGTAACAAAGAATTTGATTTTTTTTCAACTCATTTAATAGAAAGGTAGTACTATCATAATCAATGATTTTCTAGAAAAAAAATGACATTTTCCAAATATCAAGAACTAACAACTAAGACTAGCCAGATTCCGCAAATTTAATCACCAAAAATGTTATACATACACAAAATTCTCTAAAAACGTAGTTTTCATTTAATATTTAAAATAAAATTCTTATATTATAAATTTAAGATAATGAGGTGGTTATAATTTTAATCTACTCTTAATTATAAATTTATTTGCTGCATATATGATTGCATAAGCTTAATTTTCTTTGAAAAACTTAATGGACTTGATGGAAAATACTAACTCTCATTCAATAGTTTTTCATCTTTAAGCTCCCGCTTTACCTTTTACTATTTAGATTATACTAATTCCTCTGGTACTCCTATAGTTTGTCACTATTGATTGTACATTTAGTCCCATTTACCTACCTTTTTGGTCAATCAAGGCCATGAATAAAATTATTGCTTATTAAAATGACCTTATATTTTCTCTTCTTTTCTCAATGGAGAATGTTTTCCTGATTTCATTTTTTCCTAATTCGACAAAAAACCAACTTGTTAGACTCAGATTGTGAAACAAAAGTATGATCATTTTTCTCTCTCATGAAATTGTAAATGAATTACATATTTTTCTTATCCGACAGAAGAATAATTGCTATAAAATTCAAATTCATCATAAAAAATAAGAGCACACGAATTTTGTTTCTAATAAAATGTGACCGCACTTTAAAAAAAATGTTATCTTTTTTTTCAACGTGAAAAATACTCTGGTTTATATTTAGTACCAGGACAAAAACCTTTTTTAGCTCATAAGAGTTTCATTACATTCAGATTTCGAAAGTAATGAGGACTTTCCTTCATTTTACTTCCCTTCAAAATATGTTTTCAATAAATCGGCTCATCCACATGGGTAAAATGATTAACAAATTTCGAAATACAGTCATTTTAATAACCAACAAAACCAAAAAAACAAAAATGCCAGCATATTTCTGCAATTTCCCTTCCTCCATGTAGTTCATTTTATATCATCCGATCCACTGCATAAGCTGTACAGTCAATCCATATCTCATATGAAATTGACTTTCCCAACTGCTCCAATTCCATTTGAGTTGATTAACTCATAATGCATTTCTCCAAATGTTCCTTCCAGTCCTTTCTTTGATAGACGATTAGCTTCGTTGTTTTTCTCCCTGTAGACATGAGAAAAATAAATGGAAGAGAAAGTCCTCTTTAAAGCACATATTCTCTCAATCCAGTGAGCTAACATTCCAGGGTTTAAAGTGGCTTTCTGATTCATATGATCGATAAGGATTTTGGAATCCCCAAAAACCCATATTTTTCCATATATAACTGACACGCGAACCATAAAAGGCCCCAAAGAGCCAGGCATTCAGCCTTCATATTTGTTCCAGTTCCTCCATTCCAGTTGATCTTATAATGGCAAGTGGATGAAATCATTATCCATGCACCACAGCCACAAATGGAATGTTGGGAGGCCCCATCAAAATAGCCAGCTGGATAATGAATCTCATGTGGGCGTAATCTTATTGATAAATCAGAGGGTGGCTTCTAGCATATTTTTAAACTTTCCCATGAACTATAAATCTGAAAAGCAGTCTTTAAAGGGGAGCAAGGATGTCCCACAAATAATTTTCGATTTCTGTTGCACCATATGTACCTATGATATAAAATAGGAATTACCCTGTAGTTCTTACCTCTATGCTGGTTGCTGGATATGCATACTATCACATAAAATTTTCAAGGTTTCCATGGCGAAAGAGCATAGATATAAAAGATGTAGGTTGTCCTCGGATTCTGCGCCACATAGAATACACAAACCCGACCCCTGCCATCCTCTCTTTTGCAGATTTTTCCATGTTAAGTTCTTGTCTCTCCATACTAGCCATAAGAAAATAATCATTTTCACCTTAGCTTTTCTTCTCCACATGACCCTAAACCAGCTTTCAGGTTCTTGAATTAATTTTTTTTTATCAAGGCAGTGTAAATTTCCTTTACTTTTGGTCCTTCACTTGGTCTATTTCCTCCCCATATGATTCTATCACCTTCATCAGACCTACAGAGTCCTAAAGACCTCATGGATTTTATGTATCCATACCATTATAATTCCCATCTCTCATCCATTCCCATTTCTGTAAGAGATTTCCATCGTGGAGCCTCACATTCCCAACCGCCAATGATCTGTTGCATATAAAAGACCCCCCTCTGATTAAGGATTTTCATTAGCTCCTCATTTAAATTATGTTGTGAATCAGACTCCATCGTGAGTTGACTGCCTATCAGGATTTTGTGCCCGTTCCCAAAATTCCATCTAATATTTTCCTTTATTATTGGCCAGATTTTACCAAAGCCCTTCCAAATAGCTAAACTGATGCTACTTTCCTTCCATCCCGATATTACAAGGTCCTCCATTATCACCTAATCAAGGTATTTGTTCTGGACAATCTCTCGCCATATGCTTTTGCCCTTTAAGCACCGACACAAATATTTGATAAGAAGGGATTTTCCAAACACATCCATATCTAAAGTACCCCAGCCTCCTTTGTCTTTTGGAATAGTAATATATTCCCACCTTGCTAAATGAATAGGTATTTTTTCTTACCCACCTCCCCAAATGAATCTGGCCATTATCTTTTTTATTTCCTTCATAATTTTATTAGGTATAATGTAAAGATGCGCCCAGAAAATAGTAATTTGTTGTAAAACTGCCTGCATCATAATCATTCTACCACCCCTAGATAACCATCTGGCTGACTAGATATGTAACTTCTTACGAAATTTTCTAATGAGCCACATCCAATCCTCCGCGAGGTAATTCATAGCTTTCAACCTAAATCCAAAATATGAAAACCCATCCTTCAATGGTGCCTTGCAAAAATTGAACATATTTGATAGTTCATTTACTTCCCTATCATCCCCTGCTGCAAAATATAAACATGATTTTCCTTCACTCGTCATCATCCTTGAAGATGCACAGAAAGTATATAAAATTCCTTGCAAATCCTACCAGCGTTTTCTCTACAACATTCCAAAGATTAAAATGTCATCTACAAATAAGCTATGTGTTGCCATCTTTCGAGGGCCAATACTAATGCCTCTGAAAATGTCCTGTTCTGCCGCCCTCTTTATCTTTATGCTCAAAGCATCCATCACCAATATAAATAAAAGAGGGGAAAGGATGCATCCCTTTCGGAGCCCTCTTCTTGGGTGAAAAAACTTTGAGGCAGAACCATTAATGATTATGGCCATAGAAGTGTTGTTGATGCAACCCATAATCCAAGCAACCGCCTCCTGATCCAGACCGATTTTGAAAAGTATCAGTCTCATAAACACCCAGTCAACTCTATCATAAGCCTTATTTAAATCGATCTTCATCACCACGGTTTCCATCTTTTTGCCTTGAATTGAATGGATCATTTCTTGTGTCACTGCGACTGCGTCGTGTATACTTCTGTTTTTCAAAAAACCAGATTTATCCGATGAAATATATTTTTACAAAACACCTCTTAGTCGCACAGCAATGAATTTTGAAATGATTTTATACATAGTGTTGCTTAATGAGATAGGTCTATAATCATTGAAGGTTAATTTTCCTTTCTTCTTGGGAATCAACACTATGAAGGTTGAGTTTATAGCACCCTTTATCCTCCCTTTTACATGAGCTTCCTCCACCATATCAGTCAAATCCAAGATGAATTCATCATATAAATGAAGGAAAAAGTCTAGGGTCCATCCATCTGGCCCTGGACTCTTGTCAACTTCAAAAGAATTTAAAATTGTTTTTATCTCATCGGGGCTTATCTCCTTATTAAAACTTTATAAATATTTTACATTAAACATAACAGGGAAATCATGTATCATCTGTAATTGAGCTTCAGTCACCTGTTCCTCTCTTCGCTTGTAAAGGGTTCCAAAGTATTCCACATCGGCCTTTTTTATTTCTTCATTCGAGCATATTTATTTTCCTTGTTCCTCAATTTCCCATATAGTGTTTGCTCGCCTCCTCCCCAATGCAAATTTGTGAAAAAAATTCGTGATTTTATCACCAGCTTCCAGCCATATAGCATGGCTTTTAAGCTGCCATGTTCTCTCCTCATTGATCAGGTATGATTGATATTATGTTTCTAGACTTTTGAGTTTCTCCCAAAATTCACCATCCTGTCTTCCTTCCACCACGTCCCTTAAAATCATTTTTCTTTTTGCTTGAATTATTCTTATTCTTTCCTTCACTTTCAGCTTTTTCCCTTTTTCCCATTGATGAACCACCTACTTCAAACCCCTTAAAATGGTTGAGAGATAATCCATTGCAGACGATCCCGCACCCCTCTTATCAGTATGCATCTTTAAATAGTCCCTAACCATCTTATTAAACTCCTCATCACCCAACCAAATTCTGTTGAATTTGAATGGATAACCCTCTTTATTATTTTTGAAATCCCATACCAAATTTATCGGTCTATGGTCCGATATAGATGGATCCTCTACAAAATCCGAGATCTCCCGCATCATGGATCTTAGGCCTGCACTAATCACAAAGTGGTTAATGCGTTTTCCAATGAAATCCTTCCCCTTTCTGCCGTTGAACCAAGTAGGGCAGTTTACCATAAGCGGAGTGTCCACCAAGTCAGCATCCAGCAATAGGTCCCAAAACACATCAGCAAATGGATCAGGCCGCCCTTTCTCGCCCCAAATCTCATTCGAATGAATGGTGCAGTTGAAATCCCCGGCTATAATGGAATTCTGAAGCTAGAGAAAACCACAACTCTCCATTTTCTCCCAGAAGGATAACCTTTCAGCATATGGAGCATATAAATTCAAGATGTGGATCCTATGTCGAAAACCCCTGCAGAAACCAGTAAGCACAATACCGCCAAAGAAGCCGAATGATTTCAGTGAAAAACTTCACGGGTCCCATAGGGAAGCTAAACCACCAAATAAACCATTTGCATCTGTCACCACTACGTTCCATTCTAGAAGCATGGTTCATAAAAAATCAATGCAACGATCAGCCTCCATCATTTTTTATTGAATCAGAATGATAGAAGGCTTGGAAAAATAGAAAAAAAAATTAAAAGACAGAAACTTTCCGTAACCCCCCAACCCCCGGAGATTTAAAGACATGACCTTCATAATGGAGACCCAGAAGAAGGGGTCAGTGCTCTAAGGACCTATCCAATATCAAGCGAAACAGTGACATCTCGGTAATTCTTGTCAGGGGGATCGTCAGTCAAACCCGTCATAGATACCAGCTTCTTTTTCCGTTTTTGTCTATCCTTACCTCGGCGAACAGTCACATTCGACCTTGAGGAAGGGATGATAAGGATGGTTAGGGAGGATGGACTAGTATTCACTGAAATGGGAACCAAACCCGCATCAGGGTTCATTAGAATCAGCTGTAGTTCGCTCCCTATAGAGTTTCTGGGAGAAAGGACAACGCTGGACAGAGGGGGCATAAAGGAAAGAGAGGGATGTTTGGGCTTCTGAATGGAATCAGAAAGGACCCTATTGTCACTGGCTATGTAAGTAGACAAAGAAACTCCCTCCCAGCCAGTGGAAGGAATAAAAAGGGGAGTTCGAGACCTCTTTGGTGAAACTCCCTTAGACATGACACCCATCTCCATGCCCATCCCGGAAGGAAGGATATCGGATTGATTAACCCCAGAGAAATCGACACTAGTAGCAGGCATGACATCACGCGCTAAAACAAAGGGCGATGAAGAAACAGGAGAGGCTTTCTTACCCGTGAAAAAAGGCTGGTCATCAGCATGCTGCCCACGAGAATGGTTCTCTGCAGATGCTGTTTTCTCCCTCTCTTTTTTCCCCTCCATATCCCACCGTTGAAAGACATCCTCACGCCATCTCAAGCACTTCCTCATTAGGTGCCCCGTCTCGTGGCAGAGATGGCACCTAAAAGGAATTTTCCAATAATCAATTTGTTGTCGGTGTACCACACCATCCCACATTAGATCAATTATCGCAGGCAAACCCCCTAAAAACGGCATCTTAATACAAACCCAAGCCACCCTTTTGTCGAATGCATCATGGAATTTCGGGTCAACAAATCGACATCTTCCAATGATGTCACCGATGCCTTGAGAACCCTGGCATTCCAAAATTTTAGAGGAAGTCCATAAATCTTTGCCCAGATTATGTGATTTATCGGCGTGTTAGTGTCAGCCTTTGCAGCTTTCCTTCAGTGATCAAACATGCTCTTACAAAGTGATTTTAAGGTTTCAAGGTCAAATTTTGTCATTTCAATGAGTCTTTAAGCAAAATTTGCTCACTAGGCATTAGGTCTAGGGTTTGTTTTCACGCTTTTCAAAGTTGTCCAAATGTTGGTCCATGTCACCATTCAACTGAGTGTACCATCATTCAGAGGGTTGTCATCATCATGTCAAGTTCCATTGGGTCATTTTACAGCTTGTTCATGCTTCAGTTGTGCCTAGGTAAGGTCCATTTCCCTCTCCTAGGGTTTTGGAGGTAATTTCTCTTGGATGGTCAAATCATTAGAAAAAATTGTATCCTGATGTTCATACACCTTTCCCTATCATTAATGTACCTTATTAAATACTTCCCATCACTGAGATCCCCCAAATTCCTCATTTTTGCACAAACCCTAGTTTCTTGCCACAACTTGGCAATTTTCTAGGCTAGGCCTGTGTTTTTCCCTTTTGGACCCCTTCCCCTCACTCAATTTCTGAGATTCCACTTTCCCCTACTTCCTAACATCCCTCCCTACTTCTCAAAATTTCCCCAAGAATTTAGAAGCCCCTTATCCCCTTCATTTTGCTTCATTTCGACAAATCCCTTGTTTCACACATCGCAATAGGTTTCACTCAAATGTTGTTTCAGAGCAGTAAAAGATGAATTTTGGAAAACTGAGAGAGGTTTTTTTCCAAAACATTCCAAAGAAGAAAACACTCCTTCACTTTTTACACAGGTGTAATGGTTTTGGAGAAATGTCAAGAATACCGTTGCCTCAGGAGAATTGATGCACCTGCAGGAAGTAGTGTTGGAAGATTTGATTTTTGACAGGGTAAATGAACTCCAAAAAGAAAATTTCCACTTGGGTTGGAAATTAGACTCCAATATATTTCCAACGAGCTATCACACGCCAAATTTGGACACCAGGAAGGCCTCCAAAAGCCTCCTGAACAATGCACTATGTAGCGCGCGGCGCATACAAAGAGCGCGCGGCACATTGAGCCATCAAGCTAGAAATTCACCCAAACTCTTCAAATTTTCAAATCTAATTCTTGTGAGATATTTCTCAAGCTATATAAACCATTGAAGACAAGTTATTTTCACAAGTTTTCAAAGCAAAGAACAAATTGAAGTGTTGAAGGGAAAAAAACTTGTTTTGAAGCCGTGGAAGTGAGTTCACAGTGCGCGCGGCGCATACAAGTGGCGCGCGGCGCACTGGGCATCACTGGCCAGTGTATTTTTGCACACGCACGATGCATACAGAGCGCGCAGCGCATTGGGCATGCGCGCGGCGCATAGAGCCCTAAGGCCAGCAAACAACATTCCCTCACCCAAATTCGCATCAAATTGCCTCTTTTGCCTTCAAGTAAGTTATTCAAGCTTGCTTATTGATTCATGGATATGTTATGATGTTTCAAATGAGGAAAGAACAAGTGTTTGATATGGTGAACGTTAAACCCTATATTCATTGCCAAATTCGCTCCATAGGGTTTTGAAACAAATGTTGGTGATATTGTTGGGTTTCAAATCTTTTGTTATTGACATATATACTCATGCCATCTACTGTCATTGGTGTCACTTCTTATTATTTACCATAGCCTCATGCTCTCTCTCCTATTCCATCACTGCTGTCACTGTGATTACCATATCACTGTCTCACTGTTTATCATTTCTGTTATAACACAGTCCCATATTCACTATCCCACATCCTCCATTGATAAAGCCTAATTGTCATTGCAAGGGCTATTTATTTGTCCTACACTACACTACACTCATTCCTATTCACTTGTCAAATCCTCATGTAGTCAAGCAGTGGTTGTCTTCGTGTTCAAACTCACTTGATAGTCCTTTTCCCACTGTGGTTTTTATTATAGCATCTTGATATATATGTGTGACACGTTTGGGCATTGAAACAAATACACCAATTTGCTCATTTCCCAGCCAACCAAGCATACAGTTGACAAACACATTTCAGCACCATGTCAGAGACAGATTCACCTTATGAGCAGGACAGTGATTCATCAACCGCAGAGCTAAATGTGTCAAGGAGATCTCATAAAAGTGGTCGTTACATATCAGAGAGGCGCCAGAGCCTTGTTTGCAGCATCACGACGAGTACTATCTCCACCCGGGGTGGAAGGGGTCTCATTAACTTCATCAACAGCGCGAGTACTATCTCCACATGGTGTGGAAGGGGTCTCGCCTTCGTCATCAACACACGCTCATAGAGTTGCGGCAAATCCGGGAAGACCGTGCATTGGCCTGGAAGAGACCAGGTGACATGACACCGGCTAATCGAGAGACCTGCCTCACGCATGTTAACATTCATCTGGAGAAGTTGTTGGCGAAGGCCAATAGAGACAAAGACATGCTCCGTCACATGAAAAATCATTATTGGGCCCGTAATCGCGTTTGCCGAGCTAAAATGAAGATCTTGAAGGCAAGGTTGAGCAAAGCACTAAAACGACGAAAAAGGCCTGATCCGCTTAGAATCTTGGCCGAGGCTTCCTTGGCTGAGCATGAGGCATGATTGTGGACCTTCACTCCGAATTTTAGCAAATTTGGAGAAGATTTTGTCATTTTTGAAAATTTTGGTCTCAAAACAGGTTTTTCCGCCCAACGCGTAGCGCGTCCCGACGCGCGCTTATGATTGGGACACTTTCTGGAGGAAAAATTTGTATTTTTTGATTTTTCATGGTAAGATATGCATGCTCAGAATTGGCCGAAGCATTTCACCAAGTTCTGGATGATCAAAAGGGCCAAAAACACCATGAAAATCACCTTTCTGCCACCTTTTGCACCAGCAGGAAGTACTTTTGGGAGAATGAAGTTTTGGAGGGGAAAATGAGCTCCAAATTGAAAAATTCCACTTGGGTTGGATAGAAAACATCCAGGGATTTCCAACAAGCTATCATGAGCTTGATTTTGATGCCGAGAAGTACCCCAAAAATAGTCTGAAAGGCGCGCGACGCATAGAGCTCAGGCGCACGGCGCATAGAGAAAATTGGCTAATTTTTTATCTTCCAGCTCAGAATTTCGGCCAGTTGGACCAGTTTTGATTGTGGATGTAATTTTTGAGTTATCTTGATGTAATTT
This sequence comes from Pinus albicaulis, assembly GCA_034641835.2. NCBI lineage: Eukaryota > Viridiplantae > Streptophyta > Pinopsida > Pinales > Pinaceae > Pinus > Pinus albicaulis. The sequence continues at coordinate 759,620,541 of CM076575.1, read as the reverse complement.
TGTGGTTGTAATGTAATTTTGACTCACTTTTACCTATTCTAGATTATTCACTCACAAAAAAGTGAAAATCAAGTGAATGAATCAGTTTCCTTCCTTTTAGAGGCAAGTTGTTTGGCTGCCTAGTTTTTAGCTCCTTGTTTAGAATTGGTTGAAACTTCTCCTAGAAGGAGGAATTCGACCCCTAGAGGCATGGGAAGGGGTTAGGATGGTCTATATGATGTATTTTCTCAATCATTTTCAAAGGTTGGACAGGTTGGACTCTTGGGAAAAGTTTGGCACACTATTGTACATATTTTCTGCATTTTGGCTAAGGAAAGATCAGAGGTTTTGCAGCACCTGTTGGGATTCTTGTGGTTTTCAGTTTTGATGGTGTGTTCTCTCAATTATTTGTAAGTTCTTTAATGTTTAATGTATGCCATTCCCTTCTTTTGCTTCTGAAACTAAATGAATGAGTAAATGAGGTAGAATTCATTGATTCCAGTGCTCTGCCTTTAAATTTGTTTAGTTTTATATGTTTTCGCCAGTTTGGAGAGGATCCTTGTTCTCCCTTTCCCTCTTCAGCTCCTTGTCATTCTGATCCATCCATACACATAATCAAAAAGCATCAACACTACTGCCTACCTTGCCCCAACTCGAATTCTGCAAAGATCTGGCCTCATCCCCGAGCCCAAAATTGTTTTTCCCATTTTTCCAACGAAAACCCAAAAAATTTAAAACAAACTTTCCTATCTATTTACTAGCCTAAAATCATTATCAGTTTTTCATTTAGGTCATCTCAGCCCCTTTGAAGACTTTTTGCCGAGATAGACCCGGAGAGAGCCCTCTCTTGTCCTCGTAGGGCTAGCTACGAGGCTGAGCTTGGTTTGATGTTGCCTTGAACCTCGCCTTCCTTCAGCCTGAGGCAGATTCGAGCGCTAACATAGTGGCGACCATACTGGGGAAGAAAATGGTTTGCTTGTTAGTGTTATTTGATTTATAGCTACAGACGGAGCCTGAAGTCATGCTAGGTAGCCTTCGAACTGCTCTTGCTCTGCGAGTGCATAGTAGATAAACGTTGCTTCAGTTGATCTCCGGTCTAGCTTGTAATCGTAACACTTAACTTATAAATTTCCCCAGTACATGTATCAAGTTCAGATCTGATGGTTGATGGTGGACAACGATCAGACATAAGAAGGCTGAAATCATTCACCTGGTGACTCCAATTCAAAGTCTGGAGGACTGACTCTTTCTCTGAGAAAATGGAAGGATCTTACACAAAGTTCATGTATCTAAAGTGGAATGTTATTCAGGATCTAATCTGCTTTCTTGTAAACTATTTCTTCGCCGTTCTTGAAGTTGTCCTGAAGGTTTTTCAGAATTTGTTGTATGAGAAAGGTGATCAAAATCTTCACTCGACCCATTCAAAAAGTGTAAATACTGAGTTTCCCTTTGATCCTGGCCTCCTTAATTTTCCCACATCTTATGATGACTCTCTTCAGAGTGATGAGCCTAAAGAAAAAAAAACTGATCCCGCAGCTCTTGTACATACCCCTACACCTTGTAAAATTCCAGATCGGTACAAACCTCTTGTTTTACCTTCTGTTCTTCATGCTTTCCCTAAAAATTATGACCTATATCTACCAAGATTTGGCGATGAATGTAACAATGTCAACGCTGAGCAACATGTGCAGAATGTTGACACTTTTCTAGATCTTTTTGAAGTTGATGATGAAGATGTTAGTATTAGGCTTTTTGCTCTTTCTTTGCAAGCCAAAGTCAAGAGTTGGTTTAAAGCCCTGCCTAATGCGAGCATCTTAGATTTCCAGCAGTTCGTCGAAGTTTTCCTTGACAGGTGGGTGATCAGACAGAATCCTTTCCTTATTATAGAAGAGTATAACCAACTGAAAAGACTGCTAGGGGAGAGAGTACAACAATTTTCTGCCAGATTTAGCCAAGTATATTTTTCGATGCCAGCTGATATAAGACCTTCTCCTAGATCTGCTCTCTTGCACTACCTGGGTACCTTTGATCCAGAAATGGAGTTTCAGCTGAGAGAAAGGAATCTTGCAACACTTTACGAGATGCAGAACAGTGCAGTAAATGTAGAGGCTCATTTGCTGATCCGAAAGGCAAGGTTGAAAGAGGAAGAGATTAAAAACATAGATCCGGAGGAATTGGCATCTCTAGAGGTAAAGCTTGACATGTTGGTAGGTGCAGTAGAAGAGATGATACAAAATAAAACCACAAAGAATGAGTATAATGTTGAAGCCCATGGCTTGCTGATTGAGGAAGAACAAGTTCCTGATCCAAAACATTTTGTTCCTTATCCCAGTTGTCATAGTGATTGCTTTATAGATCATCTTGAAGAAGAGAGAGTTGTTGATATGACATGTATGCTTGATGATGTGTTGTATACTGATGATTTTCCTCAGTTTGATCAGTATGATGATGATTATGTTCTCCAAACAGAAGCTAATCTTGCAGACGAATCAACAGCTAGTTTGTGCGAGGAGGAAGTTCACTTTCAGCAGCTCGAGTACAGTGATCAACCGATACATATCAGCTATGACAATGATGAGGAAAGTGCAGCAAATTTTGAAGTAAGTGAAGGATCTTTGCCTTTTTGTTTTGATTCATTTCAGTTCATCAGAGATAACTACCATGCAATCAGAAATCAAATGTCAACAAGTCTTGATTTGGACCATCTTGAGCGCAATGAAAACCTTGTTCAAGACTTCTCATATTCAGATTTTCAGCCCCCGAAATTCATTGATTGTCAAGCTGCAGATGAAGCCATGGAAGCTGGCACATTTGATCAAATGATACAAGGTGACTCCGTACCATTCTGTTTTGAATCATTTCAGTTTTTGAGAGAAAAATTGCATAGTAAATCTTCAAATGAGCAGCCTGTAAGAAATTAGCAATTTCTCAGTGTTAATGTTGAGGATGAGACAGATAACGAAATTCTTGAGCAGCCTGTAGCATCAGATTTGCAGCCACCAAATGAAATTGAAGGTCAGATTACAGATGAAGGCATGGAAGATGAAATACATGATTTGATGATGCAGGAAAATTCTATACCCTTTTGTTTCGAAGCATTTCAGTTTATAAGGCAGAATCTTCGTAATATATCTCAAGGAAAAGATGAACAGCCAGTAGGATGTCATACAGTTTCAAGGGAAACATTGCAGCAGTCTTCTCAAGTTTTTGATGATCCCATTGCTCGTGTGTTGGATGAGGTTTGCTGTAAAAATTCTTTTCCAGTGGCTAACCATGTGCCAGGAAAGAATATTGATGATAATCTTATTCAAAGGTCGGTTTCATTGTCTTGTTTAACAGATTTTTCATTGCAAAGTCCATGTCAAGATTTGCAGTCATATGAGGAGATTGATAAAGGAGACTTTTGTTCTGTCTGGAATCAGCAACGGAGTTTGGTTTTTCATGAATTTCAGGATCCTTTTGGCAGCTTGCTGCAATCACCAAAGAAAGACAGCATAGAGGTGAGAAAAATTTTAAGATTAAGGTATGGAGATTATCTGGATCAGAGCAGTGAGGTGTTAATGGAAATGAATAGCTATGTCTATGAAGATCCTTTCGCAGTATTCTTGAAGTCATCCAGTCAATTCATGCTTTGCAAGTTTATCAGCAGTCCACTTGGTTCAAAGTTTCCATGGGAGTTTCCTTTCAGTAGTTATTTCTCGTTGTTCATAAGCAAGCACTTGCGGAGAATTAAGATAGCAGCCAGCATGCTTACATGGTTGCATTGGCTATTCCATTTCACTTGATCAGGTGGTGAAAAGAACAATTAGAGTAGGTTGATGAATAAGCTCTACTTTGAGCATCTTTTCCAGCTTTTCAGTTGTGTTTAAGTATCGAGTCAGTTTTTAGTTGAGTGAGAGTCAGTTTGTGTCATCAAGTCATCAATTTTCAGTCATGCATTTCAGTTTGAGTTTTTGATTCCATTGCCCAATGGACAAAGGCACTGGTCTGCTCTCCCAAAGATCTATCGTTCTTGGCACCTCCAAGGAGCTACCATCCCCATTGGAGCCAATGTTAGTGTCAGCCTTTGCAGCTTTCCTTCAGTGATCAAACATGCTCTTACAAAGTGATTTTAAGGTGTCAAGGTCAAATTTTGTCATTTCAATGAGTCTTCAAGCAAAATTTGCTCACTAGGCATTAGGTCTAGGGTTTGTTTTCACTCTTTTCAAAGTTGTCCAAATGTCGGTCCATGTCACCATTCAGCTGAGTGTACCATCATTCAGAGGGTTTTCATTATCATGTCAAGTTCCATTGGGTCATTTTACAGCTTGTTCATGCTTCAGTTGTGCCTAGGTAAGGTCCATTTCCCTCTCCTAGGGTTTTGGAGGTAATTTCTCTTGGATGGTCAAATCATTAGAAAAATTGTATCCTGATGTTCATACACCTTCCCCTATCATTAATGTACCTTATTAAACACTTCCCATCACTGAGATCCCCCAAATTCCTCATTTTTGCACAAACCCTAGTTTCTTGCCACAACTTGGCAATTTTCTAGGCTAGGCCTGTGTTTTTCCCTTTTGGACCCCTTCCCCTCACTCAATTTCTGAGATTCCACTTTCCCCTGCTTCTTAACATCCCTACCTACTTCCAAAAATTTCCCCAAGAATTTAGAAGCCCCTTATCCCCTTCATTTCGCTTCATTTCGACAAATCCCTTGTTTCACACATCGGGATAGGTTTCACTCAAATGCTGTTTCAGAGCAGTAAAAGATGAATTTTGGAAAACTGAGAGAGGTTTTTGTCCAAAAAATTCCAAAGAAGAAAAACCTCCTTCACTTTTTACACAGGTGTAATGGTTTTGGAGAAATGTCAAGAATATCGTTGCCTCAAGAGAATTGATGCACCTGCAGGAAGTAGTGTTGGGAGATTTGATTTTTGACAGGGTAAATGAACTCCAAATTGAAAAATTCCACTTGGGTTGGAAATTATACTCCAATAGCTTTCCAATGAGATATCACACGCCCAATTTGTACACCGGGAAGGCCTCCAAAAGCCTCCTGCAAAATGCACTATGTAGCGCGCGGCGCTTACAAAGAGCGCGCGGCGCATTGAGCCATCAAGCTAGAAATTCACCCAAACTCATCAAATTTTCAAATCTAATTCTTGTGAGATATTTCTCAAGCTATATAAACCATTGAAGACAAGTTATTTTCACAAGTTTTCAAAGCAAAGAACAAATTGAAGTGTTGAAGGGCAAAAAACTTGTTTTGAAGCCGTGGAAGTGAGTTCACAGTGCGCGCGGTGCACTGGGCATCACTGGCCAGTGTATTTTTGCACGTGCGCGACGCATACAGAGCGCGCGGCGCATAGAGCCCTAAGGCCAGCAAACAACATTCCCTCACCCAAATTCGCATCAAATTGCCTCTTTTGCCTTCAAGTAAGTTATTCAATCTTGCTTATTGATTCATGGATATGTTATGGTGTTTCAAATGAGGAAAGAAAAAGTGTTTGATATGGTGAACGATAAACCCTATATTCATTGCCAAATTCGCTCCATAGGGTTTTGAAACAAATGTTGGTGATATTGTTGGGTTTCAAATCTTTTGTTATTGACATATATACTCATGCCATCTACTGTCATTGGTGTCACTGCTTATTATTTACCATAGCCTCACGCTCTCTCTCCTATTCCATCACTACTGTCACTGTGATTACCATATCACTGTCTCACTATTTATCATTTCTGTTATAACACAGTCCCATAATCACTATCCCACATCCTCCATTGATAAAGCCTAATTGTCATTGCAAGGGCTATTTATTTGTCCTACACTACACTACACTCATTCCTATTCACTTGTCAAATCCTCATGTAGTCAAGCAGTGGTTGTCTTCATGTTCAAACTCACTTGATAGTCCTTTTCCCACTGTGGTTTTTATTATAGCATCTTGATATATATGTGTGACACGTTTGGGCATTGAAACAAATACACCAATTTGCTCATTTCCCAACCAACCAAGCATATAGTTGACAAACACATTTCAGCACCATGTCAGAGACAGATTCACCTTATGAGCAGGACAATGATTCATCAACCGCAGAGCTAAATGTGTCAAGGAGATCTCATAAAAGTGGTCGTTACATATCAGAGAGGCGCCAGAGCCTTGTTTGCAGCATCACGCGAGTACTATCTCCACCCGGGGTGGAAGGGGTCTCGTTAACTTCATCAGCAGCGCGAGTACTATCTCCACATGGTGTGGAAGGGGTCTCACCTTCGTCATCAACACACGCTCATAGAGTTGCGGCAAATCCGGGAAGACCGTGCATTGGCCCGGAAGAGACCAGGTGACATGACACCGGCTGATCGAGAGACCTGCCTCACACATGTTAACATTCATCTGGAGAAGTTTTTGGCGAAGGCCAATAGAGACAAATACATGCTCCATCACATGAAAAATCATTATTGGGCCCGTAATCGCGTTTGCCGAGCTAAAATGAATATCCTGAAGGCAAGGTTGAGCAAAGCACTGAAACGGCGAAAAAGGCCTGATCCGCTTAGAATCTTGGCCGAGGCTTCCTTGGTTGAGCATGAGGCCTGATTGTGGACCTTCACTCCGAATTTCAGCAAATTTGGAGAAGATTTTGTCATTTTTGAAAATTTTGGTCTCAAAACAGGTTTTTCCGCCCAACGCGTAGCGCGTCCTGACGCGCGCTTATGATTGGGACACTTTCTGGAGGAAAACTTTGTATTTTTGGATTTTTCATGGTAAGATATGCATGCTCAAAAATGGACGAAGCATTTCACCAAGTTCTGGATGATCAAAAGGGCCAAAAACACCATGAAAATAACCTTTCTGCCACCTTTTGCACCAGCAGGAAGTACTTTTGGGAGAATGAAGTTTTGGAGGGGAAAATGAGCTCCAAATTGAAAAATTCCACTTGGGTTGGATAGCAGACATCTAGGGCTTTCCAACAAGCTATCATGAGCTTTATTTTGATGCCGGGAAGTGCCCCAAAAACAGGCTGAAAGGCGCGCGACGCATAGAGCTCAAGCGCGCGGCACATAGAGAAAATTGGCTAATTTTTTATCTTCCAGCTCAGAATTTCGGCCAGTTGGACCAGTTTTGATTGTGGATGTAATTTTTGAGTTATCTTGATGTAATTTTGTGGTTGTAATGTAATTTTGACTCACTTTTACCTATTCTAGATTATTCACTCACAAAAAAGTGAAAATCAAGTGAATGAATCAGTTTCCTTCCTTTTAGAGGCAAGTTGTTTGGCTGCCTAGTTTTTAGCTCCTTGTTTAGAATTGGTTGAAACTTCTCCTAGAAGGAGGAATTCGACCCCTAGAGGCATGGGAAGGGGTTAGGATGGTCTATATGATGTATTTTCTCAATCATTTTCAAAGGTTGGACAGGTTGGACTCTTGGGAAAAGTTTGGCACACTATTACATATTTTCTGCATTTTGGCTAAGGAAATATCAGAGGTTTTGCAGCACCTGTTGGGATTCTTGTGGTTTTCAGTTTTGATGGTGTGTTCTCTCAGTTATTTGTAAGTTCTTTAATGTTTAATGTATTCCATTCCCTTCTTTTGCTTCTGAAACTAAATGAATGAGTAAATGAGGTAGAATTCATTGATTCCAGTGCTCTGCCTTTAAATTTGTTTAGTTTTATATGTTTTCGCCAGTTTGGAGAGGATCCTTGTTCTCCCTTGCCCTCTTCATCTCCTTGTCATTCTGATCCATCCATACACATAATCAAAAAGCATCAAGACTACTGCCTACCTTGCCCCAACTCGAATTCTGCAAAGATCTGGCCTCATCCCCGAGCCCAAAATTGTTTTTCCCATTTTTCCAACGAAAACCCAAAAAATTTAAAACAAACTTTCCTATCTATTTAATAGCCTAAAATCATTATCAGTTTTTCATTTAGGTCATCTCAGCACCTTTGAAGACTTTTTGCCGAGATAGACCCGGAGAGAGCCCTCTCCTGTCCTCGTAGGGCTAGCTACGAGGCTGAGCTTGGTTTGATGTTGCCTTGAACCTCGCCTTCCTTCAGCCTGAGGCAAATTCGAGCGCTAACAATCTTCACGTACTATATGCCCTAAAAAATTTTGTCATCATAAATAGGAGCATAGTAGATGAGAACCAGTGAGGGTTTTATATTTGGAGCCAATAAACTGTTAAATATATCATCGGAGTCGGTGGTCATATGAGAAGAAGGGTTTTTGGACTTCAGCAGCCCCCCGAAGACATCGGCATATACATTGAAATTGGTGGCTCCTCTTTGATTTGAGATAAATATGTCGTAAAAATCATTCCCATGGTTTTTCTCGGTTCACAAACGAAGATCTGTCGTTGAGATTGAAATTAAAATTGTTTCCATATGTGCCCTTGCTTGCTCCCTTGGGAGCCGATTTTCCCTACGGCCTTAATCCATATTACCGCTACAATATGTTAGAAAAATCCTCCATCTGGTCATATATCTGCCCCTTAACAGGTGGTCAGATTGAATCTTAGATCGAATGCTAGCACAATCTAAAAAAACAACTCAAATTGGGCGATTTTAGGGTCGTTTGAAACTGGGGGACCTTGGGAATTGAATACCAACGAGACATATTTGTGAAAATATGAAGGATTTCATAGATCAATCATAAGGGATTGTAACTACCTGAGATTTATCACTCTTTATCTCTTTGTATTCCAATCTAGGTACTGAAACACTAGGTACTTTATCGGTTAATGTTTCGATAACAGTGAGTGACGTCACTCTTTGTGGAGCTCTGGCATGATAACTATGTTTTGGCTTGGTCAAAAACAAGATGGATCGGAAAAAAGTCTATACACGTGTCAAATTCCAATTGAAAGAAGGAGGACGAAAAAAAAGTTATGTCATTGGTCGGGATGAATAGTGCCTACACATCCCAACCCCGCAGGAAAAAAAAAAAAAAAATGCCTTTCGGCGTAAATATTTCAATATCCATATTAAATAACATAATTTTATATCTACTTTACATGAGAAATAAATAAAGCAATTTAAATTAAAAATATTCCTAAATTTTCACTTTCTATAATTAGGGAGATGTGTACTTTATTCTAATATTGTGTTTATATATAAGACTTTAAAAATATCAATAACAAAGAAAATTTTAACGTAGGTCATAAATAAAATATTTCAATAAGCATGCTGAGAAATTTTTTTAACATGAAACATATATAGAGAGAGATTGAGATAATTCTTATTCCATCAATGGTTGGTTTCTAATTCAAAGTATGATGATATTTGTAATTCTTGCAATGACTAATATAGATTTGATATGTAATATTTTAGAAAATATTAATAATAAAAATAATTAAATGTATGCATACATGAAAAAACACATAAGGGGGCATGTTTTAACATATAATGTGGAGAACGTGAATTATAAATAAAATATTTCAATGTCAACTATATATATATATATATATATATATATATATATATATATATATATATATATATATATATATATATATATATATATATATATTATACCAACCTAGATCCATCTTAACTCTGGATCTACCAAGCGCAGAGAGGGATCAAATCTCTTTTCACTCTAAAAGATGTTTACATCTCAATAAATTTGATTCCTCTTGGTGCTTGACAGATCTGGAGTTAAGATGGATCTAGGCTAGTATTTAACAATTTTGATTTACACGGTAAATTTTAATTAATTAATTTATTTATTTGTCTATGTAGTTTTGGTTGATGATATGTTCATAGAATATTTGTATCAACTTGTCAGCTCAACTATAGAGCCACTTATAACAACCCCTGGTTGATTTTTTGTGTAAATAAAATAAGACCAAGGTCATGGAACACGTATTCCAAACTGAATGTTGGGAAAAACATAGTGATGGGTATCACCGGTGATTAATTTATGGGTATGGAAAATTGCAAAGGCATTGACAAAGGAAAAGTGGCAATAATTGACATTTTATTTATGAAATAAAGGAAAATAGGAGAAAAGGGAGATAAAAGGTCACAGATTTGTATGAGAGGAAGAATGAAGGAAAATAAAGAAAATAGAATCCTCAATGATCAAAAAAGGCTTATGAGGATCAATTCATATCTTTTTTCAGTTTTAGCTTGGAGCTCTCTTCTATTCTCTCATTCTCTCATATTCTTTCACACTTAGAGTATTCTTGGAGCATTTTGGCATACATTGGATTTGGAGAAAGAAGGCAAGGGAAAGCACGAAAGCATAAGGGTACAATGGGATTAGCGGCTACAGATGGATTGCTTTGCAGGTAACAAGTTGCATGTGTAATTTCATTGTTGGTTTATGGATGCATGGTATATGAATGTGATTATCTAGTTATGTGTTGTTATTTGCATAGAGATTTTCTTGGATTGGCAGTGGTTTTATCCTTGCCTTGCCATTTCTTGGATAGCCATGGTGTTGTGGGTTTTTCCACTTGATGTTTTTTTATTTGTGCTCATAATTTCTTATGGTTGTGGGTTAGAACAAATGCCCTAGAAGCCCTGGAACAACTTAGGTTGAGTTACTATTCCTGGAGCCTAGGTTGGGACAAATTCTCTGGAGCCCTTGGTGGTTTGAGTTACTAGTCCCTGGAGCTGGATTGGATAAACTCTAGGGAGACTTGGAAGGTTGTGGATTGAGTTATTGGTTCCTAGAGCCCTGGACAACATGGGTAGAGACCGATCCGGTTGGTGTTAGCGATGTTTGACCATGAGGTGGAATCATTGGTTGAGGGTTGGGGTGGTTTTCCCTTTGGAAGCCCTAATTTGGTTTGTCTTGGTTCATTCCATTAGATCCCACATTCATGCTTGGAATATGGCGTGGGGGTGATTGGCTGAAAAATATATTTGGTTCAGCCCAATCTATTGTTGGGTGGTATGTGGAAGTCCTGAATTGGTTGGTAATTCCATACATTACTCAGAGTTATTCTTATATTATGATTCATGTATATTTGTTGGCAATGTGTTGGTGATATTATGACTAGGTTTCCATGGTTTATATGTTGGTTATTTTTTGGTTATATGTTGTTCATATGATGTGTATCTTCTATGGCTCTTGTCATTATTTTGTTAGCTTTCGATCAATTGTTGAATGTATGGACTAATAAGTGTTTTTGCGGCTATTTAGAGAGGGGATAGGGCCTTATCGATGATTCTCAGATGAATATCATACTTTTATGATCAAATATATTCATTAACTATAGCTTACATGTTTTCCATGTGTTTGACAAAATGTTTGTTATGTACTAGGAAATATGGTCAATTTATGCCTTTAAGTTTGTATGTTTAGCCTTTTTTCCATGTCATTAATGATTATAAGAAGTTTCAATAAGTTCTTAGCAGTGGTCTTGAGGATGAATTGGAATTTAGGCTCAGATCATAGGACCATACCCTTTGAACTAGGCAATTTGGTTCACAACTGCACCCAGGCAGGCTTGTGTATGTGGTTGGAGGCCTATAACTGCATGGAGGACTTATAATGCATGTGGTTAGAGGTTAAAGTGTGTGACAAGGATCCCCATCTCAGGGTTTGGTCACCTAGGATGTTTATTTAGCCCTTGAGTGTCTTATAGCCATGAGGGATGATGTGAGTTGTCAATTTGTGGTTAGTTTGTTGCCCCCACTTCCTTAATTGGAGCTAGGAGGTCGAGTCATGTCATAGTAACTATGTGTCTCATGTTTACCCTGGCAAGCCGGTGAAATTGGGTAAATGTGGTAAGAGCTTCTAGGTTCAAGCACTTGGACTGGATCAGCGGAATGTGTTTGTCATGCATGCATGTCAATTGTAAATATGTTCCTTATGCATGCATTGTGATAGTCATTGTTATAGTTGTGTCCTCATGTAGAGGTTGATGATGTTGATGTTGAGATGATTGATATGTTGATTTTATTATATATACATATCTCGTGCTAATATAGATTAATTTTACAAACGAGATGGCCTCCCCTGAACTTCACTAAGGTATTTTTGATCATGCTTATATTTTTTTTATCTGACATAGTATGTTTGCAGGAAGTAGAAGATCAATATTAAAAGAAAAATGGTGGACTACATTTCCTGTGATTCTCCCTACATATCAGATGAACAATGTGGTGATGAGTACTCCCCTGACGTAGAAGATACATTAAGAAGTTTGAAAGTGGAGTTAAAAAGTTTAAGGTAGATAATGGAAAGATCATTCAGCCACGTGAAAGACTTTCCACAGCATAGGGAAAGAAAGTGGAAGTTAATGCGGCCATCCTTCAGAGTCTAATAGATTAGCAGAGACAGGGACCGCTTAGGATTAATCATGGACAGGAGGAAATTACTAATGGGGCATATGGCATTAGGTCTCAATCAGGATACAGGTTTGACAGGGTTGACACAGACAAAGATGGTAGTTCTTGGATACATCTGACAAGAGGAGTAATGACCGTAGGTTCTATTCTAGTTGTGTTTTAGAGAGACAACATCGTCATCACCGTCACCATCTGTATCGAAGGAGTGAGAATAAATACTTGCCAGGGGAGTTCAAGAAAGAAAAGCCTCCTATATTTGATGGAGAAATGAAGAAGTCACAAGATACATATTCTTGGTTGCTTGGGATGAATAAACTTTTCATATTGCATGATTATTCAGAAAATATGAAAGCTAAGATAACTACCTTCATTCTTAAAAAGCATACATTTGGTGGGAAGATCTCAAGAATGTCAGAGGAATTCGAGAAGAGGATTTTACTTGGAGTGAGTTCGAGATACTTTTCAAGAAGAAGTATATATCTAAAATATACTATGATGAAAAGGCAAAGGAGTTCTATGAGTTGAAAATGGGATCTATGACTGATGAGGAGTATACTAGCACATTCTTAGAGTTATTTAGATGTGTGCCTTATCTTAAGGAGGAGAAATAAAATATTCAAAGATTCATCAATGGGTTTTCGGTATCATTCAAATACCAAATTGAGTTTGATGAGCCTAGATCGCTAGAGGAAGAAATCATAAATTTGAAGCACAACTATGAGAAATCGAAGTGCAAGACTGGAAAGGTCATAAGAAGAATAAAGGAAAGTGGCTAAGAAGAGAGGAAAAACTCTAGATACAAATGAAAAGGAGAATGTAGTGCCACATAAGAAGTTCAATTTCTCTGATATAGGACATGTATTTCATTTTGAGGAGCAGAACAAGGGTGATGGCAGGAAGCCTTTACAGCGTTGGACTTGTGGCAAGGATCATCGCAAGAGATATTGTCCATAGCATCATGGTGGTAGACCGCAGATTTATAGTGCTTAGGAGGCACATATAGTTGGGGATGTTGTACAAATTATTCCTCATATTTATGCAGTGTTGGATAATAGGAAGGCTAATCATTAGGCATCTATTATCGAGATGGAAGGTAATATTTGTGATCAAGTTGTTTCAATTTTGATTTACCCTGGATCTAACTATAGTTATATCAGTCATGACCTAGTGGATAAGTGTTTCTTGAATAAAGAAGTGCATGCAGAGTCTTGGTTAGTGCAGTTGGCAAAAATTACTAAGAAAATAGTTCATCATTGGGTAAGATCTTGTGCATTTGAGTTGAATGGTATGTCTACATCAGCGCATCTAAATGTTCTTGTGTGGGGATCATACAGTATGTTGTTGGGTATAAATTGGTTGTACATTCAAAGGACTAAGGTGGATTGATATGATAAGGATATTGAGTGATTGGATGATGATGGGGATAAGAGAATATTGTAGGGTAAGAAGAAGCCTACATCAGTGAGAATGGTTAAATCTATGCAAGAAAAGTGCAGTAGAAGGATGGATGAAGAGGTGTGTATTGTTTGCAGTTCATATTTCTAGTGAAAAGGGGAAGGATGTTGAATATGTTGAATTCTTGAAGTGGTATCAGGTTTTGTAGTAGTTTTAGGATGTATTTTCCAGTAGATATTGGCAGCAATCATTCATGCATTGAATATGTGGAGACAATACCTTATAGAAAGAGGTGTGTCTTGATGAGTGATCACAATGAGTTGAGGTACTTGTTTGACCAACCTAATTTGAATGTCAGACAAGCTAGATGGTTGGCCACACTCAATGAGTTTGACTTCGAGATTAGGTACATTAAGGGTAAAGAGAACATGGTTGTATATGATCTTAGCAGGAGAGTGCAGATAAATCATATTTCAACTATGAGTTCATATGGGACAAACTTGGAGGAGCGGATCTTGTAGGTACGACAACAGGATGATAGGTATCAACAGCTTAAGCACAGGTTACAACAACAGGGTACAAGTGAACAGGATATGGATTATCATCTCATGGAAGATGGTTTGGTGATATTTAGGGACATTATATATATGTCAGACAACAATGAGCTCAAGAAGCTTATCTTGCAGGAATTTCATGTCAAGTCGTATTCAAGTAACCTATGATATCAAAAGACTTTGAAATTTGTGAATAAGTTTTACCATTGGCCGAATTTGAAGAAAGAGGTGGCTGAGTTCATCACTAGGTGTTTGGACTGTCAATAGGTAAAATCACAGTGTAAGCATCTAGGTGGTTTATTGCAATTGATTTCAATCCTAGAGTGTAAATGGGAGGTCATTTCTATGGACTTCATTACAGGTTTTATGAGGACATCTAGATAGCATGATTCTATTATGGTTGTGGTTGAAAGGTTGATTAAGGTATCTCACTTCATTCCAGTGAAGTCTACGAATTTAGCTAGTGAGGTAGATTATGTATTCATCAGGGAGATAGTGAGGTTACATGATATTCCTAGGAAGATTGTGTCAGACAGAGATGTCAATTTCACTTCCAGGTTTTGGAAGGAGTTGTTTGCAGGTTTGGGGATAGAGTTAACATTTAGTATAAATTATCATTCGAAAACATATGGACAGATAGAGAGGGTCAACAGGATTCTTGAGGACATTTTGAGGATCTATGTCATGCATCAACACTGGTCGTAGTGGGAAGAGTGTCTTCCACTAGTGGATTTTGCATATAACAATGGGTATCGAGAATATTTGAAGATGATTCTATTTAAGGCACCAGATGGATGGAGCTGCAATACTCCTATCAGTTGGAGTGATCCAGTGAACAGGTTGTTGATTGGCCTGGACATGTTGACAAAGATGGAACATGAAATTTAGGTTAACAAAAAGAATATAAAGGCATCACAAGACATGCAGAAGAGTTATGCATATCAACATATGGTATTTAAGGAGTCTTAGGTTCAGGAACATGTGTACTTGTGATTCAATTTGAAGAGGAGTTCCTTGAGGTTTGGATCATGTGCCAAGATGGCACCTCGGTAATGCAGTCCTTTCGAGATCCTTGAGAGGATTAGAGTAGCGGCCTACAGACTTGCACTGCTTCCGAAAATGAAATTCCATGATGTTTTCAATGTGTCATTGCTTAAGAATTATGTGAAAGATGTTGATCATGTAATTGATTGTTATGTATTGTAGGTGGAACCAAAAGGATAATTCCAGATGGAACCTAAGTGCATTTTGCAAAGAAATATGTTCATGCTCTGGAATAAAGCAATCAAGCAAGTTAAAGTGCAATGGAAGCACTTTGGTCTTGATGAAGCTACATGGGAGATGGTTGATCATATGTGAGCTATGTATCCTTCTCTATTCGCTGGTTGAGAGGATGTTATTTGATATATATTTTGATGTCGTGTTTTGGTTATGTATATATATATGCATATGTATGTAAATACTGCAACGAATTGTGTTATAAAGATCTAATAAGTGATATGGTGTTCATGTTATGATGGCCATTGTCTCTACAATATGATATGATGTAAATGATGCATCGAGTTGTGTTATAAAGCTCCATGGGTAGCATGTGTTTTTTTGGTTTATAGGTGTCATTGAACACGGAGGACAATGTTCCCCCAAGGGGGAGGGATTTGTAATAGCCCCTGGTTGATTTTCTATGTAAATAAAACAATACCAAGGTCATGGGACACACATTTAAAGTTGAATGTTGGAAAAAACATATTGATGGGTATCACTGGTGATTAATTTATGGCTTTGGAAATTGGAAAATGGTAAAGGAAAAGTAGCAATAATTGACATTTTATTTATGAAAGAAAGGAAAATAGGAGAAAAAGGGAGATGAAAGGTCACATATTTGCATGAGAGGAAAATTGAAGGAAAAATGAAGAAAATAGAGGCCTCAATGATAAAAAAAATCTTTTGAGGATCAGTTCACTGCTTTTTTCGGTTTTATCTTGGATATCTCTTCTATTATCTCATTCTCTCATACTTTTGCACATTTAGAGCATTCTTGGAGAATTCTTGGAGCATTTTGGCATACATTGGATTTGGAGAAAGAAGGAAAGGGAGAGTAATAAAGCACAAGGGTACAACAAGATCAACATATACAGTTGGATTTCTTTGCAGGTAATAGGTTGCATGTGTGATTTCCTTGATGGTTTATGGATACATGGTATATTCACGTGTATCTCGTTATGTGCTATCATTGGCATGGAGATTTTCCTGGATTGACAATGGTTTTAACCTTGCCTTTCCATTTCTTGGATAACCATGGTGTTGTGGGGTTTTCCACTTGTTGTTTTTCTAATTGATGATCATAATTCCTTATGGTTGTGGGTTGGAACAAATGATCTGGAAGCCCTAGAACAACTTGAGTTGAGTTACTAATCCTGGAGCCTAGGTTGATACAAACGATCTAGAGCCCTTGGTGGGTGGAGTTACTAGTCCTTGGAGCCAGATTGGACAAACAATTTGGAGCTTTGGAAGGTTGTGGGTTGAGTTAATAGTTCTTGAATCCCTGGACAACTTGGGTATAAACATATTTGGTTGGTGTTACTGATGGTCAACTGTGAGGTGGAATCACTAGTTGAGGGTTGGGGTAGTTTGGCCGCTGGAAGCCCTGGCTTGGTTTGTCTTGGTTTATTCCATGAGATCTCACATTCATGCTTAGAATATGGTTCGGGGGTGATTCACTGAAAGAGATATTTGGTCCATCCCAATCTGTGGTCGGGTGGTACGTGGAAGTCCCTGACTTTGTTAGTGATTTCATATGTTGCTTAGAGTTATTCTTCTATCACGATTCATGTATATTTGTTGGCAATGTGCTAGTGATATTATGGCTAGGTTGCCATGTTTTATGTGATGGTTATTTTTTGGTTATATGTTGTTCATATGATGTGTATTCTCTATGGCTCTTGTTATTAATTATTTATCTATCGACCAGTTGATGAATGTATGGACAAATAAGTGTTGTTGTAGCTATGTGAGAGGGCATAGGGCCTTCTCAGTGATTCTTAGATGAATATCAAACTTTTATGATCATACATGCATTCATGGCCTGTAGCTTACATGTTTGTCGTGTGTTTGACGAAATTCCTATTATGTACTAGACAGTCTAGGTCAAATTTTTCCTTTAAGTTTGTATGTTTAGCCTTGTTTCCATGTCATTAATGATTCTGATAAGTTTAAGGAAGTTTTGGACAGTGGTCTAGAGGTTGACCTATAATTTAGGGTTAGATCTCAAGACCGCACCCTATGAACTAGACAATATGGGTCACAACTGCACCCGAACAAGATTTTATGTGTGGTTGGAACCCTATAATTGCATGAAGGCCTTGTCATGCATGCGGTTTGGGGTTAAAGTGTGTGAAATGGAGAACCAGCTCAGGGTTTGGTCACCTGCGGTAGTTCGTTGGCCCTTAAGTGTCCTGTAGCCCTGGAGGATGAGGTAATTTTTCAATTTTTCATCAGTTTGTCGTCCCCACTTCCTTAACTAGAGTTTGGAGGTCGGTCATATCATAGTAACTCTTTGTCTCAAGTTTACCCCAGCATACCAGTGAAATTGGGTAAATGTGGGAGTGGGAGGTTAAACCACCTAAATGGATTACTTAGCTCAACTACAAAGTCTAACCCCAATAATTAGTTATATACTTTGTCTAATGTGAAATATATGCCCTTTAGTGATTTAAAGTACATGGCTTCACATGAATAAATTATTTTAGGCATAAATTTATAAATTATATAATAAACAATTGATATTAATTAATTAAATTTTTTTATCTTTATTCAACATTATATATATATATATAATTTAATAAATTGATTTATCTAGTAAAAGCTATAAAATTAAATTAATTTAAATTTACCATAATTTCAAATTTATTATATATTAAAAAACTCAAATCTTTCACGATGTATTTTTTTTTATAGATTTGTTAAGTTTATATTTTTTTACTTTGTGTGTGTGTATATATATATATATAGAGAGAGAGAGAGAGAGAGAGAGAGAGATTTTGTTAACTTCGTATTAATTATAAAAGGAATTGTTGAAACATATAACTAGGTTCGACCTTCATAATGACATGTGTAATCATGATTTTATGTATTCAATGTAAAGAGAAAAATAAATTTAATAATATTGTTCTTGAGGCATGGGTTTCATGCTCACAGGGAAATTTTTTTTAGGTCAAGCTCCCATTGAGAGCTTCTAGGGCTTGTCATTGTGTCTACAAGTCAAGAGAGTCATTGTCATGTATGGAATACCTATTTGGGTATGTTACATATTGTAAAGGAAATTTTATTTGAGTCAAAAGACCCTCCAAGACCTCATCATGATGCAAACAACAAGTCGACCTATCAAGCAATGACAAGTCAACCTAGAGATAGTAACAAGTCAACCTACAAACATGGACAACAAGCCTATATAAAGGAGCTCTTGGCACCATTTCAAAGGACATGAATCAAACATTGAAGGACATGACAAAAGTGTGAGAAAGAAGTGATAATAAGCCTCTTGGACAATGAAGAAGAGAAGAAGGAAGACCGAAAAGTATCAGGATTTTTCTAGGGATATAACTCCTCTCACACATGGGAAAAATATAGGGCATCCACTGCAGAATAAGGACTGAAATATAGTCATGTTTAGGAGTCGAAATTTGGTGTCAAAATAAGTTAAATTGTAGGTTGAGATCTTGAGGAAAGGAAGCCTAGTCAAGTGAAGGAATAATAAGTGCTCAATCTACCACATACTTGTCACATGTGTAAAAGTTGTAGGAGGGAACAGGAATTCGAGAATCACAATCTAATATTACAGAGCCGAAATTGAGAATGGAGAAGTTGCAGTAGCATCAATCCAATACTGACTTGGTTTGAATTAGCAAGAAAAGAAATAAGATGACTTGGTCTTGGAGAGACATTGGTCAAGGGTCATAGGTATTGAAATTCACCAATTGAAGTTATATAAGAAGAGAAGAATTCTTTTGGGTTTTCCTCTCAAGAGGAGAGGTTTTGGCCCTGACTCATAGCCTACATCTTGTGCCTTATTGTCTCATTGATTTTATTGTTTGGTAGTTGTTTAATGATAGAGAACAATAATAATAATCAATTGAAAGAAGAAGCTAATTAAGTTAAGTAAAAATAAATCACAAACAATTATCAAGAAAGAGAAATTACATAATCTAGTTGCTCCTAGATTTCTCAAAAGGAATTACATATTTGAATTACATATCTTCCTCTTAGATGCAACACACCATTAAAATGTTTGAATGGTTAAGAACATGTGCTTCCTTATAATTGGTGATAGATTCAAAGGTAGGTACTTTGTCCTACAAATAAGTCTCATATATCAAGCTTTTTTTTCTTAAATTGATATTATTATTATTATCAATAATATATATCCCTTTTAACTCAAAAAAAAAATTCTTCTAAATACACATCTCTCTTTAAAAATTTTAAACTTTAAATATTTATAATAATTACAAAATTAATATAAATTTATACTCACTTTTAATATACACATATTATATATTATTCTATATTAAAATAAATAAATAAATTATTCAATTTCTTAAATGCTTTTGATTTTTTTTTTCTTATGAATATTATTTTCATACATAAGCCCATGTTATTCTTGCACAATAAACAAAAAATGTGAAAACAAACAAGAGCAACAACATTGCCACCACATAACTCTTGTTTATAAATGATATACCAAGTTTTTATCAAATCACTACAATATCACACATTTATTATTTACGATATACTAATTTTTTTATGATGATATACTAGTATTTTATAAAATCATAAAATATCACACATATATTATTTATGTTATACTAATTTTTTTATGAAGTCGTTGAAAGTCGTTATTTAAAATCTTTTTGATTTTTTTTTAAAGGAACAAGTAAGGGTGTTTTGTATTAAAAAAATTTGGTGATGGGCCTAGAACCCTTACAGAGGTTTTCAAATACAAAATTCTTGTCTTCATCAAACCACACAAAATGCTAGTTGTTTCTTGGGATAAATAACTTTCTTAGAATTAAAATATGACCACTGTAGACTTTGTTGAAGGACCCGAGAAGATAACATAATTTACAAACTATCACGAGAACATAAGAATTTTAACAACATTAGACTACAACCAACAAAACATCACCCTCCAAGACGAGGCACATACCTCAACAAAAACTATGACTAGTAGCTTCAGACTCCCTGGAGCGACGAGTTCTCTTCTTTTCCATGGTGGCTCTGAAACCATATCTTTGCATCATATGCCGCTCATTTGAATTGTTGGATACTTCCAACATTGTCACGTGAGCACATAGTGAATGGACCTCCTCCTGCAATATTTCCAGAGAATTCTCCATATTTGCATGGTGATTTAACAACTTTGCCTCCAAAAAAAGTTGGAAGGAACACCTTTGTCTTTTAACCATGTCCTCTAATTTCTGAGTAGAAGTCAACATTGCCTCAGCAACATCCAAGAGCCTATCAAACACTATGCTTGTGTTGAGATTCTCCTAAGGTGCCAAATTGTTTGTCATCTTTAGACAAGAAAAAAATTCCCTACTATCAATCACTTTGATATTAACTCCTCATACTTCAGAACCCGATTGAAGCAACTATATAAGATGAGAAGCCATATGGTTCAATATATACCAAAGGCTAGGACTTTGCCAAGAGCCAGATCGCAACAAAAACACCAAGATCATTGCAACAAAAAAATTAAAAAATTAAAAATTATTCAATTTCTTAAATGCTTTTGATTTTTTTTCTTATGAATATTATTTTCATACATAAGCCCATGCCATTCTTGCACAATAAACCAAAGATGTGAAAACAAACAAGAGCACGACATTGCCACCACATAACTCTTGTTTATAAATGATATAATAAGTTTTTATCAAATCACTACAATATAACACATTTATTATTTATGATATACTAAATTTTTTATGATGATCTACTAGTATTTTATAAAATTATAAAATATCACACATATATTATTTATGTTATACTAATTTTTTTATGAATTCGTTGAAAATCGTTATTTAAAATATTTTTGATTTTTTTTCAAAGGAACAAGTAAGGGTGTTTTGTATTAATAAAATTTGGTGATGGGCCTAGAACCCTTACAGAGGTTTTCATATACAAAATTCCTGTCTTCATCAAACCACACAAAATGCTAGTTGTTTCTTGGGATAAATAACTTTCTCAAAATTAAAATATGACCACTATAGACTCTGTTGAAGGACCTGAGAAGATAACATAATTTACAAACTATCATGATAACATAAGAATTTAACAACATTAGACTACAACCAACAAAATATCACCCTCCAAGACAAGGCACATACCTCAACAGAAGCTATGACTAGTAGCTTCAGACCCCTTGGAGCGACGGGTTCTCTTCTTTTCCATGGTAGCTCTGAAACCATATCTTTGCATCATATGCCGCTCATTTGAATTGTTGGATACTTCCAACATTGTCACGCGAGCACATAGTGAATGGACCTCCTCCCGCATTATTTCCAGAGAATTCTCCATATTTGCATGGTGATTTAACAACTTTGCCTCCAAATTTTTTTTGAAGGAACACCTTTGTCTTTCCACCATGTCCTCTAATTTCTGAGTAAAATTCAACATCGCCTGAGCAACATCCAAGAGCCTATCAAGCACTATGCTTGTGTTGAGATTCTCGTAAGGTGCCAAATTGCTTGTCATCTTTAGACAAGGACAAAATTCCCTACTATCAATCACTCTGATATCAACTCCTCATACTTCAAAACCCGAGTGAAGCAACTATATAAGGTGAGAAGCCATAGGGTTCAATATATAACAAAGGCTAGGACCTTGCCAACAGCTAGATTGCAACAAAAACACCAAGATCATTGCCATAACCTCACTAGGACAAGAAATCATGTGGAAGAGATGTCATAGGATGGGTGAAGTAACTTCATTTCCTTGTATAGAGCACTCGACACGATCAAGGAGATTAACCATAAATCCCACCAAGAGTGAAATAAATAGACAAGACTACCAGGGAGGAAGACAACCAAGAATGGTCATTGCTTGTTAGTCACCTTTCACCATCGAGGACTGACCATGCATATCTGAGGTCGGAAGAGGAAGGGCCCCCAGAGTCTGAGGCCCTTCCACATTTGAAGGAGAGCCAAGAAGATGCTGAGGGCCGACCGATTCTTGTTGTGGCGTGATTTATCCCAGATTTCCACTTTAATCATGTTATGACTACTTCTAGGAATTCCAAACGAGCTCAAAGGGTGGAGAGAGATGTGGGGATTCCTCTCCCGAATATTCAAAATGAATCTTGTGAAACCCAACATACTAAGGGGTTGGGAAGAAGCCCAACTTGTGATCCAAAACAATAATGCCTTGGGCCATGGTGGTGCCTTTTTTAGCTAACCTATCAACAACTAGATGCAAATGTCTGTACACGTGGAAGAAATCCAATTGATCGAACTGAGAGGTGGAGGCATGGATCCTTTGATTTAGCGGAGAGGACTCAGAACAAAACACCTTCTTAGCCTTAGTTAATTGTCGTATGAATAACATAGAGTCTCTAAAAATTGACAGCCTAGAGCTTTTAAGCTCACTGCCTAGTTTCAACACCTTCCATAAAGCTAGATACTCTACCTGATTATTTATTGCTGATCCAAAACCCCAACCAAATTTAGCCTCAACACCTTCCATAAAACTAGATACTCTGCTTCATTATTTATTGCTGATCCAAAACGCCAACCGAATTGGGAAACCATTTTTTAATAGACAACTGAATTGGGAAACAATTTTTTAATAGAAGAAAATTTGTTTTTTGCGATTTAAATGATATGTACACTATTAAACAAAATTCGTAAACAAAATGACGTAAACCTTAAGACCACGATGGCCAGAGAGAACACTCTATTTAATAAAACACAACATTTCGTTTGATACTTGCCTTTCAATGAAATTAAAAAAGAGAAGTGGTCCCAAAATTCCACATCACAATACATGTGGGAAAAAAATAGTTTATGTAAGTAGTGCACGTATCACAAAGCTTTATCACTTTGAAAACTATTTTAAGGTGCAAGTGTCCCATGGTACTCATTGATGTTAATGTATTTTATAACTTCTTTTCCTTGTGATTCTTGTCCCCATAACATCTTTTTATTAATGGTCAACTCGCTAAACATCAAAATCACATATTTCTTTTTGTTGATTTTATTCCAAAATATAAAGCTATCCGGAGATCCAAATCGAATATTCTTATTGATTATTTCGTTCCATCTCGATATGATCATCGGATGGAGGTTAGATAATGACCTTGAATGGCAATTGTGGAATAGCAATGCAATTATTGTCCTTGCTCGGTATTATGTATTGGATTTTTTGTGATGTTGACATTAATTTCTCTATTTACAAATTTTTTTTATAATTTTCTATAGTTAAACATTAAAATTTTTATTGTTTATTTATTTAAATTATCATGTATTGGATTTTTTGTGATGTTGACATTAATTTCTCTATTTGTAAATTTTTTTTATAATTTTCTATAGTTAAACATTAAAATTTTTATTGTTTATTTATTTAAATTATTTTTCTGATTTCTTATTGGTCCATACTTTGAACATGTTATTGGAAAATGCTTTGTAAATTGTGCTAAAAGTACAACAAATACAACTTTCAATAACAATTAGACATGCTTGTAGCTTTTTTCAATAAATGCAAAAAAGTACATTTTAAATAAATGTAAGTAATTCTAAAGTGTCTTATTATTATTTCCTGCCGCTTGCAGGTAATCACGCAGTCCATATGCATTGACATTTAATTAGTTTAAGCGTTGGCCAAAAAATAACAATCTATGTTCTAAGGTTAACCTTATAAAGGAAAATAAATTATTTTTTTATTATTTTAATTTTTGTTTTACTTTTCATTGGTTAACGTCTTGAGTTTTTATTGAGTAATTATAGTCCGGCAGCGTATTGAGCTGACAGGGGGATTTGTCTTATTTATGAGAAGCCAAAAATTCATTTTAATTTTAATTAAATTTATGCCTACAACCATTCAAAATTTGACCAATAACCTCAAGCCGGACAGAAGTTTATTTAATGCATTCTAGACTATGCACGCCTCAGCATGCGAAGCAATCAATGGTTGTACGCAAATACTTATGGTTCACCAAAATTATCACTGGCTTAATCAATGATGGTTTGATGAAGACAAAAAAATTCATATGTATGGTAAGAGGTTTACTATTATATTTCAACAAATAAGATTCCAATAGTACATTTCAAACTAGGCAATAGAGAACTACCATGCTGCATTTTACCTTATGCTCTCCACTTCATAACTCCTCACCAACCAACAATAGTTACCGCCAGCGTTGAATTGTTTGAATGGGCCACGTTAGTTGAAGTGGAGCCCATGGTCCACATCAGATTTCCATTAGCCAATCCAATGCAGATCACGCAAAAATGGAAGACAGTCAGCAAGGCTAAATCTGGACCCGATAAGAGTTTATAAACCGGATTTAATGGTTTATTGCGTGTCCGTTGAGCTGACATCACTGCAGCCAATTGGTACGTGAAAATTTCATACAAAAAAATTTAGTTTTTGGTTTGAATTCCGGGGGTCCCACCTCCAGCCAATGGGAGGCCTATCGCGCGAAGAAAGGGTCTGCTGACGTAGGGGCAAATTGGAACGCGAAAACAAATTGCGTTTTGGTTTAATTTTTAGTTTTAAGTCCACGATAAAGGTTTCAAACTTTGGTTT
Source organism: Pinus albicaulis (assembly GCA_034641835.2). NCBI lineage: Eukaryota > Viridiplantae > Streptophyta > Pinopsida > Pinales > Pinaceae > Pinus > Pinus albicaulis. Next base: position 759,595,537 of record CM076575.1, on the reverse strand, counting down.
AAACTATTGACATTTTTTTTGTTTTCAAGTCACGAAAAAGTTTATTTTAAAGGGTTTAATTTCTTTTGTTTTATAAAGTGCCACGATGGACTTTATTCCAAAGTCTTTTGACTATTTAAATGTATATGTATGGTAAATGCATATATATATTATAAAAAAAAATTAAAGTTTATAATATATATAATATGTTATTTTGTTTTATTTTTTTAAAATAGTTTTGTTATGAAAAGTTTTAAAAGGCTCGAAAGCCAAAAACGAAAAGATAGTATGTAATTTTTTTTTACTATGCATTTTTTTTAAAACAAAAAAAACACAGAGTGTGTATTGTTTTTTTCATTATTTTGTAGTGAGCCCGAAGGCAAAATACGGTCATGATCAGGCGTGGTCAAATGTTTTGCTGCTCAGCATTACTGATCATTTTCATTAAAAAATAATTGTGATGTATAAGTCTAAAAAAATCTAAAATTAAATAAATTTAAAAATATATATTATATTTAAATAATAATTGGATTCAAAAATCCCTGGAAGGTTATAATTAATATTTTTTAAAATGTGAATTGTTTAAAATGACTTTACATTATATTTTAGCTCATTCTTAAAATAAAATAAAATTTATATATTATATAGTTAATTTACTTTTACTTAATTGTACATAATTTTAAATTCATAAATACATGTATTATTTTTTTAAATATTTTTTTAGAACACGACTGAGTTGAAATAAATAAATAAGTTAAATATTAATTACATTTAACCAATACTATTTACATAATAACAATACAAAATAAATTAGTAATTAAATTAAACTAAGTAGCAAGAATTAAAAATAAAATTAAATATTTATTTAAAAATAAAAGTAAATTTTTATAGTATAGAAGATGTATAAATATCATGCAAATTAAATTTATAAGAACTTTATCATACCTAAATATTATAAAAAAAATTATTGATAATAATAATTTAAGTGGAAACTTATTTTAAAAAATAATTTATTATATTTATTTATCATAATTTACTAAATTTACATTAATAAAAATTATATAAATTAAGAGTATTTTGCAATTGCAGTTCAATATTTAATAGTATAAAATAATAAATAAACAAACTATTAGCACAAATAATTTAAAGAGAAGTGGCAGATTGAACAAAATATATATATATATATATATATATATATATATATATATATATAAAGTATTAAATTATAATTAACATAAATAAAAACTTGTTTTTTTAACTATAGTATATTTATAATTAGTTAATCTATGATTGAGCATTTTAAACGTGATAGATTCCAATCTTAAAGTGTTATCCATATGTTCTTACTAAGTGAATTAACAAGGCACTGAAAACAATTACTCATAAACATACTCAAATTCAAATTGTAACATTTCTATATTTACATTAAGGGGCAGGTAATAGCTACTTTGTAGCCTTGTTATTCATTCATAATTCATTAAATAGTGATTGCAAAATTATATATTAAGTTTTTGTGGATATAAATTTTTAATAATCATTTTTAGATATTTTTTAAAGATGTTATTTATTTTTTAATTTTTAGTTTAATTGTGTCTAGAGGGGCATTTTATAGCGATGTGTATATGTCTCTAATAAAATAAAATATAAAATAAAATTAATTTTGTTATAAAAAATTTTAATATTTATTTTAATTTAATATTTGTAAATAAATCTTTAAAAGAAGAAACCATATTCTATGAATATATTAAAATCTTTAAAAACATAAATATTTTCACCTTAAATTTGGAAGCCTAATACCATGGATATCGATAGTCTTTTGCTTGACCCCAACCTTCACCACCAAGATAACCCAGAAAGCAGTCAGCCGAGCCATATGGATGAAGACCCTAAGAGCTTTAATCTAGGTGCGCTTGATCTTCTGGGTTTGGAGGAAGCATGCAGACGAAAGGAATTTGATAAGATCAACCCTAGCCAAATTGAAACCCTAGAAGTGGTCCTCTCTCGAGCCCAGCAACAAAGGAAACTGGGTATACAACCAGGCAGTCACTGGGATGGCCTAAAAATCACAAGGGAGTCCAAGAAAAGAGGAAGAAAACAAGATTGGCAACGCACCATCACCTTAGGGGAGATGTTGGTGCAGTCAAGAAGATACCCCAAATTGACAAGGTTTTTTAAGCCGCTCCCACCAGTTCCTCATGAAGCTCATCTCATAGAACGTAAGGGGGCTAAATGGCTCGAGGAAATACAGGATGCTCAAAAACATGATTCAACAAGAAATACCACAACTTCTCTTTCTTCAAGAAACTAAGTGCAACAGCTTAGCTCTAGGAAACATCCTATCAAAAGCATGGCCTGGGTGCCACTCAATAGCGGTTGATGCCTCTGGCTCTTCGGGAGGCTTAGCTATAATATGGGAGACGCAAACGATCTTGCTTACAGATTATCATGCCTCACATAATCTCATTCAGGCAACCTTCCACCTGGTGGGAACGAATACTCATGGGCACCTTTCAAATGTTTATTTTCCTCAAGATTCGGCAAGCAAGAAGGCACTCTTGGACACAATGGAGATTCTTAACTCCAACAGAACTAACCCCCTATGGATAATAGGAAGGGACTTCAACATGATCACTAAGCTTGAAGAAAAAACTGGAGGACGAACAAGACTGGAGCCTGAAAGTGCTCACTTCAAAGATTTCATCAACAGAAGCTGGCTTATTGATCTGCCTTTCTCTAATGGTCTGTACACTTGGAACAAAAAAAGAGTTGGGAATCAGCAAATAGCGTCCAAGCTGGATCGCTTCCTAATATCAGATAATTCCATACACATGAGGGGAGACATCTTCACTTCCATCCTTCCCATAGCGGGTTCAGATCATTGGCTTATCTCTTTACAATGGCAACGACCCTGTAATCTATCAAGGAGGCCCTTCTGGTTCGAAGCTTTTTGGCTTGATCATCCCACCTTCAAAACGCTGGACCACACGGCATGGAAGAGTTTTTTTCCTCCCGCGGGCTCTAAAATGTATCAGTTTCAGCAAAAAATCCAATATCTCAAATCTCAAATCAAAGCTTGGAACCATTCTATATTTGGGAACATTTTCCAGGAGAAAAAGAGACTGGAACACAGTATGGCTAAGATTCAATAGGAAATCATTAATCATGGAATAACAGAACCCCTTGCAGCTCAAGAAAAGGAACTCCAGGAGCAGATTGATGAGAGATGCAAACAAGAGGAAGTGTTATGGAGGCAAAAGTCCAGAATTCGCTGGCTAAAGGAAGGTGAAAGAAACACAAAGTTCTTTCATCGTTCCACCATCGAAAGAAGAATAAACAATCGCATAGCCCATATCACAAATCAGCAAGGAGATCGATTGGAAAACCATGAAGACATTGAACAAGTGCTCTTGGAGCACTTTAAGAATGTCCATCATGAGCCTCCAATTAATCGACAACCAGCAATCAACAAGATCACACAGCATATTCCTAAGCTCATAATGGAGGAGCATAATAAAATGCTTTTGATACCAATCATTCTTCTGGAGGTCGAAATCGCTATGACCCAATCCAAGGATGGCAAAGCTCCAGGCCCAGATGGCTTCACCTCGAACTTCTTCCACCATTTTTGGGATCTTGTCAAGTTAGAAGTTTGGCAGCTAGTGGAGGAATCAAGATCTATGCATTGGCTGCTCCCCTCTCTTAATGCTACCTTCATAGCTCTTGTACCAAAAGAATACCAGCCAAGCACTCCAGATAAATTTCGCCCCATAGCTCTATGCAATTTTATCTACAAAGTTATCTAAAAATCATTGCCAATCGTCTCAAGCCGCTCCTCCCGTTACTCATATCGCCTGAACAAACTGGCTATGTGGAGGGTCGACAAATCTTGGATGGAATCATCCTAACACATGAAGTTATTCACTCGCTCAAGATCATAAATAAGGTAGGTATGCTTCTTAAAATTGATTTATTTAAGGCTTTTGATAAATTAAGCTGGAATTATATTCAAAAAATCTTGGTCGCTTTTGGTTTCAGCCATATGTGGGTAAGATGGGTGACGAATCTCATATCGTCCACCTTCTCTTCTATTTTAGTCAATGGGATCCCCTCTCACCCGTTCACTCCTTCGAGAGGTATTAGGCAGGGTGACCCTCTATCGCCTTTCCTCTTTGTTTTAATGGCTGAAGGGCTCGGGCGATTAATCCAAAATGCTCTTCAAACTCAGAAACCGAAGGGTATCTCTCTCCATGGCTCCTCGCCCGCCACCCATCAGCAATTTGTGGATGATAATATGCGCTTTGGACATCCCTATGTGCAAGAAGCCCATGTGTTCAAATCCATTCTGAACCTCTTCTCTGAAGCCTCTGGAACCTCTGTTAACAATGCCAAATCCCAAGTATACTTCTTCAATACCCTAGTCCAAACGCAAGCAAATATTTCTCGTATCCTAGGCTTCTCCATAGCCTCTCTGCCGGCCAAATATTTGGGAACTCCCCTCATTGAATCTGCCTTAAAGCACTCTTCCTGGAATTTTCTCCTCGAAAAATTGGAGGCCTGTCTTTCCTCTTGGACCTATAGGGCCCTCAACATGGCTAGCCATTTAATCCTCATCAAAGTTTTCCTGCAATCTATGCCCCTTTACCTTTTCTCGGTTCTTGTTGCACCAAAATGGGTTCTCAAATAGATCAAATCTTTGCAACGCAAGTTCCTTTGGGGCTCATCAGGTCAAAATCACAAATGGGCTCTAGTCAAATGGAGCATGGTATGTACCCCAAAAGAAGCTAGAGGTTTTGGACTTAGAGACCCTTCTCACAGCAATGAAGTCATGGGAGCGCGAATCTGGTGGAAATGGATGTCGACTTCTCACACCCCTTGGGCTAAATTGTGGACTGCAAAATACGCTAATAAAAAACCCCTAGAGGAATTGATCAGGCTTTCCCCGGAAGCCCTAGGCTCGCTGATTTGGAACGCTGCTAAACAACACAGTGCGTTGATTCAGCAGCATAGTTTTTGGGAGGTTCGCAATGGAGGTTTGGCTCGATTCTGGGTAGACTCATGGCAACAAAAGCCCAAGATAACTGACGTCCTCAACCCTCAAAATCTTGAAAATCTGACCATAAATATGGAAGACAAGGTTAATCAGCACTGGCTCCCCACACATGACAATGGGTTCAGGCAATGGAAGCACATTGACCACGATGCCCCTCAGGAACAGATCGACACTTGGAATGCTTTCAACTCAGAACTCCAGCAAAGAAAGATCAGATGCTTGGAACACTCAGACATCCTGCAATGGGGTTACACTCCCAAAGGTATGTTTTCTACAAAAGAAGCATACTCTTTGATGCACCCCACCCCTGATCCTCCTGATCCCCTGTGGCAGCTCATTTGGTCTCCAGGGATTTGGCCCAAAGTTTCTACTTTCCTCTGGCTTCTTAGCCATAAAAGGATTCTCACTTGGGATAACTTGATCAAACGAGGCTTCATAGGACCTTCACGATGTCCCAATTGCAATCAAAGTGATGAGACAATTCAGCACCTCATGGTCTCCTGCACTCTTGAAAATGCACTCTGGGAAAAAATTAGCTTTCGTTGTCAAAGAAGGAAGCCTACTGGGGACATTCTTCACACCATTCACAATTGGCTTGAGACTCCTTATAGTAGTGCTCTTCTTAACACATTATGGCGACTCATTCTAGGCCTCCTCCTATGATCCATCTGGAAAGAGAGAAACAAAAAAATCTTTCGGAGTCAGAGCACAATGATGGAAGTTATATGGAGCACCTTCTGCAACAGCATTCAAGAATCCTTGGCCCTCCAAGCTTGGATGGAAGAATATCTCCCCTCAAAGCCTCAGGAAAAAGCCATCTGGGAGAATTGGAAACTCACGATTACTCACAGTCCTACCAATAAAGCTAAGAGCAATCTGAACATCCCAAATCATTGGTCTCCTCCCTCATCTGGGCTTATCAAACTGAATTTTGATGGTGTTTCTAAGGGGAATCCTGGGCCAATTGGATTTGGAGGCATCTTCAGAGATTCAAGCGGCACTCCTATAGAAATCTACTTCGGCTCTATTGGCTGGGATACCAACAACTCAGCTGAGCTGGAAGGTTTGTGGCAGGGATTATACATTGCTCAGCTGAATAATTACTTTCCCATTGTCATTGAAGGAGACTCACAGGTGTTAATCAACATAGCTAATCAACTCCTTTGGGGCACCAACACAGCTAAAGTAGGCACTAGCTGGAGACTTATCGTGAGGCTCAAAAAGTTGGAACAATGGCTCAAGATACATAAGGCAGTCTCGTTCATCCACATCAAACGAGATGGAAACAAAGTGGCTGATTTCCTGGCCAATGTGGGAGTGGAAAGACCTGAAAAGGCTCACACATGGCCCCCTCAAAATTCTCCATGAGAGTGCTTTTCTATAGGATTTCACCACTTTGGTGCACAAATATATTACAGTTCTGGATGTGGATGGTTCACTACATTGATGGGGCGAACGTCCCAAGGCACGGTGTGTGGGATGGTCATATGGCCTCCCACCTACGCATTTATCATCTCATTAACTTCACCAGCCTGCGAAGCATTTGGTTCACCTCCCCACCTCTCTGTGTTCGATCCTGTGTGCTCCACACTTTGTTTATAATGGCGCCATTCCTCAGACCAATTGCTCACGCCCATTCTGCTACTCGGCTTCACACCTTGCAGACTTATTGTTTCCCTCCCACTTGCGCCGAGCCTAGTGCTCGCATGCAGACTGGGAGGCGTTGTGTTTTACTTTGTTGCCTTGAAACGCTGCCTGAATTCCATTTTGCTCGGATTTTTCTCTGCCCCAAGAGGTCTCAATCCTGTTTAGCACGCGTTCCATCTTTCTATATTGCTAAGTATTCCCTCTGCCTGCAATTCTGCCCATTTAGCCTTCGTTTCATAGGAAAAATGCCCCGCCTCAGGCACCGCATGCGTAGTCGAAGAGGAAGCAGCAGACATAGGGCAATCCGCTCTCGCTCTTCCTCCAACCCTGAATCCTTGTCTGAAGAATTCTCTCTGGGGCATTATCTAGAAACGTGTAGTGGTCGCGGAGGAGCTAGCTGCTCTGGGCCGGTGCACCCTTCCCACGTCACGTCACCCTCGCAGCCTCTCCATGTCGTGTCCCCCTCACACGCTAGCCCTTAGCACCCTGTTTCCCCTATCACTCTTCGCCAAACCTCGCAGAGGGCTGAGTTTTAGTTCGAATGCACTATGGACCGCCCTATAGTCACTGCGTTCATCACAGTTACTCTCCGGGAGGAAGCTGCTGGTTCCACTCCCACTCAAATACTTGCCCATCAGCCTCCTTCGGAACCAGCTAAGGCCATAGACAAGCAGGCCATGCAGGGTATGGATAAAGATGGCCAAGCTCAGGACAAAGAGGCCAAAGCTCAGGCCAAAGGGAAGGATGCAGCTACAACCTCTGATGACACCACCGATGAGGAGGACGACAACAGAGCGGGGTACTGATGTCATATCGTGGAAGAACCCCCACCTCAGGATAATGACAAGTGACCACGAGCTCTACATCTGGAACATGGCGTTGCAGCCCAAGTTCAATGGGTTATTCTCTGTGTTTTTTTTTAATTCTCGTATGTTGAAGGAGCTTAGTTCTCCTGTGTTAAATTCTCTTAGGCATATTTTGTTTATATGGTTTTATAAGCTACACTTTAGGTCGATTTCCCCTACGAGGGCGGAAAAATATGACTCTGAGGGACTGGTTTCCCCTTTTGGGGAAGTCCGAATACATGAATTTTTGAGCTACAAACCCAGCCTTCAGGCTTTCACAGCTGAAGCTGCGGTAGTTTTGTACTGATATGTTTATAAATAGAATTAGAATTATTTAGAAAAAATAAATAAAATATTTTCACCTTAAAGTTGAAATATTTTAAAATATTATTTTAATGTAGTTTTATTATTAAAAAAAAAATTATCATGCCACTTAAAAAATATCATTAAATCTAATATTAATATTAAAAGATTATTATTATTATTATTATTAAATCTAATATTAGTATTATTATATTATTTTTTCCCCAGGAAAAATCGTAGCTTTTATTAATGTAAATAAAATTTACATGTTGTATATGCAAAGTGCATATGCAGATTAGCATGTAGCTGCCATATAGATAACTATGTGTAATAGTAAAATATAAATACATCCGTTATGTGTCGCATATATACATACTGTAAGGAAATATAACTTCTCCACAAGAAATCTGATGGATATAAATATAAAAACTATAATCAAAAGAGTAGAAATAAAAACCAACAGTTGTCTCGAATGGGGGCCATCCCCCCTCTAATGTGCAGGTGCAAATGGTCTATCAAAGTAATAATAATATGCATGCTCATTCTGCTCCTGTACCTCCATGTGTGCAGTGAATACGTGCGTCGCCTCCTTGGAAAGGAGGTTGGAAATTGTGTTCCTTTCCCGGTAAATGTGCCGACATGAAATATGATCAAAATGGGCTTTGAGCAGTAGAGTTTCAGCCAAGATATTCTGTAGTGTGTGTGTGGCATGTCGTCAAATCGTTAGACCAGTCAATGACAATCTTAAAATCACCAAAAATTTGTAGAGAAAGTATATTTTTAGTGATGGAAAACTGAAGGAGGTACAAGGGACAAGAGAGTTCTGCGAAGTTGTTTGTGCCTCAGCCAAGTCCAATCTTGACTTTATAGTAATGATGTCATGATTGATGTAGTATAAATCCACCACCACAACCATGAGTCTGTGCAGATCTGTCAAAATAGGCCCAAGGTAATGTGTAATCAATGATCTTAAGGGAAATGACACGGGCGAGTGGGGGAGGTAGGTCATGAGGTATAAAGTGATAAATGGAGATGATGTGGGAAACAGATGAGGGCCAGTGATGAGGGACGTCATGAAAAATGGTCCGGTTGTGGACCATCCAGATGCTCCAACAGATAAGGATAGGTAAATTTTGTAGCTTGAGGGGTGAAACATCATGCCACCAATGCTCCCAACCATCAATAAGGGAGAGTCCTTCCCAACGATGGAGGAGTGTATGATCGTCCAGAGTTCAAGGGTAGTAGGACAATGAAGGAATAGATGTAGAGTATCTTCAGCCACCTCTTTGTAAAGTGCACATTTGTGCGGACCAGAGTATGTTATTTTCTATAAATTAGCCCCAGTAGGTATTTTACCAGTGAGGATACACCACATGAGAAGCCTTGCTTTGGTAGGTGCTTTTAGTTTCCAAATATTGTGCCACCATGGAATGAGAGATTTAGGCATGTTTGCCCGATAGATATGTGAGCACCCCTCTTTGGGTGTATACAGACCCTGCTTAGATATGGTCCAAATAACTTCATCCTCATAATCTCGCAATCAGTCCACTGTGGGTGAAGCTGTAATGCTCAATGATCATGCCAGCCTTGCGAGAAAAGTGTGGTTTGCTCCCCATTGGCAATTTGATTGAGAGTCATGTAACCAGCTTGATTGATGAAGGAAATAAGTGTCTGTGGGAGGATATGAGCATTGCCACATCCCACTCATGGATCGTAACCAATATCAATCCTATGACCATTGCCAGTTCGCTGGGTCAAGTCATCCTTGATGAATCTTATCGAGGATATGATAGCACAACATATAGTAGAGCAGCAAGGGTGGTGCACTAGAGGTGATCGTATCCATTCAATGGGGGTAAGTGGATGAATGTATTTCTGAATAGTCACCCTAGTCCATAGGTTGTTACCCGTGAGGATCATCCAACCTAGCTTAGCAACCAATGCTAGAGCGAAATTCGAAAAGTCCTTGATGCCCCAGCCACCCCACCTCTTGGGTAATGCCAAACGGGTCCATTTGGTCCAAGAAAAATTTTGTCCTACTTTTGTGCCCAGCCATAAGAAACACCTGCAAATGATCTGTATTTTGTGGAGTATTCCTTTAGGAATCCAGGCCAATGAAATCCAATATATAGGAATGGCCTCAAGCACAAATTTGATCAGGGTCAGCCTTCTAACTCTAGAAAGCCATCGATGGCAGCAGTTTTTTAATTGTTTTTCTATTTTGGTAATGAGCCAATTCCAATCAACAATTTTGTAATTCACAGGTTTGAGGAAGAAACCTAGATACTTCAAACCAACTCAAATCTAGTAATATTAAAGGGAAAACTCTGTTGCGCAAAGTGTGTTTCATGAGGATTGCATCCATGGCAGGTCAAATTTGATTCGTTATTGTTACATTTCATACCCGTGGTTGTACAAAATAAATGCAGAATTGCTCGGATCACTGAGGTGTCACTAAGAGAACCACTAAGAAAAAGTATAATGTCATCCACGAATAATAGATGAGTGAACACATAGTTAGCCGATAGTTTAATACCTTTCAATATGCCTCTAGAGATATCTTCAATAATACATCTACTAAGGCCCTCCATAACCAGTAGAAATAGAAGGGGACATAATGGATACCCTTGACAAAGCCCCCGCTCCACATGAAAGAAATTGGTTGTTGCCCCATTAATAAGAATACTAAATGAAATAAAGGTGATGCAACACATTATCCAATTGATAGTTTGTAAGGGGAATCCCAGGTGAGTGAGAAAAATGCAAATGTAGAGACACTTCACTTGATCAAATGTTGTTTCCAAGTCAATCTTGAGTATCATCCCTTTAATGCGCTTAGTGTGCATAGAATGTAGGCCTTCTTGCGCAATTCCAATTGCATCATGTATCTGTCTGTTTTCAAGAAAAGAAAATTGTTCAGGAGATATGTGATTGGATAAAATAGGTCTCAACCTGTTGGCAAGAATTTTGGCCATAATCTTATATATGTAGTTACATAAAGAGATCGGTCGAAAAACTTTGAAGGAAGAGGGGTGATTAGATTTAGGAATAAGGGCTATAAAAGTAGCATTGAAGGCCTCATAGTTGCTCCCAGATTGATGAGTCTCTTCCACCACCTCCAGGAGATCATGACCCAAAATATCAAAAAAGGCTAGATAAAATTCCACCGCCCACCCATCAAACCCAGGAATTTTTTCCTTTTTGAACCACTTGAGGACATATTCAAGTTCTTGGCTCGAAACCGGTTGCAGCAGGTCCTCCTCTACTGCAACATCAACATATCTTGGAAAGAGGGTGGCCACCTTTATGATTTCAGCCAAAGAGGGTTGCAGAGGTGTCTTATAAATCTCTCAGAAATGATTGATTCCTTTCTGTGGAAGCTGAGAGAAGGTAGAGGCTTTTGATCCATCCTCATTATCGAGATCCCATATAGTGTTGATAGAATTTCTGCCATTAGTAAATTGGTGAAAGAATTTTGAATTTTCGTCCCCTACTTTGATCCAGGTGGCATGGTTTTTGAGTCTCCATACCTCATTCCTTGCTTATAGGATATTTAAGCGAGTAGTTTCAAGTGAAATAAGCTGTGTCTTCTCTTCTTCAATAGAAAACCCTCCCCCAAATGAGGATTCCAATCGATGAATGTTATGTTCAATGTTGATGAGTTCATTGTCCTCCAATCTCTTCTTGTGCCTAGCCCAATTAATGGACTCTTTCTTAATAGAGAGTAATCTATGTGCAAAAATGGAGGATGGCGATTATAAATGTGGAGGTGGACGGAGTCTCCACTGGGTGTTTATCAAATTGATATAGTCGGGATCTTGTAACCACACAGAGAAGAACTTAAAGGGGGAGGTCGGCTTCTTGAAATCCCTAATGATTTCCAAGAGGATTGGGGAATGGTTAGAGATGCCACCAGAGCCAATCCATTGCCTGAAAGACCCAATATTTTGTAATAACCCTTCCTTGATAAGAAAGTGATCAAGCCCGCGAGCCACCAGATCATCCCCGGTGCGCCTGTTGCGCCAAGTTGGAGAGGGGGAAGTTATAAGGGGATCCACTAGGTGATGCAAAGAGAGAAAGTGTCTGAAGTAGACAGAGAGTGTGTCTGCATGAGCATTTGACCCCCATGATTCAGAGATCCCGAGAGAGAAATTCAGGTCACTAGCAAAAATGATGTTCTCAGGACTCAAAATAGAAGAGTTCATGAGTGAGTTCCAAAATTGTTGCCTGTTAAAGCAGGGGCCATAGACATTGATGAAGCAAAAATGCATTCCAAGAGCTTTCGAGAAGATATCCATCCCCAGAGTGCCTTCCCTGCCCCTGAAATTTATAATATTGATATGACGGGGGTTTATACAAAGGGCCAAATTGCCCGATCACCCACTGGCATCAACAGCATGAATGATCCAACCAAGTAGAATGGGGGTAAGTACTTGAATTACCAGATCATATGAGCCATGAGTTTCCTGAAGCATTATGATATCAGTAGAAGAAGAAGAAAAAATACGACGAAGCACAAGTCGCTTCGCAGGGATAGCCATCCCACGACAGTTGAAGGATAGACAGATCATTGGGAAACCAGAATGGGGGATTGTCTTGCTCTAAGAATCCCATCGATGGAGAGTTGTGTGCTAGAGGCAACATCAATACCAGCTTGAAGAATAGCTTTTGAGATATGCGAATGACGACCCCGAGTGGACTTGTGCGGGGGGTAGGAAGGTCCATGAAGGGTGCCAAAACTAGATGGAGTGTATAAACGGGGGTGAAAATTATAGGAGTGATTGGAAGAGGATTCAGAGGGTTCCACCACAAGGGAAGGGAAAGGTTCAGAGGGAGGAGGTAAGGGGGGGAGGGGAGGGGTTCAGAAAGTGTAGGAGGGAAATCAGGTATAGATACAATGGGAAGAATAGGTAAGGAGGGGGAAGTGGGGGGGAAGTGAAGAGGAGAGGAGGAAGGGGGGGCAGAAAATGGGAGGGGAGTGGAAACCAGCCAGTGGATGCTCCGAACACATAATAGAAGCCAAAGATAGAAATGATAAAAGTGTAAATGGAGGAGAAGAGGAAGTACAGTAGCCGGAGGGAGTCCAGTAGCTGTAGCTACAGTCATGGATCGAGTAACTCTGGTGGGTGCAACTGCTACCATCTGAGAGAGATCCACCATCGAGGATGTGTTAGGTGAAACGGTGAATCTGGAGTGTGAAGACTGTCTCTACAGTGAGAAAGATACAGGAGAAATAGGATGCATGCCTCTGGGAGCACGAGGAACCGAAGTCAGACTGGTTAAAGGAGAATCCTTGAAGACATGTCCGACTTTTTGACAACGGTGGCATCAAAATGGCACCCCTTCATAATCTAAGATCTGCTCCCTAGTGGAGTTGCAGAATTGTATATTAATGGCTTCCTTAAGACCTTCCCTTGTGTCAATATGTACCATAATGCGGGCATAAGCCATTTTTCTGGAGTCGATGAAGGAGCGATCATGGTCCAAATAAGTTCCCAGAAGATTACCAATGTCCTTGAATATCTGTTCATTCAATAAGTGGAGAGGTAGCCCTGGTAAACGAAACCAGATAAGGTCAGCTCCCAACAATTCATGATCATGATCGAACAATGGGTTCCATCGTTTGAGCAGCACAGAAGCCATCTCGATGTGCCAGAACTGCGATAATATAAGGTCTGCGGGCTCTCTGGAGGAAAAACAGAGCGCAAACCAACCCTTGGTCAATGTGTGAATGGTGTGAAGCTCCTGGATAAGATCACCCCAAATCTCTTGTGTCCATTGTTTCAAATGCTTAACCCCATAGTTCCAGTGACAGACTTGACCAACAACCACCCTGTCAACAGTACCCAGGATATCGGCCATTTGAACACCTGCGCCAAGCGTAAGAAAATTTGCATGCTTTTTGGCTTTGACACACTTCATTCGACAAGGGGCACGAGGAGGGATGTCGAGAGGGAGAACAACCGAAGCAATAAGTGGAGGGGGGAGCAGAAGCGGGGGGGAGAGGGTTTGATTCGGGCAGGGGGATGGTGAAAAATCCATAGGGATGCTGAGTCGCAGGAGAGGCAGAGCTAGATGGGGGTATGAGGGGGTGAGTGTGCGCGGATTTTGTGGAGGTAGGGGGGGCAGAGGGCGGGGGAAAAGAGGCAGGGGGGAGTGGGGTTACCAGGAGATGTTGGGAGGCAAGAGAGGGCATCAGTGGGGGGTAGGTGAGGGTCTGAGAGAGAAAGGCGAGGGACGCGGGGGACGGAGGTTTAGTGAGGAGATGAGGTCTAGGACATCTGCTAAGAGAAATATCAGAGAGGTAGGAGAGAGTTCCAGGACCATAAAAGTGTCCATCTCAGGGAAGGTGAGAGGGGAGGGAATAGATGCAAAAGGGCCAACATAAGCAAGAAAATAGGAGGAGATGCAGGGAGAGAAACTTGCATACCTAAGGAGAAACAATTCGAGAGGGTCTAGATGTCCACATCGGCATATGGGTCCTCCAAATAGTCCATAAGTTGTTCATCCTGGGCACCTTCCATAGCAAAATACAAGAAAATAAATCGTTAATGAGTAGACCAACTGTTCCCCAACTGTCACGAGGAGAAGAAACCCTGGTTCCCAGCCATTAAAATCTCAATAGAGGTCAGAGTGCAGTCAGTGCCGCAGTCCAAAACCCAGAGGGTCAAGGGCATCTGAGCTCTGTTTGTATTGATGCGTGGTCGACAAAGAATGTATACGGAGTCCAAGTGTCGACGGTGAGGCCTAGCTTCGAGTTCAAAGAGAGATAATAAAAAATAAACCGCCACAGGTCTATGGGGAGCACGACATATGGATTAGGCAGATGCCAAAGAAAGGATTGGATGCCCAAAGGCTGCCATTATTGCTCTACGCATAGGTCCGCCACTGTCTTCTAGGGTTTTTTCCATCTCCAACCCTTCAAGGCCTAAAAAAAAATCCTTTCATCTTATTATATTATAATATTCATATTATGTTGAGGCCTCAGAAATCTGTGGCAACAACAAAGGGGATAACCACCCGGTCAGACCCTTAAGACAGTTCCTTTTCTGTTTGGGATAGTGGCTCCGATTAGATATAATGGGACCAGTTTCCCAGAGTTGGGTTTTTGTTTGATTGTTGGTTTTCTCTCAAGGGATTTACATGAAGAATTCCTAAAAACTAAAACAAATTTATTCTAACATGCAAAACTTGAAATTAAAACTAATTTAATCTAACCTGGGATAATACTAATTCGATGCGATCTAAAATGATATATATTCAATCTGTGATGATTAAGATCATCATAGATTTAATGGAATTATTACTTTGTAAGATGATTCTCTTGAAAAACAATTAATCAAAAGAAAATGAGAAACATGTTGAATATATTTGATGATCATATTAAAAAACAAATCAATTCCTGTCTTTATATCGTACAGTAGTGCAACTGATATTTCTAATTGATTTCATATATCATTCATGAAAGTTGGATTCATTACTAATATTCAAAACAGAACTAGCATACACGATAATAGTACCAGATGTGTACCGTCATGTTCATCTGATCAATGATAATAGGCCACATTCAACTCATATTCAGTAAGTCTTTCAAAGAATACATAAGTGCATCAACTGTGATCAACAAAATGATATGTAACTGAAATGGCCGTGTTCCATTATTTCATCAAGACATCCACAAACTTACTTACAATTAAGCATTCTTTGCGAATGTTCTCAATAAAATTCTGGACCCTTCTCTAAATGCATGAGAAGGGTTTAAATACTATGCTAATTACCTACAAAAAGTTTATACAAAATATCTTATGAGGTGGTTTCAAACAACCTTCCTCATCTTTAGTATCTATTTGCTAAAAATTGAATTTATATAAAACAAACTAACTAATAATCATGTCGGATGATAAGTTACTACCAGTTGTGCTTTTTGCTCACAAATGTCGGACATCAGTTGAACTTATGGAGGTTTGCCGTACTCTGTCTTCATTTGTGCAGCAAATATAGCATCCAGCAAAAGCGGTTGTATTCTCTGTATAGAGTTCAGAAACAGTTCAGTGTCATGATCTGACTATGTGGTTTGACTAGTAGTTGCCAGTATGACTCCCAATCAGTTTTATTTAGCTGTAAAAGTGCTTCTTCTCTGAGTTGACCGACTTCTTTCCAACTTTGTTCTAAATCTTTGATATCAGGAAGAGATATGAAATTTCCTTCTTTGATGAGACCGTAAGTATGTACTATATGGTTAATCATTTTAACCATATTATTTGATATACATGTTGCTCTGGCTATGGCTAATTCTGCTTGTTTCACTCTTGCATCCCAATCTATAAATAATATCTTTGAAAGTTTCCTTGATCTTTGGGAGATTTGACTTTTTCCCTTCTTCTGTATCTTTCCATTCAATATAATTAGATATTTTGATATTAAGCTCATTGAACTCAATCCTTTGATCAATGACTGTGTTTGTTAATTTTTCATTGATTTCTAGGTGTGGAATTATGTTTGACATTTGTACAACAAACAGGTTTTGTTGTTTTGAGAGTAAGGCACTTAATGATGATGCTTCTTTTATGAATTCCTCTGTAGTAGGAATTCCTTCATATTTCTTAAGATTTTCTCTCAACTATTCAATCAGTGAATTTTTTCTAGATAAGTCATTTTCATGACTTATCTTAAGCATTTCCATTTCTTGTTGTACTCTGAGAAGTTGTTGTTCCACTTTCTGATTTAAACTTTTTCTTTCTTCATCTAGCTGATGTTGTAGTTCCATGGTTTTGACATCTTTTTCTTGGATCAAAATAAATACTTATGTTGCCTTATCAATTGTCGCAGTGGTGTATGCACCAGCGAATTGAGATAGCCAAGTTAAATTTTCAATCAGATTTGATGGAGTATCTTTCCATACTACTTCCATAACTTCATTCCCTGGAGGTGTTTCAATCCTTCTTCTTTTCCTCAGTTTTCTTACTACATACTTATGAAGAGGGCTATAGAATACATCTAGTGGGGGAATATCAGTTACCTTGAGGATAATCTCATCGGTCGGATTTGTAGGAATGATTTCTGTGTCTTGGGAGATTATCTCAGGAGTTTCAATGATTTCCTTTGTTGAAACTATTTGTTGCTGTGGAGTTTGGAATTTTGTATTCTTCTGTGATGATGATGCCTTTGGAGTATTTGCGAATTCATTGCTGAATGAAGTACATATTTTATCTAATTCACTTTGATTTTGTGAATTTGATTTTTCTGCTTTGATCTCTTGAATTGCTTTAATCATATAACTGGTAATAAAAACATCCTGTGGAATCCCTCTGAGTCTATGTTCTCTAAATTCATGGAATTTCTGTATTTCTTCTGGATTCAGGTTCAATTTGACAAAATTTAGGATTTCTTCAAAAGCCCCGGCAGATTGCAAAATATCTTCAAATTTGTCATCAGTGTGTACAATAGGTTTTAGTTTGACTGACAAAGTGAATTTGTTAGCAACTTTTTTTGGGTCGAACTACCTGGAGGGTAAAATGGGGAGCTTCAACAGCTCAATCTTCTGACATTCTTTTAATGCGTGATTAAAATTGCTGAGTGTAAATGAACCACATGAAATTGGAAAACTTGGCCACAAAGACTTTTTACTATCTTTCAAAGATTTAGCGAGTCCATTACCAACTGTTTGGTAAGCGACTTCTCTTGCCATCAACTTATCTGAAACATATAATGGAAGGATATGCGGGGGAGCGGAGCTTCCAAAAATTCTAATATATGAAAATGATTCTTCAGCAAAACATTTGCCTATCATTTGAAGGTTTGCAAGGGCTTCCTTAGTGAACCTAGGGATCACTGTGTCATACATAAATTGGTGTAACAGTAATACAACTCCATAGCACAGCCTATGAAAATGTGGTGCATAATTATGTTCCCATATCTCTTTATGACTCAAATGTATCGGGGTAGAGTCTTCAGGGTCCCATTTCCATCCCATAACTAGAAAGTTGGTAGAAAAACAGATGGCATAAAAAATATATGCACTCATAAAAAATTGGGGAACAGATTTGGAGGAAGAAGTTCTGGTTTGGCGATATTCATTAATTGCCTTAACTAGGTTCTCTGAAAGGATAGTCGCCCAATTCATTATGAGGGAATTAACAGAGAATTCAATTAGGGGAAGCCAATTTATGGAGAACTTGGTATTATCAGGTAAACCATATAATCTACATAACATTGTTGCTGCAAAGTTATAAGGGTTTGCTAACGACATGATAGGATACATAATGGTTTTCTCATATTTGAACTTGTTGTCTAATTTCCTCCAACCTTGAATTGTCTTGAACGGGTCTTGGTTATTTTTAGCAAACTTTGCAACAAACTGACTGTTGTAGGTATTTTGTGGGTCAGGCAGCTTATACATGATTTTCAGATCTTCAGGTCTAAAAGAACCTAGAATCTCATCCTTGCAGGTTCTTAACTACCTATCTTTGATCACTGAATTATCAAGCACCCATCTAATCATGTCAGCATATGGAAGAAGAGTAGCTCTCGTTGCTATTCTATGAAGGAAAGAACATGCAATATCTTCGAATTGTAAATCTAAAGGTGTTGCAGCATCGGCAGTCACCGTGACTTCCACTACTTCTGGCTCTTCATCTTCAAGTATAGTGTAAATAACTTGCCCTTTAGTAGCTCCTCCATCAGCAGTGTAGACAATATCAAAGACTATAGGTGCCATTCCTGTTTGTTCGAATTCTGCAACAGTTTGTTTGTCGTGCTTCTGAATAACTTTGCAGATGGACATATCTTGAAAGGAAATCCCTATTAAAGACAGATTTAATGTTCAAATGATGGAAGATCTATTGAAATGATCTGTTTTGAAAGGAAAAATCCGAAAAACAACTATATCATTAATTAATCATGATGCATCCATAACTGTTTACATTGGGATGATAAAACATAATTAATACTTTCTGACATGATTTATTTTGCGTAAAAACCTTTATTCAAACCTGTCAAATCAATTGCATCGCGCCCTTTGAACCTGTCTTAGTGATGCGTATTGCCTTTTGTTTATGCGATATGCGATTTTGCGAAATCACAATATCGTAGTATCGCAATATCAGAGTTTTGTTAAGAATTGCTTAAATTTTTGCAGTGTAAATCTGCAATATGTGATTTATTATGTTGATTGTGAAATTTCAAATCGGCAATAGAAAAATCAGGATTTCGCTGATTTATTGTTTTAACTAAGAAAATATTTTTGCGAAATTGCGATTTGCGATAAGATGTTTTTATTTAAAAAACATTGATGTTTTTTGGAGTTTGATTTTTATCAAAAGACAAAAATACTCTTATAAAAAGGGTCCCTATTTCTATTTACCAAAGGTTTAAATTATTTTAAAAATAAAAATGGAGGGAGTTGTTGCATAGCACAACATTTGGCGATTCACTTGGGAGAACCAGATATCTCTGATTGGTTTATTTTCACTTTGCTAAACTTTCAAAACGAAGAAAATATATAAGAATAAAAATAATATGATTAATGAATTAAACAATATTTTTTTTCAAAATATAATCTATTTACCTATCTCATTTCTTCTAAATTAACTCCTTTAGTGATAATATATAGGTATCTATATCAGTCAGTACTTAGATTTAAAAAGATAAAGTAGGTTTTCTCTAAAATTGGTTTCATAGATTTTTACTCATTTATCACAGATAGAGCCATTGTTGCCAGCAGGCGTTTATAGCTTCGACAGGGTTATCTTTTAACCAATAATGATTCATGGTCCCATCCAAATTTGATTTCTTATTTTAAAATATAATTATGACATATCATTAAATTTATTTTTCTTGATACATTTCCAAAATCATTGCCCAGGTTTGGTAGCCTGATAATGACATTATCATTCACTGATAGTAATTTAGACTGAACAAGATGGCTCGTGATGAAACCCCTTGTCTATTGATTTTTTATAATCATATAGCTATTACCCTGTTATAGTATGCAATCTTGGTAATATCAGTCTACATTATTTCTCTATGATCATGATAAACAAGCTCGTGATGAGACTTATTTTCTTTTGAATTTGTTCATTGTATATATTTCTTTTTTATTTTTTGTATTTTTAAAGAAGAAATTTTATCAGATGGGATGAATCATTAGCTCGTTTAAGAGTTATGGATGATAATTGTAGAGTTGGTAGATACCCTTTTGTATAGAATCCTTGCTAAGTTAAAAATTTCCTTTTTTGACTGCTACATAATAACTATATTTTATGATATCTAGAGTCTTCTTCGGAAAGAAAATGGCTTCAGTAAATTTCAATTTATCTTAAAAAATAAAGTTTATTCATTTCTCATAATTATAGTCATCTTTTTCTTACCTTATTTATAGAAGTGAAAGATCAAAATAATTTATCAGAAACTTTGAAAATTTGAATGAACCAATGATGATGCTATTTTCAACTTTTATTTTCCTAAAGCAAAAATAAAATTTAAAAGCTTGATTTTCTAAGAGAAATATTTTTTGAGAATTTGACCATTTACAGGCAAGGAATCTTTTCTACCTGATAAGTCTTGCAACAAAAAGGTGGATAAGCCTATTTTTTCGATGATTTGAAATGGACCAAGCCATAATCTTTGGAATTTGGTATGCTTACCTTTTTCCTCATGTGCCTTATCCCATTTTAAAACAAGATCTCCTATTTCAAAATTTTTTGAACTAGTGGATGATGTGTCAAATGAAGTTTTTACTATTTGTTGATGATGAGCATGTATAGCTTTAGCTTTTTCTCTTTGTTCTTCCATTTTAAGAATTTGATCCTGTCTAAGTTGAAGGGAAGATGAAGGATTTTCATCAATAAACTGCACTAAAGTCAATGATGGTATTGTTACGTTTGTGGGTAGAATTGCTTCTTTCCCATAAACTAACATAAATGGAGAAGTACCTATTGAGGCTTTCTGGGTGATTCTATCTGCCCAAAGAGCCAATAATAGTGCTTTGTGCCAAGTTTTATGATTTTTTTCTACAGTTCGTTTGATGATCTTGATGAGGTTTTTATTTGTGGATTCAGCTAATCCATTACCTTATGGATAAGAATTAACTGAGTATTTTAATTTAAAACCTATTTTCAAAGCGAATTTTATCATGGCATTTCCAGAAAAGTAAGATGCATTATCAAATATCAAAGCTGATGGGAGACCAAACCTGGTGATTATGAACTGATCAATAAAATCTGTAATACGTTGCATATTAACCACCTTTAATGGAATAGCTTCTACCCATTTTGTGAAATAATCTGTTGCAGTTAGAATGTACTTATGCTGTTTAGAAGAGTTTGGAGTTATTTCACCTATAATGTCTAACCCCCATTGTTCAAATGGTTGTTGGATATTTACTGGTTGTAATGGAAATGTTGCTTTTCTTTCTCTTCCTGCTTCAGTTTGACACACTTTGCATTTTCTTGTGTATTAATGTGCATCTTTAAATAGAGTTGGCCAATAGTAGCCAGCATGCAGTATTTTATGAGCTGTGGTGTCTCCTCCGAAATGACCTCCAGCTGGTCCATCATGTAATTCTTGCATTACTTTTTCAGCTTCATTTTTTCCTAAACATATTAATAATACAGAATCATAATTCTTTCTAAATAACACATCATCTATGAGTTTATATTGATTTGCTTTAAGTCTCAGAGCATGCTTTGCTGTGTAATTGAGATATAATGGAGCATATCCATTTTTTAAGAAAAATTTCAGATCAGCATATTGAGACTGAGAATCGTTTAGGCTTACCTTAGACAGTTGCATTTCATTTGATTGATCTTATTCTGTTGATGCATGAGAAGCTCCAGTTAACATCTTGCAAAGACCTTGTCCTTTAACAATTTTAGCAGGGTGTATCTCTACATCATATTCTTGAAGTGCGGTAACCCAATTTGCTCTCTTCTCTCCTACTTCTCGTTGGATTAATAATTGCCTTACTGCTGAGTAAGGTACTATTATTTTAGTATGTGTCTTTAGGAGAAAGGGTCTAAAATGCTTCAAAGCTTTAAAAACAGCATAAGCTTGTTTTTCCACAGCTAAATAATTCAACTCATCACCTTATAGGTTAGAACTAAAAAACGCAATTGGTGCTTCAATGTTTTGATCATTTAACTATGTTAGAACTGCTACGTATGATGTGTATAATATAAAAGGTTTAAGAAAATCAGGAGTTGTTAAAGAGGGGGCTTCTATGATGGCTTTCTTAATCAACTCAAAATAATTTCTCTCTTCTTTTCCACATTTAAAAATTGAATTTTTCTTGATCATTGATTGCAGGGGTAAAATGATTTGGGAAAAATTGGGAACAAATATTTTTACAAAATTAATTTGTCCTAAAAATGATTGCATTGTTTTTTTATTATGTGGTAAAGGGATTTTTTCAATTTCCTGAATTCTATCAGGGTCAATGTGGATTCCATTTTTGGAAACAATGAACCCTAATAATTTACCTTCTAATAAGGTGAAATAACATTTTTTTGGATTCAAGGAAATACCAAATTTTCAGCATCTTTCATAAATGTGTTTTAGGTGATTAACATGATTGCTTCTATGCTTAGAGTAAACAGTAATGTCATCTAAGTATATAACGACTGAGCTATTGATTAGTCCTTTGAAAGCTATATCCATAGCACGTTGAAATGTAGCACCAACATTAATCAACCCAAAGGGCATTTTTTGGTATGCGTATGTTCCCCACTTTGTCCAGAATGTTGTCTTTAATCTATCATCCGGATGTACCATAGTATGATTATATCCTGAAAATCCGTCGAGGAAAGACATCAATTCAGATCCTGCAACTGACTGCGATATCTGTTCCATGGTAGGCAAGGGAAAATTATCTTTTTGGCAAGGTTTATTCAAATTTTTAAAGTCTATGCAAATCCTAATGTCTCCATTATTTTTTCTAACCGGAACCATGTTTGACACCCATTTCGAATGTCTAACAGGAAAAATGACTTTGGCTTTGAGAATTTTATTTAACTTAGATTTAATTTGAAATTCTAAATTTGGGTGGATTTTTCTAAGTTTTTGTTGCACAGGCTTATCATCTGAGGTCATAGGTATGGTGTGCTAAATTATGGAAGTATCATATGTTTTAAGATCTGAATAATCCCATGCAAAGATATCTTTATACGTTTTCAATAACTTAATGAATGACATCCTTTCTTCAGGTTCTAATCCAAGACCTAAGTTGATATTATGAGGTTTTTCTAATGTACCAAGATTAATCAATTCAAATTTTAGAGTAGAACTCCATGTTTTTGAATTGGTAGTCTTCTTAAACCTATCTTTCAAATCATAGAGATCTTCCATTTTGACTGCAGATTTAGGAATTGGATTTGAATTTTTTTAATCTTTAATCTGTGAATCATGTTCATGTTCATCTATAATTTGACCTTCATAAGCTCTAAATGATGTAAGAAATTCTAGTATATCTGCATCATTGTTAAATACTCTCCAATTTTTTATATTTTCAGGAATGGAGGGCCTAAAAATTAACTCAATTGAAAATCTGTCTGGGCTAAATTCTTCAGATGGTATAAGTCTATATGCTACATTAGCAAGTAAATCAACACTTGCATTTTGTAATCTAGGAACTATGGAGATATTAAATGCAGTAAAATGAAAAGTAAGATTATGAGCTAAAGTTTGATAATGTTTTAAATGTCCATAAATACAATGAATTGTATTTCTAAATTGTCTAAAAATTATTTCAGAATCTCCATATACTTGCAAATATTTAACATTCTATCCAATAGCTTTATATAGGCCTTGTATCATTGCTTCATATTCGACGATATTATTAGTGCATTGAAATTCAAGTCTACAAGCTAGCATTGTTTTCTCTCCTTGTGGATTGATTAAAATGCAACCTGCTCCTGCACCATCTTCCGATTTTGAACCATCAAAGTATAGAGTCCAAAATAAAGACTATTTTGGAATCTGATCGCTGAGATTAACACATCTAGAAGCATATGTTTGAGAAAATTTTCCAATTTGTGAAATAGCAGTGTTTATTAGAAAAGGTGAAACTTGAGCATTGAATGATCCAATAAATGATTCAACTGAATAATTTCCTATAATGTTATTGGTGAAAGCTACAGGCTCGTTTGTTCCTTCTAGTTCAGTAACTGTATGTTTCATAAAAATTTCATGTTCAATTCTGATTTGATTTGGTTTTCCATTATATGGTAGCCACATGTGTGACCAATCAGTAGCAAAATATCCATGTAACTTTTCAGACCAATCTCTGCTTAGAATAATACCATAGAATTCAGGGATGTCTGCAACCAAAATATCAATTACTTGTAGTACCTTTGGATTGGATGATAATCTAATGGATACTGACAGCATTTCTCCAATGACTTGTACTTTTGTTCTATCCAATTGAACTATATGTATAGTAGATTTTTTAGGAGTGATTTTCAACTTTGTACATAATGTTCTTGGCATAATGTTTGAAGAAGCTCCTGAATCAATAAGACAATTATGAACATTTTTGTTAAAAAACTCATAAGTCAAAAGTAAAGGAGGAGTGTGAGAAATAGATCTATCACCAATTAAGACTAAATCATTGGAATTTACTTTGTTTAGAGATGATGGAGGTTTTCCCATATCTTTTGAAGCTTGAGCTATAGCTGGTGATTGTATAGGATCTATATGGATTACCTTAATTTCTCTAAGAAAAATTTTCTGTTGTTGTTTGACTTTGCTCATTTCGTGTAATGAAATATTTGCTTTTATCTTTTTCATATCTTCGACTATATTATATTCCACTATATCTGAAACTATCAAAGTTTTAGAATTTGTATTAGGATCTGGTGGAATAAAATATGTCTGAACAGTTTAGATTTTTTGACAGCTGTTTTCTCATTGGTAGGGAGAGTTTTCTGTTTTTGATTTGATATAGTTGAATCAGAATAATTTTTACTTCTTGTAGATACAAGCATAGCTTCTCTTTCTTCTTCTGAAGGAAGAATGAAATCCCATAACCCATTGAGTTCAAATTCTTCCTCAGACTCTGATTCTCATTCAGATGGCGAGGGATCTTCAGTATCTTGATCGGATTCAACATTTGAAATCACATTTGGAGGCTGAAATGTTGAAGAAGGGTTTTTCTTAAATAGACGAAATGATTTCTTAGGAGCTGAAGTTTCAGCAACCTATTTCTTTATTTCAATAATATCATTTGACATAGTCTTTAATGCTTTTTGAAGACCTTCAAGATCAAATGGATCTTTTGAGACTTTATTTTTAGAGTCTTGACTAAATGTTACTTTCTTGGATTTCCTGTCTTCTGTCTCTGAACATTTTTCTAATGCTAAAATTCTTTTCTCTACAGCGAGAGCTTCTTTCATGTTATCTAAAAGGGTAGCTTTGCCAGCTTTATCTATAAAAATAGCTATATTAGAAGGTAAAGAAGAAATATACCATTCTATTTGTACATCAACAGAAGGTTTGGAAATAGTTGGAATTTTGTTTAATAACTTTTTAAATCTAGAGTTGAAATCTTTGATCCTTTCCCATGAATTTGTTTTAAGATTGGAAAGAGTGTTAATCAAGGATGCAATAGTTTTATCATCTCCAAATTTTGCAAGGAAAACTTGCTCGAAAGTTGCCCAATCGGTGATAGATCCTGCTGGAAGTGAAAAATACCAGGATCCTGCAGATCCTTGTAAAGTATAAGGAAACAATCTAACTACAATATCTTCATGAGCAACTCCATTAAGATTCATGGCCAACATAAAATTATTGATGTGTTCTTCAGCAGGAAGACCATCATCAAGATTATATTTAGGTAACCATTTTTCTGGATGATCTGGAAGAGGATTTGGATTTTCTATCAATACAGCACCAGGATTCGTCCAAGGTTGAGTGGCCATAATTGGATTAGAATTTTGTGAAGATACGGAAGTAGATCCAGAAGTAGGGGGAATGAATGAAGCAATTACAACTGGAATAGTACTACTTGAAATAACACTAATTTTTTGAGTGGGGGAAATGGAAGACTGAGAAGATGCAGAGTGAGTAAGAGGATATGACGAAGTGACCGAAGGAAAATTTGATGTAACTTCACTTGTATCTGACTTAGATCTGGCTACTGAAACTTTTTTATGAACTGGTTCAATTGGAAATTCGAAAGGTGGAATTCTGAGTTTCTCGCTTTTGGATCTAGTTGATATACCAGTTTCTCTAAATAGAGAAGTAACACTTTCTTCGGAAGTTTATGGGTTAGCAGGATTTTCAGCAGAAATAGATACTCCTTCTAATTTCTGAATTAAATACTGAACTTCGGGAGACTCATGAGTGAATTTTGAAACAGATGATTGATGAAATATTTGAGGAGATGAGGGGGAAGTTCCTACAATTTCCGATTTCTGAGTTGGTGATTTAGAATTTGATCGGGAAGTTGTAGGATGATTTTGGGGAGATCGAATCTTATGAGGGCTTATATTTTGAGGTTTAGATTTATGTGCCATTCATAGTCGGCCCTCCTTCTAGCGCCAAAAATATTGAGGCCTCAAAAATCTGTGGCAACAATAAGAGGGATAACCACCTAGTCCGACCCTTAAGACAGTTCCTTTTCCATTTGGGATAGTGGCTCCGACTGGATATAATGGGACCAGTTTCCTAGAGTTGGGTTTTTGTTTGATTGTTGGGTTTATCTCAAGGGATTTACATGAAGAATTCCTAAAAACTAAAACAAATTTATTCTAACATGCAAAACTTGAAATTGAAACTAATTTAATCTAACCCAGGATAATACTAATTCGATGCGATCTAAAATGATATCTATTCAATCTATGATGATTAAGATCATCATAGATTTAATGGAATTATTACTTTGTAAGATGATTCTCTTGAAAAACAATTAATCAAAAGAAAATTAGAAACATATCGCATATATTTGATGATCATATACAAAAACAAATCAATTCCTATCTTTATATCGTACAGTAGTGCAATTGATATTTTAGACAAAAACAATTGATTTCATATATCATTCATGAAAGCTGGATTCATCACTAATATTTAAAACAGAACTAGCATACACGATAATAGTACCAAATGTGTACCTTCCTGCTCATCTGATCAATGATAATAGGCCACATTCAACTCATATTCAGTAAGTCTTTCAAAGAATATAGAAGGGCATCAACAGTGATCATCAAAATGATATGTAACTGAAATGGTCGTGTTCCATTATTTCATCAAGACATCCACAAACTTACTTACAATTAAGCATTCTTTGTGAATGTTCTCAATAAAATTTTGGACCCTTCTATAAATGCATGAGAAGGGTTTATACTATGCTAATTACCTACAAAAAATTTATACAAAATATCTTATGAGGTGGTTTCAAACAACCTTCCTCATCTTTAGTATCTATTTGCTAAAAATTGAATTTATATACAACAAACTAACTAATAATCATGCCGAATGATAAGTTACTGCCAGTTGTGCTTTTTGTTCACAAATGTCGGGCATCTGTTGAACTTGTGGAGGTTTTGCCAGACTCTGTCTTCATTTGTGCAGAAAATATGACATCCAGCAAAAGCGGTTGTATTCTTTGTATAGAGTTCAAAAAACAGTTCAGTGTCATGATCTAACTGTGTGGTTTGACTAATAGCTGCCAGTATGACTCCTAATCAGTTTTCTTTAGCTGTAAAAGTGCTTCTTCTCTGAGATGACCAACTTCTTTCCAACTTTGTTCTAAATCTTTGATATCAGGAAGAGATTTTAAATTTCCTTCTTTGATGAGCCAGAAAGTATGTAATATATGGTTAATCATTTTAACCATATTCTTTGATATACCTGTTGCTCTGGCTATGGCTAATTCTGCTTGTTTCACTCTATCATCCCATTTTATAAAAAGAATATCTTTGAAAGTTTCCTTGATCTTTGGGAGATCTGACTTTTTCCTTTCTTCTGTATCTTGCCATTCAATATAATTAGAGATTTTGATATTAATTTCATTGAACTCAATCCTTTGATCAATGACTGTGTTTGTTAATTTTTCACTAATTTCTAGGCGTGGAATTATGTTTGACATTTGTACAACAAACATGTTTTGTTGTTTTGAGAGTAAGGCACTTAATGATGATGCTTCTTTTATGAATTCCTCTGCAGTAGGAATTCCTTCATATTTGGTAAGATCTTCTCTCAATTGTTCAATCAGTGAAATTTTACTAGATAAGTCATTTTCATGACTTATCTTAAGAATTTCCATTTCTTGTTGTACTCTGAGAAGTTGTTGTTCCACTTTCTGATTTAAACTTTTTCTTTCTTCATCTAGCTGTTGTTGTAGTTCCATGATTTTGACATCCTTTTCTTGGATCAAAATAGATACTTCTGCTACCTTATCAATTGTTGTAGTGGTGTATGCACCAGTGAATTGAGATAGTCGAGTTAAATTTTCAATCGGATTTGATGGAGTATCTTTCCATACTACTTCCATAACTTCATTTCCCGGGGGTGTTTCAATCCTTCTTCTTTTCCTCTGTTTTCTTACTACAACCTTATGAAGAGGGCTATAGAATACATCTAGTGGGGGCATATCAGTTACCTTGAGGATAATCTCATCAGCCAGATGTGTAGGAATGATTTCTGTGTCTTGGGAAATTATCTCAGGAGTTTCAACGATTTCCTTTGTTGAAACTATTTGTTGCTGTGGAGTCTAGAATTTTGTATTCTTCTGTGATGATGATGCCTCTGGAGTATTTGCGAATGCATTGTTGAAGGAAGTACATATTTTATCTAATTCACTTTGATTTTGTGAATTTCATTGTTCTGCTATGATCTCTTGAAATGATTTAATCATATAACTGGTAATCAAAACATCCAGTAAAATCCGTCTGAGTCTCTATTCTCTGAATTCATTGAATTTATGTATTTCTTCTAGATTCAGGTTCAATTTGACAAAATTTATGATTTATTCAAAAGTCTCGAAAGATTGTAAAATATCTTCAAATCTGACATCAGTGTGTACAATAGGTTTGAGTTTGACTGACAAAGTGAATTTGTTAGCAACTTTTTCTGGGTCGAACTGCTTGGAGGGTAAAACAGGGAGCTTCAACAACTCAATCTTCTGACATTCTTTCAATGCGTGATTAAAATTGCTGAGTGTAAATGAACCACATGAAATTGGAAAACCTGGCCACAAATACTTTTTATTGTCTTTCAAAGATTTAGTGAGTCCATTACCAACTGTTTGGTAAGTGACTTTTCTTGCCATCAACTTATCTGAAACATGTAATGGAAGGATATGCGGGGGAGCGGAGCTTCCAAAAATTCTAATATATGAAAATGATTCTTCAACAAAACTTCTGCCTACCATTTGAAGGTCTGCAAGGGCTTCCTTAGTGAACTTAGGGCTCACTGTGTCATACATAAATTGGTGTAATGGTAATACAACTCCATAGCACAGCCTATGAAAATGTGGTGCATAATTATGTTCCCACTCTTTATGAGTCAAATGCGTCGGGGTAGGGTCTTTAGGGGTCCATTTCCATCCCATAACTGGAAAGTTGGTAGAAAAAAAGATGGCATCAAAGATATATGCACTCATAAAAAATTGGGGAAAAGATTTGGATTAAGAAGTTCTGGTTTGGCGATATTCATTAATTGCCTTAACTAGGTTCTCTGAAAGGATAGTTGCCCAATTCATTATGAGGGAATTAACAGAGGAGTCAATTAGGGGAAGCCAATTTATGGAGAACTTGGTATTATCATGTAAACCATATAATCTTCATAACATTGTTGCTGCAAAGTTATAAGGGTTTTCTAATGACGCGATAGGATACATACCGGTTTTATCATATTTTAACTCGTTGTATAATTTCCTCCAACCTTGAATTGCCTTGAACGGGTCTTGGTTCTTTTCAGCAAACTTTGCAACAAACTGACTGTTGTAGGTATTTTGAGGGTCGACAGCTTATACATGATTTTCAGATCTTTAGGTCTGAAAGAACCTAGAATTTCATCCTTGCAGGTTCTTAACTGCCTGTCTTTGATCACTGATTTATCAAGCACCCATCTAATCATGTTGGTATATGGAAGAAGAGTAGCTCTCGTTGCTATTCTATGGAGGAAAGAACATGCAATATCTTTGAATTTTAAATTTGAAGGTGTTGCATCATCGGCAGTCACTGTGACTTCCACTACTTCTGGCTCTTCATCTTCAAGTATAGTGTAAATAACTTGCCATTTAGTAGCTCCTCCATTAGCAGTGCAGACAATATTAGAGACTATAGGTGCCATTCCTGTTTGTTCGAATTCTGCAACAATCTGTTTGTCGTGCTTCTAAATAACTTTGCAGATGGACATCTCTTGAAAGGAAATCCCTATTAAAGGAAAAGTAAATGATCAAATGATGGAATATCTATTGAAATGATCTGTTTTGAAAGGAAAAATCCAAAAACAGCTATATCATTAATTAATCATGATGCATCCATAACTGTTTACATTGGAATGATAAAACATAATTAATACTTTCTGACATGATTTATTTTGCATAAAAACCTTTATTCAAACCTGTCAAATCAATCACATCACTCCCTTTGAACCTGTCTTAGTGATGCGTATTGCCTTTTGTTTATGCGATATGCAATTTCGCGAAATCGCAAAATCGCAGTATCGCAATATTGGTGTTTCACAATATCGGAGTTTTGTTAAGAATTGCTTAAATTTTTGTAGTGTAAATCTACAATATGCGATTTATTATGTCGCTTGCGAAATTTCAAATCAGTGATCGCAAAATCGGGATTTTGTTGATTTATTTTTTTAACTAAGAAAAGATTCGTGCGAAATTGCGATTTGCGATAAAGATGTTTTTATTTAAAAATCGTTGATGTTTTTTGGAGTTTGATTTTTATCAAAAGGAAAAAATACCCTTATAAAAAGGGTCCCTATTTCTATTTATCAAAGGTTTAAATTATTTTAAAAATAAAAATGGGGGGAGTTGTTGCATAGCACAACATATTATTAGATTTAATAACTTTGGATTAATACAATATTAAAGTTAATATAATAAAAAATTTATTATATTATAATGTAGATATATGTGGAGGGAATAACAAAGACATAAAGTGATAGAGGTGGAGAGATAAAGGGAGTGACAAGAGAGATGGAGATAAATTGAAGAAGAGGAGAGAGGAGGAATGAAGATAGAGAGAAGGAGAGGAGTGAAAGAGGGAGAGTGTTGGAATCACTTATTGGAAAATGAATTCTATTCGTATTAAGAATATTGTAAATATAAATACAATGTTGAAACAATTGGATTCGGTATCGAGGGTTTCTTGGACTTTAGTAACTGATTACATAATGCACCATAACCCTAACAGATTAGGTGTCTAAAGGGTAAGAGAGAGAGAGGGGGGGACACAAAGATGGAGGGGAGAGGGAGAGAGAGTGATGGGGGGAGAGAGAGAGATGCAGGAGAGAAAGGGAGAGAGAGGACTTGTGAAAGAGGAGGAGAGAGGGAGGGACAAAGAGATGGATTTGGAGGGGGAGAGAGGGAGGGAAGAAGAAAGACACACATAGAGAAAAGTGTAGAGAGAGAGGGGGAGTGACAAGGGAGAGATGAGAGAGAAAGTGTGTATGTTTGGGGTGATATAGAGAGACAAAGGAGAGATTGAGAGAAGTGGGGGGGGGGGGAGAGAGAGAGAGAGAGAGAGAAAGGAAGAGAGATAGGACATAAGAGAGAGAAGGAGAGAGGGAGGGAGAGAAAGAGAGAGAAAGGGAGAGAGAGAGGACATACGAGAGAGAAGGAGAGAGGGAGGGAGAGAAAGAGAGAGAAAGGAAGAGAGAGAGTACATAAGATATAGAAGGAGAGAGGGAGGGAGAGAAAGAGACAGAGTTGGAAGGGGAGAGAGAGGGAGGTAAGAAGAAAGAAATAGAGAGAGAAAGGTGGAGAGAGAGGGAGTGAGAAAGGAGATGGAGAGAGAGGGGAAGAGGAGAGAAAGAGGGAAGAGAGACAGAAGGGGGGGGGGAGAGAGGGAGAGGGAGAGGAAGAGGGAGGGAGAGATAAATAGATATGGAGAAGGAGTGTGTATATTTTGGGGGTGATATAGAGAGACAAAGGAGAGACAGAGGGAGATATAGATATAGATGGAAGATGAAGAGAGGGAAGATAAGAGAGATAGAGGGAGGGAGTGAGGGAGAGATAGAGGGAGAGAGGGAGGGAGAGATAGATAAATATGGAGAGAGAGCTTGTGTGTTTTTGGGGGGGGGTGGGGAGGGGTGAGATAGAGAGACAAAGAAGGAAAGATGGAGGGAGATATAGATATGGATGGAGGTGGGAGAGAGGGAAGTATATTTCTTGCACTAGATGAATTGATTTCAGTGTAGAGGGTGATTTATAATTCTATTTGATTGTTTGCACTAGATTCATTAATTTCAGTGAAGACATTGATTTATAATTATATTTTATTTCTTGCACTAGATGCGTTGATTTTAGTGTAGATGTTGATTTCCTATTTGATTGCTTGAACTAGATGCGTTGATTTCAGTGTAGATGGTGATTTCTAATCCTATTTGATTGCTCTCATACCTCCCTCTGTCTCCTTCAATCTCTCTCTCTCTCTACCCTCCAACCCTGTCACTGTCTCCATCCCTCTATCCTTCTCTCTTTCCCCCTCTCTCCACCCTCCATCTTTGTGTTGATGGAAGGTGAAGAGAGGGAATAAGAGGGAGATAGAGAGAAGGATTGATGGATGAATAAATATACAGATACGAAGAAAGAGTGTGTGTGTGTTTGAAGGGGGGGGGGTGAGATAGAGGAACAAAGAAGGAGAGATGAAGGGAGATATAGATATAGATGGAGGTGGGAGAGAAGGAAGATGATTTCTTGCACTAGATGCATTGATTATAGTGTAAATGTTGATTTGTAATCATATTTGATTGCTTGCATTAGATGCAATGATTTTAGTGTAGATGCTGTTTTCTCTTTTAATATAATAGATATGAAAAGATGACAAAAGTAACAGGGGTGACAATAAGAATATTAGAAGAAAATAGTTTGAAATTTATCACAATGAAGACTATTTGTAACTACATTCTTATTATTCAATTTTATATCATTAAATACTATTACATTGTCACTTTACATTCAAAATATAGAGACAAACAAGGAGGGATGGAGGGAGATATAAATATAGATGGAGGGGGGAGAGAAGGAAGACGATTTCTTCCACTAGATGCATTGATTATAGTGTAAATGTTGATTTGTAATCATATTTGATTGCTTTCATTAGATGCAGTGATTTTAGTGTAGATGTTGTTTTCTAATCCTATGTGAATGCTTGCATTAGATACATCGATTTTAGTGTAAATGTTGATTTCTAATTTTATGTAATTGGATGTATGATGGTACATTAATTTTAAAGTTATTAGATTAACAATGTGCATTGATTTCAATGTAAGAACAAAAAAATTATTGACAACATGCATTGGTTTTCTGAGTTATAGTATTTTAACTTATTAATATTAGAGAGCAAGAGAGACAATGTATGATGTTTACTACAATAGCTCGAGTTAAGGATTTGAATGGTTTATGATTTCAACTTCTCTTTTAATATAATAGATATGAAAAGATGACAAAACTAACAGGGGTGATAATAAGAATATTAGAAGAAAATAGTTTGAAATTTATCACAATGAAGACTATTTGTAATTGACTACATTCTTATTATTCAATTTTATATCATTCAACACTATTACATTGTCACTTTACATTAAAAATTTGTATTTCATCATTTTTCATCATTAAAGTTATTAATAATATCTATCATCTCAACAAAATGAGGTAACTAAGCAAATTTAAAATTAAAATGACCAGATTAATCTCAGACATATTTAGCATATTTAAAATGGTCAGAATAATTAGATGTTCAACAAATTTTGTGTGACCATGCATGACTAAAACCAATCTTAATCCATCGAAAACTAAATCTATCATGCACCAAGAGGTATCAAATCTCTCGAGGTGCAAACCTATCCTCAATTTCTACACTCATATAAATCTTGAGACTGTAAATTATTAAAAAAATTCAAGATATTAAGAATTAAATGAAATACATGTGCAATATCAATCCTCTTGCAAACTATTGACAAGATTTCCTCCCTTCTTTATCACCAACTAATTACTAACATAAAATTACATACACATCTAGAAATATAACACAACTGTAACATTCACAAACATTACCATCCAAATCCAAACAGATAAACACAAAAACCACTCAAAACAAACAAACATAGACGTACAAACAATTTAAGGCAAGCAACACAAACTGAATTAAAGAAGAGAATGATATGACATCAATAAAAAAACATAATGTAAATTTCAAAGTATGAAGTTTATCTCAAACATATACATAATAATGATAATCTAAAAATGTGACATTGTTGCCCTCAACTGGACCGAACCTAGATCCATCTAACTCTGGATCTATCATGTGTCGAGAGGTATCAAATCCCTCGAGGTGCAAACCTTTCCTAAAATTCTACACTCTAAAAAGAACGTTTTCACCTCGAGGGATTTGATCCCTCTCAATGCATGATATATCCAAAGTTAGATGGATCTAGTTTGGTATAAATTAAATGGCTAACAAATATGGATAATATCAAAACCTTCTTCTCATAATACATCTTACATTAAAATGAAAAAATAAACATAAAAAGTTAACTAAACTATACTTTTAAATTATTATTGCGCAAAGAAGTATTCTATTGCCTGCTATATTGCCTACTACAAGCCTTGTACATGAGCGAGATATTGTCAAGTAACTTTACAATAAAAAAATTAATATATATATATGTGTGTGTGTGAGAGATAATATATGTATAAGAAAAATATGTTGTGTGTAAAGTTACTTAAACAAAAATTAATAATGTTACTTTAAAAATCAACGTGGGCTATAAATAAAATCCTTCAATTTTCACCTTTATTTTACATTATAGTTTATATAGTGAGACAAAGTAATCGAAATAAATAAATAAAAAATACTTTTTAATATGAGGGATATATGTAATTCCTTCATTGACTTGAGATCTAATGTCAATGTAATGTAATGTAAACATTTTAACTAGGTGAAAATAAAATAAAAATAACGCTATAAAAATTAAATAATAAAAAAATAAAAAAGACCCATGGTATTCCTCTCGAATATAAGGAGGAAATTAAACTAGCCAAGATCCATCTTAGTTTGATGTTATATTTAGATACATAATTAACTGTATAAAATGATGTTGAATTCATGTAGCATGTAAAGGTAAAACTTTTTTATGGATATGTTAGCATTGGGCATTTGTTTGGATATGATTGGAGGTGGGGAAAATATTAGGAAAAATGTAATTATTATATTTTATCTAATGTTTCTCTACCTCCATCCACTTTTTACTAGGTTATATTGGGTAAAATATAATACTATAATATTATGTTTTAATGTAATTTTTCTTTATATTTGAAGTTTAAAAGTAAACTAATCCAATTATAAAATTAGTAGGGGTGAGGGGGAATATTGAGTAAAATGTAATATTTAGGTGGGGTGTGAAGAGAAATATTGGGTAAAATGTAATAATATTACATTTTAATTAGTATTTCCCTGCGCCACTTTTTATTGGGTGAGGGTGGTCATAAATATTGTGTAACATATAATATTGTAATATTCTATTTTATCCAAGATTTCCATTCGCTTTTTATAAAAAAAAATCTTCATAAGTGAACTTAACTCCTATGTAAACATTTGATCCCAATATGGTAGAGATGTTATAATCTTTAACATTTTGACTCATAAAAAACATAAAATTAATAATTATATTTATAATTATAATTAATTACGTTGTAAAGCACCTCTATTTGAAAACAACTCCCCTCCACTTCCACTTGTACCATTATGTACCGTTGATTTTGATGTTAGACGATTGAAATAATATCTACCTTAGGATTGAATATTGCTATTAATCAGTTAGAAATAAGGAAAATCGTTTTAGGTCCTCCAAACAACTGCATTGTCTTCTTCCGCAAATAAATTACGCTACTTACACCTTGGCACTACTCCAATGGCTATGGCGTACTACAGATTTCGGCGAGGTTTCTATGTCGAGGTGAAATCGCCCATCGTCCAGTCCAAACGCATGCGAGAGTACGCCCACACACCCGTAGAAGGGATATCCATTTGCATGGTCTCCCTCCACGACTCAATCTTTATATTCGCCCATTCAAAGTCATGGGTCTCATGGAAATCTATGGGAACCACAACACCCTAGGACGCGAAAGCAGAAGCTACTACTGCAGTTTTAATATCATCGTTGGACGCGATGGGGCACTTGGCGAACTTGGAGAAAGCTGTGGACAGTGAGCATGGCCATCACAGATGACAGAACCACTGTGGGTCTTGAGATGGTGGCGCTCCACGAGATTGGGAATCTCATTGGGCTGCACCATTCGACTGTCAATGCCTCCATCATGTTTCTTGGTCTTCAACCCAGAAAGATAAAGCGCCTTTAGGGTTAGCCTTTGTTTCTTCATTTTTTCTTTCCTTATTTGGTTGTAGGATTCTAAATTTCTAGTTACTTATATCTAATTCCCACAGGAATACCAATTGTGTATCCCTCTTCTGCTAGTTGTTGTTCATCACCGACAGAATCTTCTTGAGCTCCTAAATTGTTGTTTGCAGGTTGAGCATCACGTCCAAATATTTGTGGTTGAGGTACACCCATGTTTGCTAGCTGATCACCATCACCATCAACAGATCTGAAGAAATGAGGTGGAGGTAATGGTGTAGGTACATCCCTGTCTGCAAACCATTGATTATCGATTATGAAGTCAACTGGGAGGGGTAACGGTGGAGGGTGGCCATGTTGTCAAGGTGATCATTGAGTTTGAAGGATTGTGTGGTAGGTAATAGTTACTTCATAGACATGTTTTGAAGTCGATCACCATTATCAGATATGAAGAATTCTAGTGGAGGTACAACCGTGTTTACAACCTGATAACCAGATCTTAATAATTCTTGGGGAGGTAACACTAGACGTAAAATTGCAGGTAAAGCCATGCTTGGCAGCTGATTACCAAATATGAAGAATTTTGTCGGAGGTACAGCCATGTTTCGAAGCTGTTCACCAAATCTCAAGAATTGCGGTGGACGTGGTGGTGGATGTACAACCATATTTGCAGGTTGATCACCGTGTGCAGGAAAACGGTGCATATGTTGCCCTTGCTACTCTGCGGGATGTTGTGGTCTTATCCTTTTGAGGGGAGGCCCAATTTACACATCAAGAAACTCTAGTTTCTTGTTTGCTAATTCCTTCAATGCTTCCTCCCTAGCATCGAAAACCTCATTATCTTCCATACCATTAGCACCTATTGCATACTTCACAGGGTTTCCCTGGTGGTCCAGTGTATCGAACACAATTGCAAAAATGAGGCAACTGATCCGAACACGAAACTATCTATTTGCAAATGTAACACATTATGTTTCCACACTTACATCTCACTTTATTGCATCCAAAAGTCTTCATTAACTCGGCATGGAAAATGTTACATTATTTTATCACAGCTTTTGTCATCCTCTCTTCTACTGCCAGACGAAGAGCAGTCTCAAAATTTTTGTCAACCTCTTCACAACATAATGGTGAGTGACTCAGTTTATTGCATTGAATACATGAAGCGATTAAACATTTAGGGTTTGGACAATCCAAAACTTGTGTACACTCGTCTATTTCATATGGAAAAGGAATTGAGTCCTTGCAGTCATAATTAGCGATGCAGGATAAATAGTTATCCGCTTTGAGACCTCCATAAATGATTTGATCAACTTGCTTCTTTATACATTTTAAACAAAACCAGTGCCCATTTAGACATTGTAGCAGTTTTTCAAATGGATATGGCCAATAACAACAACCACGTTCTATAAAGGTTGCCTTTTTCTTCAACTTATAGGTAATATTAACTTGTCCCATTAAAGAAGATCCTTCTGCTTTTCTAGGCATCAGTGGATCTCCTATTATCATAACTTCCGCAGGTTCGTAGTCTGGCGAATCGAAAGAAACCAAATTTTCATCTATAAAATTAGAAGCATGGTTTAAAGATGATGAAGATTCGACCATATTTCCAAAATCGGTGAAGATTCAGGTATAATTTGTGTGAGTCCAACTATGTCTGGCAGAAATGATTAGTGAAATCGAGAATGAGAGAATGATCCCTTATCATCGGTTATAATTACAAGTCGATCAATCCTTTAGGTCATAGGTAAATATAAGAGGTATGTCTACAATATTTAGGTGGACACAATTTCGTTGGCTTTGTGTGGACCCGTAAAGACCGACTATGGGTATGGACGTGGGCATCAAGATGAGTTTATAAAAATTATTTTGAGGTTATTTGGTTAATGTAAGTTTTAAAAATTACTTTGAGGTTATTTGGTTTAAAATGTAAAGTCTTAATTATGGTCATTTGGTTTGAAATGTAAGTCTTAATTATGGTTATGCCCATCATATCAACATGATGGGTTTATCAAAATTATTTTTGGAATTAATTGGTTTAAAAATAAGTATTTTAATTTATAAATGAAATGGTTTTTCATTTGAATTTGGCCATACAATGTCAAGAATAGAATGATTGCGATTTCTTTGTTTATTGTGTATAAATAGATTCTATATTTTGAAAAATCGGTGGACACTCAAATTCTATGAATTAGATAATTTAAACCCAAGATTTTAAGAATACCTTCTAGATTTCGATATCCTGACAACTCATAATCATGGGAACTATCTATGCTTGATACAAAAGTATTTTTTTCTTTAGATATTTTCCACTACATGTGATAGAATTTATCGTCTCGGAATTAAATGGTTCCACTTAAATAAGTACAAAAAATGGGTGTATTGCTGATTTTAGAAAGCTATGAATTTTATTTGAAAACTCACACTGAGACATGGGTATAGTCATTGGAAGTCAAATGAAAGGATATAAGTTTTAAAGAATCCGACTTCCAGTGCATTTGATTTCGTTGTTTATGTAATGGTTTTTTTGGTTCCCATTACTTTAGCTTTCAAGGATTTTCCCGTTGGGTCAATTTGAATGTGAGAGTTCTTATTTATAAATTAAATATTCAATTAAATCACATAAAACACTGTACACTACACTCTATAAGCTATTTATACTAACTAGGTTATAAAAGAACTAGTTTCTTTATCCAAACAATTCTCCAAACCTATACTTTTTTTTGAATAAAATAATTCATATTTATAAGTTAAATATTCAATTAAATCACATAACATATCACATCTTTTTTCCTTTATACTACTCTTTCCTATGTCACTGCTTTACAACTTTTCCTTTCCAACATATGGTGGAGTTGCTAGTTATAAATAATAATTAAACTAGCCTAAATCCATCTTTAACTCGAGATCTACCAAACACCTAAAGATATCAAATTTCTTGAGATGTCAAGCTCTTTTAAAGTGAAAAGATACTTAATCCCTCTATGCTTGGTATTTATTTGTAATTCACGATCTCCACATTAAAATGTTAAAACATGTCCCTTTTTTTTCGTTAATTATTTTTAATATTAATATTTTCTAAAATATTACATATCAAATATATATTAATCATTGAAAGAATTACGAATATCCTCATACATTGAATTAGAAAGAAACTATTAATGGAATAAGAATTCTATCAATCTCTCTATATATGTTTCATGTTAAAATATTTTCTCAGCTTGCTTATTGAAATATTTTATTATAACCTTCATTAAACTTTTATTTGTTATTAATATTTTAAAATCTTATATAAATAAAATAAATTACACATCTCCCTCGTTATAGAAAGTGAAAATATAAGAAGATTTTTAATTTAAGTTTTTTTTTTTAATATGGACATTGAAATATTTTACTTATGGTTGACATAGTTTTTTTTTTAATTTTTTATTAATATTTTTTGTTTTAAATATCACATGTAAATTGAACATAGAATGAATTACACATTATGTAATATCAATAATACTATACATTTATTCCTCTTAGTAAAAAGTAAATTATTTTTTTTCTCATCTCCTTATAATTTTTTTTTCTTTTCTAAATAAGACTATTCTATTAATTTGCACATAATATACAATTTGAAGCTTGCTTCTGGAATTGATATGCTAGCCAATTCTGGAGGGAGCAGAGTTCAGAAAAACAAAAATGTGACCACTCCAGATGGGGAAATCGGTCCAAAAACTGCTGCCCTGAGTAGGGAAACCAACACTAACAAAAAAAGACCAAGAATTTATCACATAGTTAAAAAAAAAACATGATATTTGCAATATGAAACAACACAGAGAGAGGTAACCTCTCGTTTATGAGGCTGCATGGCATGCTACTTGTCATGAGGTTGAGGCGGAGGCTCTTCGATGATGAGACACCTGTAGTCGTCCGAAGAATCCTCATCTTTCTTCTATTGCTGCACGTTGGGCTCAGGCGTGGTGGCGGTACGCACAAGGCTGCCTCTGCCTTCCCCCTTGTCATCAATAGAATGTTCTGGACTTCCGCTGCCGATGCCTTCACTGCTAGAAGAGTGCGCTCTTGGTTTGGCCGGCAACACCTCCGACTTCCGGGAGTGATGAGGGGGAGCAGGGGAAATTGTAGATTTCCCGAGATGCTTTCTCGAACCAGAGCCAGCAGAGCTAGATGGCATTTCCTGAAAGTTCACAATGAGGGTGGCGGTGACCCGAGGGTGGTCTAGGGTGCAGTCATAATGAAACTGATATGAATTTTTTTCAGGAGGAGGGCGGAAACTGTCCTCATGGATTGAAATGGGCAGGCGTGAGGAATGGCCTCTGCCACGGCCTCGACGACATCTCATTCGGTGCCTCCACGACATACCTGAGCAAGAGTGAGCGTGGGCAAGGGGAGAAGCAGTGGGGTGGATGGTGTGCAGAGGCGGCAAGGCAAGCGGGGCATGAATGTCGTAGAGGATATTGAAGGTCGCAGAGGAGCAATAAGTAAAGAGAGTCGAGAGACTGAGGCTACAAGAGGCGAATGAAAATGTAGAGGGGAGTGGCACCATGAAGTAGCTCACAAGCTTGTGGACTGGACATGCATTAAAGCGGGAGGCAGAGACAATAGTGATGGCGTGAGGCGAGAAAATGGAGGAATTAATAGCTGCAAGACGAGCTCCATGCATGGCCATGTGGATAGGCCATGCGCCACGCTGCGGAGCCACCACCTCCCTTTTTGAATTAAGCACCCGCATCCGGGGTACTCATCTCCATATTAAGTAGTGAAAAAATTACA
The DNA here is from genome assembly GCA_034641835.2 of Pinus albicaulis. Classification (NCBI taxonomy): domain Eukaryota; kingdom Viridiplantae; phylum Streptophyta; class Pinopsida; order Pinales; family Pinaceae; genus Pinus; species Pinus albicaulis. The sequence goes on along the minus strand of CM076575.1, from coordinate 759,554,401 downwards.
TTTATTCTTAAAAGTAAAAAATAAATTAATTTTTTTAACAATCTCCATATTACATAGTGAATAAATTACATTTCTTCTTTATATATATTATTTTCAGTTACTTTATATCTCTATATAAAATTATGTAAAATTAAGATGCAAATTGAAGTATTTTATTTTTGGTTGACATTATTTTCTTTTGCTCTTACTACTTTTCATTTGTTAACTTAAATTATTATTTTACTATTTTTAAATGTAATGTTACCTGAGAACATCTCTCCCATACTCAACTATAGAAAGCCTCTTCGCCTAAAAACAAAAATGGCATAAGTACTTGACATAATTTCAACTTTGATTTGTGGCTACCATTAAAAATATTTAAGAATATTTCATGGATGTTAAATCTCTATCATCCACCAAATATTTATTGATAACTAAATTAAAATTTTGAAATATATGTTGATGAAGATGGAGTAAAAAAAAAGAAAAAGAAAAAAAAATGAAAGGTACTACCAAGCTTACAAAAAAAAAAGAAATCTATTTTAAAATAAATATTCATCTCGCATAATTTTTTTATTTTTTTATTTATTTTATTATTTATTTATTTTTTTCTAAGTAAAATTGATCTATTAACAAAGGGATAATATTACAACGAGACCGAAGTCAGAGACTACTGCCTTAGAGGCAGAATTTTCAAGAAGAAGCAGAGATAGAGACTGCCCATTATCAGGGAAACCAGTCTGGAGGGTTTGCCATAACCGACGCAGGGGGCATAATGAGATTTTTTCAGAGTTTGCTTTGAGCCAGAAATGAACAAAAAGATGCCAAAAAACTTCATGATCATCAGTACTGAAAAAGACCCAATAGATTGGGCAACAGGAACAGAAAAACAACCAAGCAACAAACCCACTAATCATCGGGAGGCACCTCCACAATTCGACACCAGCCAGAGGCGAGCATATCATGGGCGAGCGCTTCTTTAGAAACCGAGGGACCTCGTTCAGCAGGGACCATGTCTTCATCCGGAATAGAGCTTGCAGGGATCGACAGAGGCTGTAACGAATCTCTGCCACGTTCCAAATTGATATTCGAGAACCGGGCGGTGTCTGCAACAGGAACAGCAGGCTGCAAGCTGGACTCCCCATGCAGGCTTTCCTCAAGAAAAACCACCGAGAGAATAGCTGTGATTCGAGGGCGGGTGAGGGAACTGTTAAAGATAAAACGCGCAGAGCCCGTAGTGGGAACAGAGGAGGCCGGAGGACGAGGCGCATGGGAACTCCAGTTCTGGCGGAAGTCTTGAGTGCGCCCTCTTCCACTGCGAGTCCGGGGGTAATGGCTAGTGCCTAAGCCACTGGACATGGACGGCGTGACTGAAGAGGGGCTGGAATGATCGCTAGAGGGGCGACCCCTGGAGCTTCCTCTTCGGCTCCGCATACGATGGCGCAGCCGAGGCATAGTGAGAATCAGCAAAGACCAGAAAGCAACAAAGACAGAGGAAAAAGACTTCGGAAGGAGGCCAGAGTCCTGAAGGAAACCCTAGGGGATCTTGGGAGGTAGAGCTTCACTCTGCACAGAACGCAGCACCAACCGACAGATCCTCTCCCAGCGATGAAGAGAACCACCCACAACACCAATGCAGATATGAATGAGAGCCGAGGCCAAGTGACATATAACCCGGCACGAATGGTACCAATACCCCGAATACTCGACGCCAATTCGCATCATATCCAACCTTCTCACACATAGAGGATCTTCCTTCATAACTGCACCCTTGATGTGAATCGAGCCAGAGCATGCGAGGGCAGGATCCGTCTCAGTGGAAGTCGAGCAAAAGCTGAAGTTTTCTGAGCCCATGACTTTGGTAGGAGCAGTGTATAAATGCAGCATGCTATTTCGCAGAGGCCGATTTAACTTCGTGTATTGGATGGGCAGGTGTCGGCATGTCTCACCACGCCTCTGTCCCATCTCATTAGCACTCCATTTGTACACCCACATCCGGAATTCCTATCCGTATAATTAATGCTAATTAATAATTAATTTATAAAAAATTTTATTGAATAATTGACTTGTAAAAAAAAATCAAAATCTAAAATGTTCTATATTTTTGGGACATATTTTTCAATAAATTTATATATTCCAAAACATATTTCAAATAATAAAAATAGTAATCTCATAAAATAAATTATATTATCAAATCTCAATGAAAATAAAATAAAAATAAAATTATTATTAAAAAATCAATAATAAATTGAGGAAAAATCCTACTTAATAATTAATTCACAAAAGTAAATTTTTTTTTGATCTATCCCATAGAGAATTGAACATTGAATCTCTTGCTTTACAATGGCTTCTAAACAAGGCTATACTAATTGAACTGCACCCCATGGGCTTCCTACTTAATAATTAATTCACAAAAAGTAAAATATATTTTAAGTGGGATTGGGAGGATACCATCTTTCCTCTTCACCACTTAAAAGTAAACCCAATTAACCTACAATTATTATTATTCATAAAAGTGAAATATTCATATTTCGTTATTATTTTTAGTTAAACTTATTAGACAATAACAATTAAATATATTTTAAATGAAATTGAAAGGATATTATTTTTTTCCTTATTATTATAATTTATAAATGTAAGATATCCATTTCTCGATGGGGGTGGTGAACAACTGTCACTCCTAAGTGGTTGACGTATGACTCTTGGCATAAGGAAAAGGTGGTGGAGGGCAGGCTTATTGCCTTCTCATAATGCAACGGTTAATGCTCTTCAATCTACTTGTGCGAATTTTCATTCCTTGCCTGTGTGAGATGGTTTACAGGGATCCATGGCATCCGTATGCTGGTTGTTATTTAGTGTGGGTTATGTCGCATTGAGAGTGCAATTCAAATTTTAGTGGGTTTGGAATTGGTCTGTGGCTTTGATTTCCTGGGTCGTGCAGGTATGGTGTTGAGCCTACATTTGTTGTTCCTTCTTCAGCGGGTTATGTAAGGTAATAGTCTCAATCTTTCCACTTTGGGTGAATACTTCCTTTTCATGGTTTTCTCAGTTGGTTGGTTGGGTGGAGATTTTCTTGGTTTTGGGATTTTTTTTGGCATGGGTAGTTATGTATTTGAGAATTCTGGGAGGTGTTGGGTCAGTCCTCTGTGTGTTGTGGATGGTGTTGTGGCCAGTGGCACTTAGTGTCCTATAGGTGTTAATTTCTCTTGGTGTGGGTTTCTGACTTTGGACATAATTGAGTTCTTTAGCTTCAACTTTGTGTGGTTCCCTTGTCTAGGTGTTGTTGGCTGCATATTTATCAATGAGGCAGTCTAATGTATTTGGCACCGCCTGGGCTTCTAGAATTCAAAGGGTTGTGTTTTTCCTATGGGCAGTTGGCTGGTTCTCCACTGGGTTCTCCTGGTGAGAGGTTGTCGGGTAATTTTTGCCAAGGTCTGTAGCCATTGTGCGGTGAATTGGGGTGGAGGAGCCTGGTGCGGTGGCGTAATTCTGCCTCTCCTGGAAAGGACGTGGATAGTTAGGCTTGCAGTGGTGGTCGACTAGCTGAAAGGGTTTCTTGTTGAAGGGGGCATGGTGTTGGGGCTGTCTCGGTGGTGGTGGAAGTCTGTCGGGGCTCGGTGTGAGTCTCTGGTTCTAAATAGGGCTCCTAGGATGAAGCCTCTCCCTCGCTCCACACGTGCTTTTATGGGGTTGAAGTCGGAGTTAGCTAGTCTTCCTGAAGCTTTTCTTGTGTCTGTTGGTGCCAAGGGTGGTAGAGCGAGAGTTTTTAGTGTTGGTAGGGGTCATCGTGTAGCTCCTAAGCACAATAAAGCTAGAGGGAAGGGTGAAGTTGGCAGACGACGAAGACAAATAGTTGGTCTTGTGGGTGGCAAAGGTTGCAGGGAGACCTTAGGGAGGGGGGAGGGGGGTGGGGGGGGGGGAAAGAAGGGTGGAATATCAAGTTGTGGTCAAGGATGGAGTGTTCGTGGTCAGGGTGGTGGGACGTGACGCGTGGCCTTTTAGGGGCGTGTAACTGTTGGCTACCTCAGGAGCTCTCTGATGCAGCTGGAGACACTTTAGTCCATCATGGATACTTTGGAATCACATAATAGGGCCCGGAAAGAAGAACACGAGGCCGTTATGGTTAACTAGAGCAACTCCAATACTTTCAGTGCCACGTTCATGATCAAATTGTGGTTTTCTAGTGTGGGAAAAATATTCTGATTGAGAAAATTGAGAAGCTAGAATCTTGGCTTGCTCGCTTTGAACAACATGCCCATTGTCTCTACTGCCCACCTAATCCTCCAGGGACAGGGCCAGATAATATTGCCTCTATCACTTTAGATGAGTAATTGTGGTAACTGGTGTCTTGTTAGTTCTTTTTGTTTTTTGGAATGTAAGGCCTATACGGCTATAGGTCTCCCAGTTGGGTATTTTGCTTTTTGTCTGTAGTATGGTTATAGTGTTGGAAAACAAACCTAGCCGAGATGAGGCCACATGCATTTTGACATCTTTCTACATACTTTTTTATTAATGAAAAATCACAAACTTACAAAAAAATGTAAGATATCCATATTTTGTTATTATTTTTAATTAAAATAGGTGGATAAAAAAAGTGAATTATATATATATATCTATATATATATATATATATATATATATATATATATATATATATATATGTATATTTATATATGTATATATGTATATATGTATATATCTATATATATGTGTATATGTATACACACACACACACACATATATATATTGAGTAGAATGCTCATTATTAAAAAAATTGAGGTAAAATAAATTTTGAAAATATGTAAGTCCATCTCCACTTTAATTTAATTGTAACATACTAAAGCTAAACAATACAACAAACCAAAAAAACAAAATTTAAAAATATATATGTCCATCTCAATTTTAATTTTAATTTAAACGTAACATTGTAAACCTAAACAATAATGCATACACAAATTATTGATATAGAAAATTTATACAAAGATTGCAATTCCTTTGAGCCACATAAAAAGATTTGAAAGTATTTATAAAATTAACATCTTAGATGTTCTTTATAGCAAACATTTTGTTAAAAAACACATGAGAGTCTAATTAATTTGAAGAACACATTTACTTAAATACATGGCAGTTATAAGTCTCCTCTTCTCCCACATTATAAGGAAGATAACTTTACTAATATTTCATGACATTTTTCAATTGGTGAATTGTTTCCTATCTTTGTGATTTTCTTGCATAAAATTCATGGAATCCCTTTAGTTTGATGTTGTGAATTGAGCCTATTTTCAAATATTAATGACCACGATCCTTAACATGGTACATTCTGCTTCCAGGAGATCGATCTTTTGCCTATGTTGAACCGATTCATTTAATATTGCTGCAATTTGGAAGTGGCAATTGTGTTTCATTGTCTTGCACATTAGTAGTCACTAAAAACAAAGAGGCCCTTATCCCTTAGATGCTCTATTTATGACTTCTCAAGGCCATTGAAATATCCTTAAGATATAAATAACCCATCATCCCAAGCTGTAATAGAGGAGACATGGGGTAGAATTTGGCCAAACTGTGCAAGATATAAAGTATATGAAAAATAGAAAAGCCTAAAATCATCTTTCCCTCAGACAAAAGTTGCCCCATGAAAGACAAAGATACATAAATTAAGAATAAAGCTACTAAGAACAAGTTTTGAACTTTTAAAACACCAAATAATAGTCATTGAATGAATTGGAAGCCAAAAGGCACATAGACCTCTGAATCTAACACGAAATTCCAAAAAACACCAATCTTTTGAAGCCTAGTCAATTATCCTTTAAAGAACAATTAATAAAACTTGCATCCATATTCCTAGAGTACAAATCAAAGAAATAAAGAAGTGCCTACCCATTTGGTTTGTTCATTAATTTCTTTTGCCAATTTTGAATATGGACTAAAGTGTAATCCCACGAGGCTCATGGTAATCAATGATGGTAGATTCAAAACCTTAATCATAAAATAATTCTTACATGTAAAGGTGATGAATTGATGCCATTTTCGGTCTAATCTCCACTGAGATAGACTTCAACTACTCAAAGACTTACAGACTCAAAGTTATAGACTCGACTCACTCCAGATCCAGCCACTTTAGGTTCTGATCAATGCTCGCACATTGATAAGCAGGCTTCTCAGATATTCTCTCAGACTCGAATGCCCCCTTATGAGCTTACCTCCCCTTTAAATAGATCTCAGGGGGGGGGGGGGGGGGGAACCAAAATCCGTGAATCTTGTTGACTCGAAAGAAAATCTCCTGAAAGATTGATCGTCCCGTGCAAGGGTATCCATCTTTCATACTTATTTGATAGAAAGTAAAATGTCCGGAGAGGATTTGATAGTCCCGTGCAAGGGTATCAAAATCCTTTCGGTCATTATGTGACATAAAGAAAGTAAAATGTCAAGAATCATTGTTTTCGGGTAACACCGAAGTGACATCCGCACAAATATTCCTGGACATGCCTAGTATTAAGTGCATATGTGTACAAGATGGAGATTCTTTTACGAAGAACCCATGAAAGAAACATCTAACACCATTGTTGGTTAGAAAGACATTACAGTACGAAAAATGACACTTGTGGATGAGTATAGTAGCTGTGTCAGAAATGACCTATTAGATAGGTAGAAAAATATTGTACTGTTACTTCCTTTTCAGATTCCCAAATCTTATCTTCATGATCTTCTGGGGGCTGAAGAAAATTGATTAACTCAAAAGAATTGATGTTCGGATCTAATTGTTGATGAAAATCATTATATTCCATTTGGGTTCCATCATCACTTGGGACAAGCTATCTTACTTTGATCTTTTGAGTAACAAACCAATGAATATGATCACATTTCCTTATTGTCACATGGTTACTAAATGTTGAAGATAAATGTCTTAACTCATGAAGCCACATGACTTCATACCAAAATATACTTGGAAATTGATAAAATATATGAACTTCCCACTTTTTCCTTAAAATTCTTTGTCCAAGATTCTTGACTTCACTAAACAATGAGTTAAGTAACATATTGAACTCTTTTAAAATTTAAAATATATATTTTTAATTAAAATCATTTTGAACTCATTATATTTATACTAATACTCAAACACTCTTAACAACCTCATAGAGAACCAATTAACATCTTTCAAGCTTTGGAAAAAAAACCAAAAACTCCCTTATTTAACCTAACAAGAGAACATTCGTCGTAAAAGTTGGTATGAACGTTCGTCGTAAAAATTGGTATGAAGTATAAAATAAATATTAAGGTGAAATCGTTGAAAAAACATATTATTGTGAAACGAGATTTCAATTAAAAAAAAATATTTATTTCGATGAAAAGAAATTTCAATAAATGTATATATATTTATTATTTCGAAATTACAACAATTACAAGTCATCCACGTCCACGCTTATCCCATACAAATTACAGAAACCTTTTGCCTCTTGAAGACCCACCGCCAAAGCAAAAAGCGGCCCTTTCTCTTTAATTTTGCCTTTATTTTTATTATTATTTCCATTTTTTAGTATTTATTTATTTTGGATTGAGTGTACCAGACACACAACACTCGTATTTCCTGAAACCCTGGGGACGTTGATGAAGCTTTCAAACCCCAACAACCTCATCGAATTTTTCCACGCGATCTTGAAATTGCTCGCTGTACAAGTTACGGAGTCATCAGATATAGAATCTCTGAAATTTCTTAAGCGGAAGGCTATTTCGAGTCAGAATATAATCCTGGATTTGCATCAATGGCTCGCATCATGCTCCATAAACATTTATTTGATGGTTTGGCCTTGGGATCTTTGGCTTCGCTAGAATTTCTTCAATGAGGTATGTGTGTATTAATTTTGATATTTCCTGTTGTTTCTGTATGTTATATCTGTTTTTGTTTTCAGCTTTTTCGTATTTTTCGTTTTGTTGTTTTTGAAAATTTTAAACACATGACAAACTAGTCTCTGGCTTTCCATGGAGGGTTTTTAAATAAACTTGCTGCAACTGCTCATCATGGATTTGATGTTTGGATCGGCTTATGTGGATCTTTTTCTTACGTTAGGGTTTGGTTGGTAGACATTTTTGTAAAATACATCTGATGTTTCATTGGGTGTCTGGATCTGTTATTTAATGAAATTTCGCAAGAGGGTTAGAAATAAAATATTGTGGTTGGAATGCTGAGAAATGGAATTTAATAGCTCATTATCTGAAATAAAATTGTGTTGATTCTTTTAAAAGGATTTGAGGTTGAAATTTTTCTAAAGGTTTTATGATTGTGATAGGGTTTGCTTGATTTGGTTGAGGATTGGTTGGATGTGAAATCAAAGGAGTGGTTGTTTGCGTTTCGCAGCGGCATTGAAGACGAAGGATTGGCTGTGGATTGATTGTGTCAGTTGTTGCCTGATTTATCATTTGTTCAGTGCTGGAGTGTTTTCATTATACAAGTTTGGGAGAAGAGGAGAAACGTTACTTGAATTTGATGGGTTTGTGATTGTATTTGTTCGGTGAAGATTTATTGACAGGTCATTTGACATATGAAATGACACTCTAATTTGTCTGAACAATTTTTCCTGACAAAACTTCGGGTGTAGGCCATTCAGGAGAAAACCAGGCAATCTGTCTTTGAACATCTTGGGCTGTTTGAATGCCTATGTGAAGCAGTTGTATAAAGGTGTGGATTAGGGGGAATCACTTGTCTTGAATTTCTTAGTTTGAAAAGCTTTTTGTTACTGTTTCCTGCAAAGTTGTATTGGAAGAAAGGAGCAGATCTGTTTAGATTACCTCTGTAATACAAATGAACATGTCTGGGTTAGAGGGTGAGAACGATCCAGGATGGGTCAGAAAACTGAAATCTGAGGGTGCCGTTCCTCTTCTTGATCCAGATAATTGCCCCAATGGTTGGGCATCTCCTCCTGGGGACTGTTTCCGGGTGAGAGGACCTGATTATTTAACAACCAGGACAAAGATACCTGGAGGGGATTGGCTTCTTAAGCCTTTGGCTTTTGATTGGCTCAAAGGCCCCACTAAAGTTGCTCAAGTGTTAAAGCATCCAAATGGTCGCGTGAAGCGGGCTTTAGAAGAAGCTTGTAAGGATTGTGAAAGTGACAAGAAGCCTTTTGTTTGGGCCTTTAATCTGCAGGTCCCCAGTAAGGATAACCACACTGCAGTTGCATACTTTGTGACTTTTGATCCGATACCAGAAGGATCTCTCATGGATCAATTTCTTAAAGGTGATGATGCATTCAGGAACTCACGTCTGAAGTTGATTGCTAACATTGTCAAGGGACCCTGGATTGTGAGAACAGCTGTAGGAGAGCAGGCTATATGCATCCTTGGAAGAGCTGTTTCATGCAAGTATTTGTTGGAGGAGAATTTCATAGAGGTTGATGTGGATATTGGAGCCTCCATGGTTGCTAATGCAATTGTGCACTTGGCATTTGGTTATATTACAAGTTTGACAGTTGATTTAGCATTTCTTATTGAGAGCCAGACTGACACAGAACTTCCTGAGAGGATTTTAGGAGCAGTCAGGTTCTCAGAGCTGGATCCAGCTTCTGCCCATACAGTCATTCAGCCCTCCCAGTCTTCTTTAGAAAATGGAGAGTCATCACTTCCTGCACGATTTTGGAATTGGAAATCAATTGGGCAAGGTTTCTCTAACCTTTTGAATCCAAATGCAGCTGATGAGACTGCTTCTGCTTCTCCACGTGTCAATGGGCTTGATTCTACACATGTTAATGGGGCTGATCACATGAAAGAAGATGATGGTGATATGATGCCTCGGGATTCTTAACATTGTTGGAAAGTTTCCATGCTATCTCTGAAACTGTTGCTGCCCTGGTCTCCTTTAGAGCTTGGTGATGTCTATATGGCACAAGGATTGAATCTGGTACAGGAGCAGACAAATTCATTTACTCCGGGGTGCAAAGCAATTGTTAATAGTATGGATTGGGGAACTCCTCGGAGTATTTATTGATTGCAGAATGAAATGTGCCACAAAATGGTACAACTTACATTTTAATATTTATTGTTCTTTAGGAAGAATGCTTGTCGACTTGTTGTTTATATGATTTATTTGGCTTTCTTTTGGTAAGCCAGTGGCTATTTTATTATGTGTACATGCTATGGTAGTTTCCTTTACAATCTCTCTAAGATTATTGTTCCAAATTCTGAATATCTCTGCTTTAATAGCGACTTAGATCTGAACAGTACTGTTTAAGGACCTGGTTTTAGAAACATATAGGATCCACGACTGTATTATGTCAATATATAGAATCTTTTTGTAAAGAACCTAGAGTTTAGTCGTTGATTTTTTTCCTACCATCAAATCACTGCTGCAACTATCCAATAGAGGAAAATAATACTGAATTTCTTAGCATTATCCATGGTTCTCTACAAGGTCACAATGTACATACAATATTGAATGAATCTAGTTAAAGTCATTCAAAGTAGAAAATAAATATGGTCAACTTGTATGGATAAAAGATTGTGGCTATATTGTAGCTGTGCCACGTTTATGAATTTGCCTCATCATGGATTCAAGTTTACTTTCTCAATGTTTTATTTAACAACTTCTGTTTAACTCTGAGCCAAGTATTGTAATTTGAAAATATGATCTTAGATATAGACTATTATGGACAATTTTTGGTTGACAACAAAAGAAAGGATTTTGTGCATGTGTAAAGTTTAGTCAGTTTTTTAATTATTCTCACCACGGTGATGACTGATGTAACTTGTTAGTAAGAGAAAATCACTGAGCTTTCGAGTCCCTTCTTTAGTTCTCCAGAAGGTCACAATGCTCATCTGGTATGGTGGTGATGACTTTCTTACACAGAAACTTTTTATAATTGGGGGAAAAATGAAGAATCCAGTTGCTCCCCACTAGCTAATTAGCTATTCTATTCCTCACTTTCCCCTGAAATTGTAAAATTAGATCCATTCTTTAATAGTTCTTGCCGAGTCCAAGACATTTGAGTATGGTTTCGTCAGAATTTCAAATATGGTTTAGTCAGAATTCTGAAAAAAGAGGTGAACAAATGAGATGTGATCGTTTTGTTATAATCCTCTAAAACATCTTCTACAATTTAATGAAACCTTTAAACCTATCTCTTGACTATAATCAAATGGCATCCCTGTTAGAGGGGCTGCGTACAAACCATTACTAGACTCCAATCTCTGTTTAGAGAGACTTCCTTCAAAGCATTACTATATTCCATCCCTATTAGAGGGACTACCTTCGAAGCATCACTAAATTCTATTGCTCCTGTATAAATTTGTTGAATAGCGTCAAATAAGGAGAGTTGTGATTGCTCAAAACTCTAGAAACATGCTATATTTACATATCCCTAAGATGTGCTTATATTGTCTAGTGGAATTATTATTTTCACAGCTTTTAATATTTTTGAATGTGATGCATGTATTTGAAATCAAGCGAACTAATCAATGGTTGCAAGATTTTACTTGTAATATTTACATCATTTGATTTTTACTGAGTCGTTAAGACCTGTAGATTCTTATGGCTTGAAACAATGAAAGATGTACCTATGTTGGTGACTTCAGACTGCCTATGCAACATCTATATCACAATCAAACTGTGGAGGGAGTCGGATATGAACAGGCTGGGCATAAAAACTTGTCAGAAGACTTGAATTTATCAAGATGGTGTTTTCATGTCTTTCTTGATGAGGTTATGTCTTTCAACAACCTTCTTTTTAGTTCAGGCTTTTAGCAAAGCCCCTAGATCATGTTGATGATATTATATTAATATTCTATTATTTTATCACAGCCCATTTATCACTGTTATTTTATTAATATGTATTATTATTATTATCTTATTCTATTCATATTAGCAAAGCCCCTAGGTTTGATATTATATGAATATTCTATGCAACTTTAAAATCTAGAATAAGTCTATGTCAATGACAGCAACATCCAGTTAGCAGGAAAAACTTGGTGGCAGCGTGCTTTGTACCATAATTGGTACACAGGAAAGTTTGTGATAATTCCAGTTACATGTTTTGATGAAAGTTTGTGATAATTCCAATTTACATATTTTGAGTTGCAATTTGCTTCATACCAAACATATCAACTCTTTTCAAATGAAGGTATAATCTTTAAAGGTACACCATTACAATTCCCAGAAATGAACTAAACTTTACAATCTCAATTTAACTTCAACAAGAAGTGACAACTGCATTGTTTGGTGTCATGTAACTTAACGATCCAATACATGGTTGCTTGAAAAGAACATGGTTGGATTTAAAATGATAACTAGCACCTTATTATAATGAGAACATAGAGTACAAAATCGCACAAACGTTGTAGGCAAAAAGAAAAACCATCTCTCAGGCTTCTTATTGCTTGCCCCTTGTCATTTTTGTTGTTGGTGCTTAATGTTTATTGTTTTCGTCTTTTAAATGAGATGCGTACAAAAACTTGCATGTTTATTTTGTATTGCGAGATAGAGGATAACAATATTCAACTATGGATTCATGGAATTGCAACATAAAGAAAACAAGTTTCAAGATGATTCTAATGCTCAAGGTTCAGGCCATGCCATTCTCAATTTTATTAACAAAAATAGACAAATGATTGGTGTGATCAAAGGAGCATCTAAGTTTGTTGGTTTATTAGGCCATTTACAAGGCATTGAGCAATTCGTACATTGTTGGCAAGATTGTTTCAATAGAAATTTGAAACTTTCCATTGGAATCATACATGAACCTAAAAAGGCAACCCAAAACTGACAATGTGAGACAAGAAAGCATTGCATACACGATAATGCCATTGACAACATTAATGATGTCGACAACAATATACCTACACATGTTACAACTCTACAACTCGTGCCATGAGAAAGTTATACATAGAATAGCATATGGTTATACCATGCACATCACAAGTTGAACATGCAACAATTTGCATGGTATGGAAAGGCAAAGACATTGAGATTGATGTCATGTGACCAATAAGCCTTATGGATGACGACCATTGTACATTTGTATAATACATGCACATAAAATAACAGTGATAAAGAGAAAAAGAGAGTAATTGTGTTATTTAATATCACAATAAAAATGTACATCACATAAACAAACATTTTTATTATTTGATACTAAAATTTAATGAATACAATGACGTGGTAATAAAATAATGCTAACTCAACCCTACCTTGGTCATATTAGAAACAAAATCTTGTACCAAAAGATCACATCATTTGCACCAAGCACATTGAAGATAGTTGTACTTTGCCCATGTGTAGTAATAATGCACTTCAACATCTTTGCTCTTGATGAATTAGTGAATGTGATGATAGTAAATATCAACATGTTGGAATCCCTCCATTAGTGTTCATATCCCTCAATTAGTGAATGTGATGATGGTAAATATCAACATGTTGGAATCCTTCCATTAGTGTTTCATTAGTGTTCATATCCTCAATTAGTGAGTGATGATAGTAAATATCAACATGTTGGAAGCCCTCCATTATAGTGTTCATATCCTCACATTTTCATGTCCTAGGCAAGCACATGACTTTGGCGTTTTTACTTCATAAATTAGCTTTAAATGTTATCACCAAGTGCATGTGTGAGAGGGTTTTGATTACGTGTCATCGTCGATATTAGGGGATGACAAGTCACCAATGACATGTTTACTCACCACATTGTAACTCAAATCAGAATCCATGTTATTTGAAAATTTCAACTCACTTATTATAGATGTAGAAATTAATTTGATTTCAATACCTCTCTTCTACCTCCATATTATATTATATTATATTAGTTGTTGAAAAGAAGGCCTTCAGGGTTGCTTGCCCACCTTTCTGATCTGGATTTATGCAGGAACACAACAGAATAAACGTATAACCATAAATACAAAGATGCAGCGGAAATAACACTTCATTTTGCTTACAGACAAAATGGAAATAAAACTAGCTAGGGCGCTAGTAGCTATCTTTGAGAAGAGATTTGGCGGCTACAAGCCTCTGAAATAAGTTACAATGAGGCTCGAGGGCCTATTTATTATTTAAAAACAATGGGAAATCTTAAACAACCAAAATCCTAACCGTAGGAGATGAAGCGCCAAAACTATGGGCCCCGTTTGGGTAAATTGGTGTTTCAACTTCCCGGGGACGTAACTTTGGCATACGATCTCTGTTTGACGCGTACCATACCTCATTAGTAAGATCTATTCGAGGACTACAAATTTTGACTGAGCAACATCGGTCCATAGACCCATATTGCTCCGAGTTTTTCCAAAAAACGTCGCTTATGGCCTCAAAACGACTCCAGAAGTTCAGGACTCGAAAAATTGCTAAAAATAGTAAGTTGTGCCGAAACTGAAAAAACTGAAAGAGACAATGGTGGGGCCCCAAGTGGAATAGGCGGGTGACCACCAATATCCACCTGGATCATTCCTCCCCCCTTAGGAAGCAATGGTCCCCATTGCGTTAAGTTCCTCCATGAGATGAGGAAATTTCTGCTGAACTTGGTCCCTGGTGAACCACTTTCCTTGGTGCAGGAGTTGGCCAGCCTTGACAACCCGATATAGTTGGATCTTCTGCTGGCGAGTGTTCTTGATTTGCATGTCCATGATGCAATCTGTGGTGGCCTGTTCCATGCAGTCTGGATTTAACTCAGTTGGTGTGAGTTGTTCTACAATGTCCGAGGTGTCCAGTAGAGGTGGGAAGTAAGGACAAAGGCGATCCACATTGAAGACTGGGTGCAGACCAAGGAATGGTGGAATACTGAGCTCGAATGCATTGTTCCCTACAGCCTTGGTGATGGTGTACGGCCCGTATCGGAGCGGGCGAAGCTTGCGGTGGGGTCCAGTGAGGCGCTCCTTCTGCAAATGTAGCCATACTTTGTCACCCACCTGGAAGTTGTGTGGCACCCGTTGTTGATCATGGCGTTGCTTGTACTTGGCATTGGCTCTGTCCAATATATCATGAACCTGTTGGCGGATGTGTTGAATTCGCTCGATGAAGCTACTGGCTTTGTCAAATTCAGACTGGACATGAGCTGAATTGGCCTGAGCAGCTGCAAATGGCATGGCTACGTCAATGGGACATAGTGGCTGGAATCCCAAGCCCACCTGAAAGGGGCTATGGCCGATTGAACTGTGGAGAGCCCGATTATAACTATGTTGTACATAGAGGAGGCTCTCGTCCCATGTGCGTGGATGCTTTGAATTGTACATGCGCAGAATGTGTACAATCATTCTGTTGACAACCTCTATCTGGCCATCTGTTTGGGGATGGAAAGCTGTGGACTTGGTGAGCTTGGTATCCAACATCGACCAGAGGCTGGACCAAAATGTGCTGAGGAACCTGCTATCCCGATATGATATGATAGACTGTGGGATCCCAAAGTGCACCCACACTCGTTCAAAGAAGAGTTTAGCAGTGGCTTCTGCTATGATATTCTTCTTGCAGGCCGCCATATTAGCCATCTTCGAGAATCTGTCGACGACCACAAAAACACAGTCATTTCCCTGCTTAGTAGAAGGCAGGCCCGACATGTAATCCATGGAGATGGATTCCCAAGGTCGACTAGGGGTAGGTAGAGGAGTATATAGGCCTTGCTTCTTGATGTTCGGTTTGGCAATGGCACAAGCAGTGCAGGATCTGATGTGCTTCTCGACATCCTTTCGAAGGTTCGGCCAATAGAAATACTTCTGCAGGATTGCTACTGTTTTCTTGACCCCGAAATGCCCAGCGACTCGACTGTAGTGTGCTTCCCATATCATCTTGGCACGCTTGCTTGAAGGAACACAAAGGTGTCCCAGGTGACATAAAAGTGCATCTTGGAGGTGAAAATTTGGAACTTGCGTACCCCCCAAGAGTGCCTTGTAAGTGTGGCCGAATTCTAGGTCGCTCTCGTAGAGAAGTGGCCAATTAGAAGTCTCGTGCCCACAAGAGTTGAGAACGGTGGTGAGCGCCACGATCGGTGGTCGGCTGAGGCAGTATGCAACATTATTAGTGCTACTCTTCTTGTACTTGATGTTCAAATGAAACTGTTGCAGATATGTGGACCACTTTTGATGGCGATCATTCTGCAACTTCCCTTGTGTCTGTATGAACTGCAGGGGCCGGTGGTCTGTGTGGATGATTGTTTCCTTCCCCAAAATGTAATGCTTCCATTGTCGACAAGCTTGCACAATGGAAGACATTTCTTTGTCATAAGTGGGATATTTGCGAACTGTGTCAGACAATGTCTCACTGTGATATGCCACTGGATGTCCCTGTTGAGTAAGAACTGCCCCAATAGCATAGTCAGAGGCATTTGTCTCGATCTCAAATCACTGTTGCAAGTCTGGTAATGTGAGCACTGGGGCAGAATAGAGGCAATTTTTCAATTCTGTGAACGCCTTCTGTTGAGGTTCCGACCAAAAGAATTTTGCTCTCGCTCCTCCCTTGGTGACTTGACTCAAGGGCCAAGTGATATGAGAGAATCCCAACACGAACCTATGGTAGAAATTAGCAAGACCCAGAAAGCTGCGAAGCTCTGTTATAGTGGTTGGGGCTGGCCAATCCCGAATGACTTGGATCTTGGTTGGATCCACATGCTCTCGCTCCTCCCTTGGTGACTTGACTCAAGGGCCAAGTGATATGAGAGAATCCCAACACGAACCTATGGTAGAAATTAGCAAGACCCAGAAAGCTGCGAAGCTCTGTTATAGTGGTTGGGGCTGGCCAATCCCGAATGAGTTGGATCTTGGTTGGATCCACATGCACCCCCCTTTCATCAATAATGTATCCCAGATATTGAACCTGGGTCATGCCAAAAGTGCACTTCTCCAAATTGGCACACAACTTGTGTTGCCGCAGTGTTTGGAGGACTTGTCGGATGTGGTGAAGGTGCTCTTCCCAAGTCTAGTTGAAGATCATAATGTCATCCAAGTACACCACTACAAATGAGTTGGTGAATGGCCGCAAGATGTCGTCCATCATCCTCATGAAGGTTGCGGGAGCATTCATCAACCCGAAAGGCATGACCAGCCATTCGAAAAGGCCTTCCTTGGCTTTGAAGGCAGTCTTCCACACATCGGAGGGTTCAATTGGTACCTGGTGATACCCAGACTTCAAGTTGATCTCGCTGAAATATTTTGCACCTTTGAGTTGGTCCAAAAGGTCATCAATTTGTGGGATCGGGTACCTATTCCGGACAGTGATTTTGTTTAGTGTCCGATAGTCAATACAAAGTCTCCATGTCCCATCCTTCTTTTGTACCAACATGATAGGGCTCCCACAGGGCGATGAACTTGGTCGGATGTGACCTTTCTGCAGCAGCTCCTGAATCTACCTCTTGATTTCATCGTTCTCCAGAACAGAGCACCGATAGATCGGTCCATTGGGTAGCGGCGCACCTGGGGTCAGATCAATCAGGTGTTTGACCTGACAATGCAGAGGAACCCCTGTGGGTGAGGTGAATATGTCCCTGTACTCCTCCACAACCTTATCCATTTGTTGTTGTCATGCAGAGGAGCCCTGTCTGGAGGTCGTGGCCACAGTCTTCTTCTTGTCCTAGGGGCGGATCATCCGGAAAACGAATTTCCTGGTTTGGGAAATGAGCTTACTGCATTGTTTTGCAGTAACCAAAGAGATAGCGACAGGAGGTGGTACCTCTGGTATCCTGTACAACTTATTTTCCAAAGTAACAATAACAATGCGAGGTTGAGACTCATACACAACGTGACGCTTCCACAAGTATTGTTGTCCTAATAATACATCAGAAACATCAATAGGAGCAACGTCACATAATACCTCATCCGTGAAAGGCTTGATGCTATAGGGAAGGCGGCACTGCTGGCTGACGCAGAGATCTTGTCCTTGGTGAAGCCACCCAATGGTGTATGGATGTGGGTGAGCTGTGGTCGACAAGCCCAACCGCTTCATGACGTCTGCTGAAATGAGGTTCTTTTGGCTCCCATTGTCGACAATGAACTATACCGGGGAGCCCTTTACCCACATCTGGGAGTGGAAGAGACGTTCCTCCTCCTCTGGATCTTCCGGTTCCTCCTTCTGGATCTTCGTAGTGGCAACAATGGCGTTGGGATCCACATCAATAATCTGTTTCCCTTTATCATTCCCCTTGTCAGGTTCTGATTCAGAGTCGGAGCATGCATCTGACTCAGAAGCCCTCATCTCGGCCACCAACCACTGCTTGGCCCGACACTCACTTGTGTTGTGAGTGGAGCTCTTATGGAACTCACACCACTTTCCCGTGTCCTTCTTTGGCTTTGTGGTGTTGTTCTTTGCTTGTGGCTTTGACAGGTTGTCTTGAGTTGCCATGCCTTGGCTTTGTCCTTTGTTCTGCAGTTTGGGAGCACATTTCCCTTGATTTTGATTCGCAGATCCAAAGTCTCGCTTCTTCTGTTTGAATTTTTGCTCAATCTTGGCAGCATACCGGTATGCTGTACCAAGCGAGGAGATGTCGAGGAACTCCATTTCCTCTTGATTGTATCTGTGCAGACAACTGCGATACTTTAGCACCAGATGTTTCTCTGAATCTTTGATACACAACTTGGGGCGCAGGGTATGGAACAGATTCGTCAGCTCATGCACATCTTGATCCCTTTGTTGTCGCAGCATGGTCCATTGTATGTACTTGTCTTCATAGCTCCCCACGGGATAGTATTGTTCCCTGATGGCGTCTCGGAAAGAATTCCAGGTGGGTACGGCCGAGAATAGAGAGGGTTCTGTCTCGTCCTTTTTCTCACAGTGGGTTTCCCACCAGTCCTTGACACGGGGGGCAACTTTGAGGAGTGCAAAAATAATCTTCTCTCTGTCGGAAAATTCATGAATTGAGAAATATCCTTCTAATAGATTCAACCATCTATCTATGACATCTGCATCTATTTGACCCTCAAATATGGGAATGTGAAAATTTACTTGTACATTAAAAGGAGTCGCACCTCCAGAGTGGCTGCTGGATGCAGATGCGCCGCCGGTGGGCAGGCGTTGAAGGATCTGGGCAAAGTTATCCATCATTGAGTTCCTTTGTTTTCCGAGGGCCTCCTCGAGCAATATTTTGATAGGATCTCCTGCTCCCTCATGTTTCTTTTTTTCCCCCATGGGTGTCTGTTGGGGTTTGCGAGGCTGATATTTCAAAGGTTTTACCAGATCGAGCCCTAACTCCTTATACCCCGACCTCGTTGGGGACATGCAAAGAAAGATCGAGAAAAAGAAGACCCCTCTGATACCACTGATCCGGATTTATGCAGGGACGCAACATAATAAACATATAACCATAAATACAAAGATGCAGCGGAAATAACACTTCATTTCATTAATATCGAAGAACTGAAATTTGCTTATAGACAAAATGGAAATAAAACTAGCTAGGGTGCTGGTAGCTATCTCTGAGAAGAGATGTGGCGGCTACATGCCTCTGAACTGAGTTACAATGAGGCTCGAGGGCTTATTTATTATTTAGAAACAATAGGAAATCCTGAACAGCCAAAACCCTAATCCTAGAAGATGAAGCGCCAAAACTATGGGCCCCGTTTGGGTAAATTGATGTTTCAACATCCCGTGGATGTAACTTTGGCATACAATCTCCGTTTGACGCGTACCATACCTCGTTAGAAAAATCTATCCGAGGACTACAAATTCTGAGTGAACAACATCAATCCATGAATTCATGTTGCTCCCCATTTTCCCAAAAAAACGTCGTTTAGGGCCTTAAAACGGCTTCGGAGGTTCAGGACCCGAAAAATTGCTAAAAATAGTAAATTGCGCTGAAACTGAAAAAACTGAAAGAGACAATGGTGGGGCCCCAAGTGGAATAGGCAGGTGACCACCAATATCCACCTAGATCACTTTCTCTATAAAGAGTCAATGTCCACAAGAGCCCTCTTGTATGTAAATACTAAATTGTGATGTTGTTGTAGAGGCAACTTTTTCTCATCTTTTTAGTGGTTTCTCCAATCACTTTAGTCTTATTTTTATCAAAGTGGGGACCAAATAAGTTTAGACTACTTTTGAGCACAATTTTTAGCTTTATGTTGTTCTAGTGTTAATCTAGACTATGTTTTCTTTAGTCCCACCTTCAAATCAAAATTGGGTAACCATGTGTTGCACAAAGAACATCACTCATCATTTTAGTTTATGCCAATTATCATGGAGCTAATATGCCATGTTTGGGTTCACTTTCTCCAGCAAGCCATCCCTTAAAGCTAAATTGTTTGTAAAAACATTATTACATTAATGTTATGTTACCCAAGCATGTTGACACTTTTGACAAGGGATTCTTTGTATTGTGTCAACACATCACATCACCCAATGCACATTAATTTCTCATGTCTTTGTGTAACGCTCCCTCCCACCCCCTTGCTCTTCTCGGGTTGTGGGAGGTGTTACTCTTAACTAACCTGACATCCATGCTTTCACCATGAAGATGGGGTTACAAAAATCATTCTCTAAGGCTTGCAAACTTAACTTTGAACAACACCATCGAATTCAACTCGTCAAGAGCTTTTCGACAATATAAACTATCCCTTAATCTGACTCCTACTTTGAGAGTTATGGCCAGTCAAAGTTTAGCCAATCATATGGTGCCATATCAGTAACACATTGTCACGTGGAGTCCACATTAGACCCATGTGGCCTTGCCATGTCACCTTGATCAATGCCACATCACGTGTAACACCTACATGGCATCCACATAGCCATAGTTGTGCATTCGTGGTGTTTTCCTCCTCATCCTAATTCTCGGGTCCCACAAAGTCCCGACATTGTTTGATAATTCTATGGATTGCATTATATCCAATTCTGAGGGGAAATCCAAGTGGACAAGATTAAGCTCCATTGGCATCCTCCTTAGACTTCCGTATCACTTTTGTGCATTCAAAGATAACTTGTCCTAGCCCACGTTTGGGGTTTGCAAGTTTGCACCATGCCTTCACCCCCGAATGTCTATGATACATTTCCACTTAAATAATTATGCTTCACACCTTTACTCTAGATAATCTACACATTCTACAAAATCTGACACCATTCAAATTTGGTCTTGCACAAATGTTCACCAAAGCGAGGCCCATCTTAGATACATTTCTGCTTGTGAGAGAATTCAGCGTCGAGCCAATAATCACTCCTATGGATCCCACCTTAGATATCAACATATTAATCCCTGTTTACTAAGGAAAATCTGACCCAATCTACTCCAAGTGTTTTCAAAGTTACATCCTTGCTGACTAGCCAGATGCTCGGATGCGTTAGATGACAAAGGTCTAAAAACATATATGGCTTGGATACATTATCTTTCCAATAAACCATCTGACCCTAGATACAAAATATGACTTTTACAACACTTAGACTTACAAAATCTAAGAACCTTAAGGGACTTAGCTAGAGTTCTCCTTGAAGCTTGGCATTGCTCAGATCACTGATTTCATAGGATCAAGGCTCTTATTCACTCATTATTTTCAACCATAATACAATCCATAGATCCATTAACCAACCTACTATCAGACTAAAAACAAGCTAAGCCATGGCTAACACTATTATGTAAATTTAGGCACACAACATCGTATCAAACCATAAAATGGATCCCAAAAAATCCTATCAAATCCTTTGATATGTCATATATTGTATCATTCTCAGTCCTTTACTAAGAAAGGAAATCAACAACGATAAACAATAAGAGATCCATGATATTCACAACATACTAGAAAAAGGAATCACACATTGCAACGATCTAGCTAAGTGCATCAATTAGTCATTCATGATCAAGAAAATAGTTCTACTTTTGATAAAAATATTAGAAATACAGAGGCCTCCAAGCCCCTCGTAACCTTGAAAATATTCACACAAGCATCTCATCATAGAAAAATGGGGATAACACATTCCTCCATTACCAGTGCTGATACATACATCTCCATAATACATAACAACTTCATTCATCATTCATAGTGCAACGTATATACAAGTAAAAACAATTATTTGATTAAATTGAATCACTGATAACCGAGGGAGAGACTTCAACTCTCCACCCAACCATTGGCTAGCTACACTGCAATATTTCCCATGACTAACAACCCTTGAGCCAGATTCAAAGTTTGAAGAGTTAAGTGTTCAAGGGAATTCACTCCAATACAAGTCAACAAGAAGAGAGAGAGAGAGTACATTGTTGGTGCAGGGGAAAGACTTATCTTTCTATTTCAGACAACATGAATGTGTTCTAACCACTTGTAAAAGGTTTTGATATTTCGAGTGTTGGGGTAGCATCTAGTGTGTTCTAGTCCTGAAATTTTGTGGAGGGGCTAAGACACACAAGACCTCCAAAACCCAAAAAGCGTTTCGAGAAATTCATCTGGTGTGTGAGATATTAAAACAATTATTATTTTTAATAAAGACCCTAAGTCTAACTTAGGAAATTAGAAAAATCAAAGTGAATTAATTAAACACATGTGATGAAATGTTCTAAGTGACGCGGATCAAGCAGTTTCTTAATCTCAACTGTCCATAAGAGATTAAATCAGGACCGTTGACGTCTCAACAAAAAAGTACAAGAGAAAGGCTTGAGGGTCAGTTGGAGACACACACACGAGGCAGAGCATTGAGACTAAGCTGGAATTCTAGGGCAGGTTTGCTAAGAATTTCCAGATGTGTTTCAGCTGCAACGAGGGGTAGTATTGGATAAGGGGATGAGATGATCTCGGAGCCAAGAGTCCGCAAGAGGTAGATAAGCAGCAACCAAGAGCAGTGCAAAGGAAGCAGAGGCTACACAACAACTACGCAGCGCAGAGGGTTTCAAGTGCTACGTAGGCCCAGAAAGGGCAGCACAGAGATAGCAGGAGGCCATCCAAGCTTACATAGGGCTAGCGAGGGCAGCGTAGGGACTGCATCACCTAGTTTGGGGTTACACAACCCTCTCCTGAGCAGCACAGTAGCACACAGAGGCTAGAAGGGTTGACATAGGCTTCTTTAGAGCAATGCTGGGGTTTCTAGAGGCGGAAAGGGGATGAGTTTTGTAAATCCCATTTGAGGGTGTGAATCAATCTAGTTTTCAGTCTCCAGAACAACATGTATTGCTGCAGACCCTATTTTTTCTCTGTTGGGTTAACCAGTAAGGTGCCTAGATTTGCTGTATTCAGATTCTACGTTATAATAATAAGCCCTCATATCTATTGCACCGGTTTTCCCGCATTGGGTTTTTCCGGGGACATTTGTCTGAAAAATCAGTGTGTCACTTTGTCGAATGAGCATAATATTTAGTAAATGATCTGTATGTGTGTAGGCTGCTAATTGTGTTTACTTCGGTATTTTTTGAAAATAACTCGTATAATTAAATCACAAGTAGGAGAAGTAAATCAAGATACTGCAGTAGGATTTCTGTATTATTTTATTCAGAAATTTTCACATGGTATTAGAGCATTGCATATCACGTTGAATCTCTAACAAAATCAACTGAAGAAATTTTTGCTGCAGAACGCAACTAAAGCAGCAGAGATCCGGAGAGGGCAGCTCAGTCGCTGGAGGACGCAGTCCCAACAAAGGCTACGTAGGGGCTGACGCAGTCCTATCTGGGTGACGCAGAGACAATGCAGTGCCTTCCAGAGGGACGCAGGAGCAGCCTGTGCTGCGCAGCCGCTGTGCTGTGCCAGTCTGCTCACACAGAGGGCAGCCAGAGGGACACAATCCAGTTTTCTTTTATGTTGCTATGAAGTATTGCCGAGATCCAGAAGTAGAGCTTCCGATCTTCAGTAGTTGCTGGTGTGGTGGATATTCTGCCGGTGCAGAATTGCGCCTAGCTAAGTTGACAAAGAGCGGGAGGAGGACAATTAGTCATCAGATCTGCGCCAAATAGATCCGAGATTCGATCAAGAGAGTGATCGTAGAGAACTGTTCAGTTGTTTTTCGCTGAATATTTCCAAGAGGGAAATCAATTGTCGAAGGGATAAACTACTATAGAGGGTCTTTGATTGCCAAGAAACCCAGTTCCAACATTTTTGTTGAGTTTTGCAGCAGAAAGAGGGAGAAGAATACTGTTTCATCAGATTTGAGCTAGATGGCCTCTCGTGGACTGAGAGATTAGGACAGGTTGGATGGTGTGTCCAACTTTGTCATCTGGAGAGCCAGGATACTGACAGTCCTGGATGAGTACATCATCAAGAACCATGCAACGAATGTTCGAGCTGTGCCTACCGATCTAGATCCTATGAAGAAATTCAATGAAAATCAAGTGCGAGCTAAGTGTTTGATTATGGATGGAGTTAAAGATCACGTTGTGCCACATATTTCCAGGAAGAACACGAAAAATGAGATGTGGATTTCTTTGGAGACGATGTATCAGGGAAGCTCCGTTAAAAGGAAAATGCTTCTAGAGAATCAGATGTGGCTGTTCCAAATGCAGAAGGGTGAGGATATAGATCCCTTCCTTTTCCGACTTCAGACTATCCAGGATCAACTGATTGCCATGGGTGCGACTCCAGATTAAGGGCTCTTGGTAAGGACTACACTGAATGAAGTCACCGAGGAGTGGGAAACATTTGTCCAGAGCATATGGGCAGGGCAACGTTACCATCTTGGGTGGACATGTGGGAAATCCTTCGTCAGGAATAAATCAGGAGATTCAATAAGAGGAAAAACAACAACAATGAAACTGTCAAGGTGAAGAAAGAAGAGGAAGATGATGCAACCCTTGCATCAAAGGAATGAAGGAAGCAATGGTAGAAGAAGAGGGACCTATCCAAGGTCCGGTGCTTTAATTGTGGCAAACTTGGACACTTTGCCAACACTTGTCCTAAGAAGAAGGAAAAAGGATCTTCTGAATCCAAGGCGACAACATCAAAGGACGATGGAAATGATGATGACGTAGCCATGAGTGCTCATGAGCCACGTAAGTGGAGCGATATGGATCTGTAGAGAAGCTACAGATCAAGCAGGCAGGATCCTTGAGTAAGCCCAAATCTTGGATCTCATACGAGCTACAGGAGCCCTAAGACGATAGAGGGACAAGTAGAGAAATGGTTGCAAAAAATCACAGGAAGCAGAGGGCAGTGCTGAGATGCTGTAGAGGGAGCAGCGCAGTGCAAAGACAATAGCAACGTAGAGGCAACAACGCAGAGGCTGATGGGACTTCAACAATGCAGAGAGGTTGTGCTCATGTAGTGTAGAGCTGTAGCAACGCAATGGCTTCAGGATGACAACATAGAGCAGCAGCCAAGGGCGTTTTAGTGATGAGGTGCAACCTGACTTGTCTATCAATAATTGTGCAGGGGTTCCTTTAGTCGCTTACTTCTCAACAACTGAGTTGCGGTGCAGCAGTTAGCATTGGCAGTGCTATGGGCAACATGATGAAAAATTTTTAGAGGGAGATGCAGTACAATGTAGTAGTGTCAGTGGCAGTGACATGGGCAACAATATAGAAAGCAACAACACAGTGGATGGAGGGCAGCAGGCCAAGCATTAACAAAGTAGAGACCGATATCGAGATCTTGTGATACATGGTGTGGATGCATTACAAGAGCACACTCCGTGCTAAGAGGGAGTGTTGAGATTTTGAGTGTTGGGGTAGCATCGGGGTTGCTCTAGCCCTTGAATTTTGTGGAGGGGCTAAGACACACAAGACCTCCAAAACCTGAAAAACATTTGGAGAAATTTTATCTGGTGTGTGAGACATTCGATATTTTCTGAAAATAACTTGTATAATTAAATCACAAGTTGGAGAATTAAATCAAGATACTGCAGTAGGATTTCTGTATTATTTTATTCAAGAATTTTCACAAAAGGTGCACTACGATTCACCCTTTCTTATATAGTGATTAAATCAAACTATAACCTTTTCTTCAATAAAAAAAAGCAGAGGTCTAAAAGTGCTCTATTCCATGAATAGGAACTCTAGAGAGTGAACATGAACTACACTGTTGTCATAGGAACACTACAAAGTGAACAAGAATACATATAGGTGACAATTTCGTGGTTCTTCTAGTTTACCTTTGTACTAGGTTTATCTACACGACTTGTACTTCACTAGTTAAATTAGTAACACATAGTTCCACCTTAATATCCATTATAAACAATAATAATGCTAAGAAATATATGTTACCAGATGTCTGTTCTTTTTCTAAACGATATAATAAAATATGGGAAAGTCACAATGTTCAAAGCTAAAGGTCCAAAATTCTTATGGGTTCTGCAAACCACATTTCCTTGTCTGGTTTCTCTGTTTCACCTGCGCACTCAAGTTGTGGCCCAATCTTACACACATTCACCATAATTAATTGTCCCTAGTTGAGCAAAACATTTTAAAATACAAATGTAAAAATACTCACTTCACTGAAAACTGATTACACTATTCAAGCTTTTAGAGAAAATTACATAGAACCCTTCAAACTTCTTCCTCCCAACTCCCAAATTGGGACTTTTGGAGTTTTTTTTCTTAACATTTTCTCTAAAATCTAAGATCAAAACTACCTGTAGCATAACTAAATTAATTTTCTTGGATTTGTTAACTAAATCATAACTAAAATAATTCTTAATAAAATCTAATTTCTAATTTATTTTAACAAAAATTAACATTTGACTAATCCTTAAAAGAAGAAATTAAAACTCTTAGAATTCGAGTGGGAGTTTTTTTTTTAATGCCCCTGCATGAGACTCCCAGGGAACAAAAAGGATTCACGGGCTCTTGTCCATGAGGTCCTCGAGTGTTCTTCCGCTTTTCTATATAATTGTAGCAGACACCCAAGTAACATATTTTATTGGGTAATCTCTCCACTTGATTAGGGACTCGTAGTATTCTTTGCCTCAAGTTTTCCTCACTACTCTTTTGTCCAAAATATTCTCTATTTGCATTGGCTTGGTTGTAGGTAATTGATTCACCCATTTGGCTTGTTGGTCCTTGTCATTATCTGGTTCAGCTGGGATCTAGGGGAAAAATCTCTATGTATTTCTATTTTATGTTTTATGCTTTCGCTATTGTTTATTTTTTGTTTTGAAGAATTCATTTGCAGATAATTTCTGTACATGGTTAAAACCTACGTTTGGTATCAGAGCTATTTCAGCTTCAAGGGGACACCTTTGCTGCCGAGGGGTTTTTTTCTCGGGCATGTGGTAGACCCTGTTCAGTGGGAGATGTGCAGGGTCAATTCTTGCGGTGAAAGAAGATGGCGAGTAGTGGAAAGATAAAGATCGAGAAATTTAATGGTTAGAGTTTTGAGTTGTGGAAGGTCAAGATGGAGGATCTGCTGGTGGATAAATATTAGTGGATCGCGGTAGATCTGGTTACTAAACCAACGACAATGTCAGATGAAGATTGGGCAAAGTTGATCAGAAGGAAAATAGCACAATATGGTTGTGTATCTCAGATTTGGTATTCTTGAATGTATCTGGGGAAGCTACGGTGAAGACTTTGTGGGTCAAGTTATGGAATTTGTACCAATATAACTCTCTGGTGAATAAATTTTTCCTGCGGAAAAAACTGTATAACCTGAGGATGAAGGATGGAGACTCAGTGACAGAGCATCTAAATTCCTTCAATATTGTGGTAAGTCAATTGTCATCTGTTGATATTAAAATCTCAGATGAAGATAAGTGCATAAGTTTGCTGTGTTCTCTACCAGATTCGTGGGACAGTTTGATTATTGCAATAAGTAGCAATAAAACTACCTTGAATTTTGATGAAATTGTCTCAGCCTCGTTGTCAGAGGAAATGAGAAAGAGAAATATGGAGGGTCAGAATGGAGATGCCTGATCTATACGAGGAAGGTCCCATAATAGAAAAAAAAATAAGTTTTCCTGTGGAAAATCTAAATCTAGAGGAAGATCTAAATCTTCAAGAAAGCCGGTAAAGGTGTGCTAGAAATGCGGAAAGGAAGGGCACTACAAAAAGGACTGTAGATCTAAAGCTCTTGAGAAAGGAAAGGGATCTGATGATGCTCCTTCTGCAGAGGCAAAAACCACCTTAGATGATGTTGGGGATGTGTATTTGGCTTCTTCTTCAAACACACATGAAGATCACGAGGCATGGTGGATTGACTCAGGTGCATCCTTTCACTTCACTCCCCATAGGGAGTGGTTCTGCAAGTATGAAAAGTATGATGGTAGTGATGTCTTCTTAGGGGATGATAGGAAGGCCAAAATCGTCGGACATGGAAAAGTCAAGCTGAAGCTGCAAAGTGGAAGGATTAGAACACTTCTTGGTGTTCTACATATTCCTGCATTGGCCAGAAATCTGTTTATGTAAGCAAGATGGATGATGCAGGTGTAAAAACAATGTTCGAGAAAGATACCTGCAAGATGGTTCGGGGAGCACTGGTATTAATGCAGGGAGTTCGGATTGGAACTCTGTACAAACTTCAGGGTAACACTGTTATTGATGGGTGCAACAGTTTTGTGGTTCCTGAAAGTGGAGCAAAAAGCCTAGTGATCTCTGGAGAGAAGACCATGCTATGGCATCAAAGGCTTGGACATATTGGAGAGAAGGGCCTTCGGATATTGCATGGTAATGGTATGGTAGAAGGTATGTCTAATTGTGCTCTAGATTTCGATTTCTATGAAAATTTTGTATATGGGAAGCTGAATCGAGTGAGTTTTCCTTCTGGTGCTAAGAGGGTGAACAAGATATTAGAGATTGTGAAAAGTGATGTGTTTGGACCTGTGTCGGTTCCATCACTGGGAAAATTTGTGTACTATGTTTCATTTATAGATGAATTCTCAAGGAATACATGGATACATTTCTTGAGGAAGAAATATGAAGTTTTTGACAGATTTAAAGAATTTAAGGCTATGGTGGAAAACCAGATAGAGAAGAAGATAAAGGTGCCGAGGACAGATAATAGTGGAGAGTTCTGCAAGAAGAAATTTGAAGAGTTCTGTAAGAAGTGTAGTATAACACGACAAAAGACTACCCTATACACACCTCAGAAAAATGGAATTGCAGAAAGAATAAACATAACGCTGATGGAAAAGGCAAGAAGCATGCTCAATGGTACCAGGTTAGGATAGGAATTCTGGGCAGAGGTAGTAGAAACTGCATGTTACTTGGTTAACAAATCACCTTCATCACCGTTGGAGGATAAGACTCCACATGAGGTATGAAATCGTTAGAAACCCTCTATTTCACATTTGAGGGTATTTGGATGTGATGCATATGTACATGTTCCAAAGGAGAAATTGACAAAGTTGGATACTAAATCTCAAAGGTGCATCTTTATTGGGTATAAGGATGGTTTAAAATGTTACAAGCTTTAGAGCCCATAAACAAGGAAGGTTGTGTACATTCGAGATGTTGTGTTTAGAGAGGTGAAAGTTTTTGTTAAACATGAAGTCCTACCAAAGGAACCTGAGAAGATAGAGTCTGAGCTAAAGGAGGATGAATCAGACTCTACAACAGAACAAGATTCAGAAGAGAAAGAGCCACAAATTCCAGCTGTGAGAAGATCAGTTCGGGAAAGAAGGTAACCAAAAAGGTATAGTCTATCTTCTTTCTGTTCAAATTTTGCTTGAACTATCATTGATGATGATCCCAGAACTATCAGGGAGACAATGGATTCAGAGGATGGAAAACTCTGGAAGGAGGCCATGGTTGATGAAATGGCATCCTTGCTAAAAAATGAGGCATGGGATCTGGTGGATTTGTCGACTAGAAGGAAGCCCATCGAGAGAAAATGGGTGTTTAATAAGAAGATGAATGTAGAAGGCAAGGTGGAGAAATACAAAGCTCGGTTGGTAGAAAAAGGTTATTCCCAAGTGAAGGAATTGATTTTGGTGATATTTTTTCTCATGTTTCCAAGGTTATTTCTATTATATTACTTTTATCTGTTTCTGTTGCATTTGATTTTGAGGTAGAACAGATGGATGTGAAGAAAACATTTCTTCACAGGGATGTGGAAGAGGAGATCTAGATGAAGCAACCTAAAGGCTTTACGGTGAAGGGTAAGAAAGAACTAGTATGCAGGTTAAAAAGTATCTGTATGGTTTAAAACAATAACCAAGGATGTGGTATTAGAAATTTGATACCTATATATGGGGACTTGGCTTCACTAGAAGCAAAATGGAGCATTGTATGTATTTTAAATTAATTGGTGATATGTGGATGATATGTTACTGATTGGAAATAACAAAGAAACTATCCAGGATTTGAAGACCCAATTTTTCACCAAATTCGACATGAAGGATCTTGGTGCTGCAACCTATATTTTGGGCATGGAAATTAAGAGATATCGGGCAAAGTGGAAGCTCTTGTTAAACCAAAGGGAGTATGTCGAGACAATATTGCAGAGTTTCAATATGTAGGATAGTAAACTAGTGAAGGTTCCTATTCCTGTAGGTGTAAATTTATCTGCTGAACAATCTCCCAAGACACAAGAAGAAGAGGAGGATATGTCCTGTGTTCCATATGCAAGTGTAATGGGTAGCCTGATGTATGCAATGGTCTGTACTAGACCAGACATTGCACATGCAGTGGGAGTGTTGAGAATGTTTATGTCAAAACTAGGGAAGTAGCATTAGAAAACAATGACGCGGGTTTTTAGATATTTGCGTGGCACTAATGATTATGGTTTGTGATACTAGGGAATACGAGAATTGGAAAAAGTCTTAGACATCCATGGTTTTGTTGATGTAGACTCAGCTAGAGACTTGGACCAAAGAAGATATACAAGTGGGTATGTGTTTAGCCTATTTGGAGGTGCAGTCAGTTGGATGAGTAAAAGATAGTTTGTAGTGGCTCTTTCAACTACAGAGGCAGAATACATGGCAGCCACTCATGCAAGAAAGGAGAAAATTTGGTTGCAGAGATTATGTTCAAGTATGGGGTTGGTGCAACGAGCTATAAGGATAGACTGTTATAGCCAAAGTGCAATTTTCTTGGCTAAGAACCCTGCTTACCATTCAAAGACAAAGCACATTGATGTTCAATATTACTTTGTGAGAGATATGGTTGAGGATAAAAAGGTGTCGTTGGTAAAGGTGGACACTTTGTAGAATGTTGCAGATGCATTGACGAAGTCTGTGAGCACTCAAAAGCTCTATGGGTGCAGAGAAATAATGGGTGTTGCAAGGCTGGACTAATGACTAAAATCTCCTGTGCCCCCTTGTGCAAAGAAAACAAGTGGGACAATGTTGGGTATGTGTTATATTCTTTCCATGATTAGTCGTACGCGATGGGGGGAGGAGAGGGGGGGGGTTATAGCCCTCCCTGTAAATTGCGTCGGGTGCAGCGGGGGCGGAAGCCCCCCTTGTCCAGGGATTTGCAGGGGGTGGGGTCTGGGGTAGCACCCCGGGAAATTTTTTTCCTTATTTTTTGGTGGGCAAACCCGCCTATTGTTTTGTGCTTGGGTTTACACATGGCTTTGAGGCATGATGGTTTTCGGCCCTTGGTATTTTGTAGATCTAGTCAAGGGAACTACAGTTATGTTCTAATCCAGGGTTAATGGATTGGGGTTTATGAATGCTTCAACATGTATATATATGTGTTGTAACACTAAAATGTATATAATGAAAAATCAAGCTGGTAGTCCCGATTTGGGATCTTGGGGAAAAATCTCTGTGTATTTATGTTTTATGTTTTATGCTCTCGCTATTGTTTATTTTATGTTTTTAAGAATTTGTTTGCAGATGATTTCTGTACAGGGTTAAAACTTACAATATGATTGGATTCATTTATTCTTTCTTTGGGGTTGGTTCTCGGTTTATATCCTCCTCTTTTGATGTTTCTTGTTCCTTTTCTTGCTCCTCTTCACATTCTATGTAAAATAATTTCTTCTCAACACACTCATGAATTTTAGTGTATTTTCTATCACAACTGCAACAAAGCCCTTTTGCTCTTTTTTGCTCTAATTTTTGTGGTGTCAACCTTGTAGGTTGTGGAAGGCTAGGAGAAACAACACTTCCATCTTTATAGTTGTGAGTGGTAGAATTCCTGGTTTCCATAATTTTACTTTCAACTTTTCTTGTCACCTTGATTGTCTTCTCTAATGAATCTAGTTCCCAAAGATGAACCTCATGTTGGATTTTATCCTTTAAAATCCCCATGAAGAGATCAATCCTATGCTCCTCTGGAATATTAGTTATCCTGATATTCAATTTTTGGAAGTCGTTAATGTGCTCCACCATTGAACCCTTTTGTTTGAGATTTATAAATTGACTAAATAAGGTTTTTCTCTTTGTACCCTCATAATGTGCTATCATTTACTCCATAAAAATTGACCAAGTGACAAGTGGTTTACAAGAACAAATCAATCGATACCATACAAATTTATTGGGTTCTAAATATAAAGATGTAACACGTACCTTTTTTGTGTGTTGCACATCACGAAGATCAAAATATTGCTCCATCGGTAGTATCCATGTTACTGGATTCTTTCCATAAAAATTCCTCATATCGATATTTGGAATGTGGTGGGCCTTAAACCCAACATTGGAGTCTCTAAAATCATAATTCATATTCCTTTTGTTCTCCATGATTTTCATGGAATTCCTTTTCTCCATCAGGAAGAATTTCTTGTAGTAATTTTGTCAAACCTTCATTCAAACCTTCTATGTATGCTTTTAAACCATTCTTCAAACCATTCATATTAGCTTCCATGTCTTCTTTTAGTCCATCCTTCAAACCTTCCATGTATTCTTTTATTTCATCTTTGGTTTCTCTTTATGAGGGCGAAATTTGTTGCACTTAGTCCTGTAATTTTGATATATCATGTTGCAATTCTTCATATTCATGTGCCATCGTAGAGATTTATGTGGGCTAAATGGGTGTAGAATTATTTTGTTTGGGGGGAATTCTAGAAACAAATAATGATATCCATCCTTCAATATGCCTTTGGAATTACTTCAAATTGATTTTTCAAACAAAAATTATCCAATTGTTTTTAAAAAAAATACACACCTTTTTCTTGCTTTTAGGAGCTCAATATTGAAGCAATTGTATCTATGTAATTTTGGCTCTCCAAGGTATGAAATTTCATCCTATGGTATCCTTATACGTCTTCTTTCAAATTCCACAAGTATGACCAAGATTGGATTCTTCAAGAAAAATTTATGCCCAATATCCCACGATGACCTACTCATAGATTGGTTCAGTAGAGAGAAATTGTCAGAGTGCCACATGTCACTATTGCAACCTTCGACCCTG
The DNA here is from genome assembly GCA_034641835.2 of Pinus albicaulis. Taxonomy (NCBI): domain Eukaryota; kingdom Viridiplantae; phylum Streptophyta; class Pinopsida; order Pinales; family Pinaceae; genus Pinus; species Pinus albicaulis. The sequence goes on along the minus strand of CM076575.1, from coordinate 759,521,339 downwards.
AAAATGATACACAAAGAACTAAAGTCCGTGTGATTTCAGTAAATTTTACAAAATTAAAATATGATTCTCAGAAATAAAATTATGACGATTTTCCCTAGGTCACCTGTTTGAGATTGAATTCTGGATCCTGCAAAAACCATAACTTATATGGACCATATCTCTGAAACTATAGTGAAACAAGATATACTTTTTTTTACATGAATTTCATCTATATTTCAGCTCTATGTGGTCAAAATTTCAGCTTCTTAAGCCTCATATAAAACATTGTATAGCGAAAATACCAAGATGTCCTGTTTGAAGAAGTGAAACCCTAGAATCTAAAGCTTTGATACCAAATGTTATGCAACCAGATCAAAAGAGAGAAGAATAGATAGATCAACGACTTGAAAATTAGCCTATTCGAGGAGGAAACCTCCTTTACATGACATAAATGAATAATTATTAGACGATACAAATGATAATACCTCCTTGGTATATATAGGAGTATAAGGGATCACAATATAATCATGGCCTACATAACGATAATAATGTAAGGGCACAACAATAAAAGTAGTGGGATTGTATGGGGCACAAAAATAATAATATGGGGGATACATGGGAACAAAAATAACAATAGAGGATTACACTAACAATAACAATAAGGGGGATACACTAGTATTATAGGGACCTAACAGTCTCGAGGGAGTCAAGTTAAAACTTATCCATCGATTAGGATTAGATCTTGGGCATTGATGCTCCAATGAGAGATTATAAGAGCAAGTCAATGGGATTGAGAGAGACACAATTGTGAGATCAAGTAATGAATTCAGATCGAGCTCCAATTCACAACTTCAGTTAGGGCATAGTTCAAGCTAGAGGGAGATCATCATAGGGAGGGAGCAACAAAAAAATTGGGAGCAGGATTTTGAAGAGTTTTCTAGTGTTTTTCTAGTATTGGAGTGGTAGAAGATAGGAGGCTAAATTATCTACATACAGGGCCACATTAGCCAATACGGGGTTCGAAAAATATAGAGGAGGCCAATTTTTTTGTAGAGGATGTCGGTGATCTCTAGTCATTTTGCTAATATATTTTTCTGAAGGATTTCCAGTTGGGAATCCATGGAAGAGTGTGGATTCAGTTGACGAAGGCCAGAATAGTTTCCAGAAGGTAGAGTGAGTCACTTCTAGAGGTAGAGGGAGGAAGGATGGATTACTTGGAGCCAATTTCTAGGCAGTGAAAATTATCTAGAGCCAACAGTGCGAGTAGCCAATGTGGGGTTTGAGTAGGACAGAGAGGGTCGAGTTGTTTTTCAGAGGAGATCTAGAATCTATAGATATTTTTTCAGTGTATTTTCCCAAGGGATTGTCAATTGGGCATCCAGATGATTGTACTCTCAAATTTACTGCATAATAATAAAATAAACCCTAATCTACTCCAATTTTTCCTTCAAGGATTTTATGGGGAATTTTGGTCCAAAAATATGTGTCAAATTTTTGTGCGTGCATTTATTTCTCAGTTCCTAATTTTTTATTCTTTAGCATATTTTATTTATGAATAGTGCATCAATGAGTTATGAGAATAATTTCTAATTGGTGCATTCATGGAAATTTCACATGGTATCAGAGCATTATTGATCAAATCGAAGGCTAAAAAGTGAAATATCCAAAGATCATGTAGTTTTAGAGAGACATCTAAAGCACAAGATTCATATCTATGTAGGTCAATATAGGGGTTTGAATTGCAGAGGTAGGAAATTTGATCTCCAGATCCATTTAGAGGAAAAGCTAAAATAGCCTCAAAAGAAGAGTTTGCAGGCAATGTGGTTGTTGAGAAGTAGTTCTGGAGAGTAGATTCGTTGATTTGATGAGTATATATGGGTGAAAAATATTTGCAGCAAGTGTTGTAGTTGTATATTTTCATAGGGAAGTAAGAGAAAATCAAACAAAGGAGATTTCCATAATTTCTTAGAGGGTTTCTAGATTCTAGTTTCCAGGAGGAGATCTGTGATTTCTAGTTTCAATAGATCATAACATACTTGCTAGTTCAGCTAGTATGTGCTTCATGAGTAGCAGAATGTGTGTCAGATTATGGAGGAATTCTTGAAGGTAGAGTGAGTTTCCTAGTAGAGGAGTAGCAGGTAGTGAAAGTATCAAAGAAGTATTTCCAGAGGCAGGTGAGAGCATATCTGCGCATTCTTGAGGGAGTGGGAGTAGCATAAGGATGGCCAAGTTGAAGGAGAAGGATATTTATGCTCGAGTCTCTAGTTTATTTGATTTTCATAGAGATGGATTTAGTATGACCCATATATTAGGATAGAATTGAAGAATCCTCTAATTTTGGCATCTGGAAAGATAGAATACAATGCCTATTGGATGAGCATGGCTTGAGGGAATCATGAAAAATGTCATGGCATAACCAATAGATCCATGGGAACTGTAAACCTTCAAGAAAGAGATGGCCAAGACTAAGAGGATGTTCTTAGATGGGGTTTGAGATCACATTGTCCCACATGTCACAGACAAGAATACAACAAGGGACACGTGGGATGTTGTTGTGAAGCTATACTAGGATCCATCTGAGAATTGTAAAATGATTATCAAGGAGAAGTTGAGGACAACACAAATGTAGAAGGGTGAGAACATGAATTCCTATATCACTAGAATTCAGAATTTCTGAGATGAGCTAGAGGCTATGGGAGAGAAACCAAAAGACCATGAACATGTGTGAATAGCTCTAAATGGGTTTTCCAAGGAATGGAAAACCTTTGTTATTGGAATCATAGGATGAGATCAACCACCCCATTGGGAACACCTATGGAGTGACATCACACAAGAGGAGATAAGGTTCATCCTCACAAAAGGTTCTGTAAGCAGTAGCAGCAGAGGACCAAAAACTAAGGAGGAAGAAGAAAATGTTTCCCTTGTAAGTAAAGGGAAGGTGAAGAAGGGTCCCAAGTAGGGACAAAACTCAAAAGGAGGTGAGAGGAAGAAGGACTTGTCAAAGGTCAAATGCTTCAGCTGTGGTGAGTTTGGTCACTATGTCACCTAGTTTCCAAACTGGAAGAAGGACAAGAAGGGGGAGTATACATCAGCCTTGAAAAAGATAGATGATTTTTGAATTCATATTTTCACAGTTGTAATTCATAATGAATAAATTTTTTTGGGAGAAACATTTCAAAGATTATTAACACAGTTTCTCAAGATTTTTTTTTATTCATTAGAGATAGATGAGTTGACCTCTATATTGGAGGAATTCATGGTGATTGTAGTGTTATCTCTTAATGGAGGAGGAGCCTAATACTTAAGTGTGTCACGACGGGTAGGGTCCAGTGAGGAAGCAACAAGGAGATCAGTTAGAGTAGTTCTAGTTGTTGCAGTGGGACCATCACCTTTGCTAGAGGGGCCCACAATATTCACTAGTAGGAGGATCAATCTCATCAGGCGCACATAGTCTTGGATGACAATTGCAGAACTTGGCATAGTCAGTTTTCGATGACAGTTGCAGAACTTGGCACAACCAGATACTTGAGAGAGAGTAGCAGAACCAATTGGGCACAGTCAGTGTTTCAAGAGGAAGTGCAGATCCAAGTGTATTCATGAGTTCAATAGACAGTTGCAGTGCTAGTTTCAAAGGCACATTAGATCCACAAAGATTGAGCTTCCAATCATTGTAGCAGGAAGTTTGTGTGATTGGAGGAGGCTATGTGAATTGCCTAGTTGCTGGTTGCAAGTGCAGTTCCAATAAGAGTGAGACTCCATAAAGGAGTTTCCATGCAAGAGATATTTCCTAGTTTCATTTCAAAGGGAGATCATGTGAGATAAAAATCACTATTGTAGTAGTTTCGATAGCTGTGCAGGATTAACAACATAGCAATGCAACAATAGTGTGAGGTGGATTAGAGTATGTGTAGTGGTTGATGGACAATGTTGCAAGATTATTCACAATGATTTATAGTGACAAAGAGTCAAATAATTAAATATGTGAGGTGCATTAGAAGTTAGACATCAACAACATGGTCAGTCCAACTACAAGGTGTAGAGGAGAGACAATGAGGAGAGCACCTTCCTCGCTAAGAGGGAGTGTTAGTTTTTGGATTTTTGGTAGCATCAAACAAGTGTTCTTACCATTTTTTGTATCTAAGAGGCTAAGGAACATAAGATCACCAAAATGTAAAAAACGTTTTGAGAGAAAACACCTAGAGACCATTCAATTAAACTAATTGATCAATAATTAAAAATTTTCTAATTCTAACTTAGGAAAATTGATTAATTAATGGGTATTAATTGAGGAAATTGACTTTCTCTCTAGAGACTTCTAGAAAAGTGTATTGATGGAGTCAAATTAATCTTAGCCTTTGATCACGATTAGATCTTGGAAGTTGATGCTCCAACATGATATTATAAGAGCAAGTCGATGGGATGGATAGAGACAGTTGTGAGAGCAAACAAACAAGGTAGATCGAGATACCCCGTTCATAGCTTTAGTGAGGGCAAAATTCGAGCCAAAGGGAGATAATCCAAGAGAGGGAGTAGTAGAAAAATTGGGAGAAAGATTACAAATAGTTTTCCTGTGTTTCTCCAGCGTCAGAGTGGTAGGAGATAGGAGGTTTAATTATCTATAGAGAGGGCCTCTGAAGCTAGTGCAGTATTCAAGCAGGGCAGAGGAGGCCAAGTTGTTTTGTAGAGGAGATTGAGGATCTCTAGATATTTTTCCAGTATATTTTTCTAGAGGATTTCTAGTTGGGAATCTAGGGAAGAGAGTGAATTTTGTTATCAGAGGTTTGATTAATTTCTAGAAGGTAGAGCAAGTCACTTCCAGAGGCATAGGGAGGCAGGACGACTCCTTTGGAGCCAGTTTCTAGGCAGTGTAAATTATCTAGAGCAAACTATATGAGTTCCAAGATGCAATGTGAGTATCTAGTGTGGGGTTTGAGTAGGACAGAGGAGGATAAGTTGGTTTGTAGAGAAGATCGAGGATCTCCATATATTTTTCCAATATATTTTTTTGAAGGATTTCCAGTTGGGAATATAGACTATTGTTCTCTCAAATTTGTTGCATAATAATAAAATAAACCCTCATCTGTTGCATTGATTTTTCCTTCGGATTTTTTCGAGGGACTTTTATTTCAAAAATATTTGTGTCAATTTTTATTATGTGTGCATATATTTCTTAGTTCCCAATTTTATATTCCATTGCATATTTTATTTGTGAAGAATGCATCAGTGAGTTAATTTCTATTTTCCGCAAACACATTAACTGTTAATCAGTTAGGAGAATAATTTCTAGTTGGTGCATTCGTGGAAATTTCACAACGTCTAGCTAATTTATTGCAACCCATTCCCATTCCCGAATGGAAGTGGGAGGTGATCTTGGATTTCACCACATGTTTTCCTATAACCTTAAGGAAACATGATGCTGTTATCATTCTTCATTGACAAGTTGAGCAAGGTCACTCATTTGGTAATAGTCAAGTCCACCAACTTGGTCTGTGTGGTGACACAAATCTTCCGAAAATGAGATTGTGAGGCTGCATGGAGTTCCCAAGAATATTATTATATATAGAAACACCAATTTCACTTCTAAGTTTTTGAAGGAGCTATTTTTAGGATTGGGAACTAAATTGGCATTCACTATAGCATATAATCCATAGACGAATGGCAAAACAGACAAGGTAAATTGAATCCTTGAGGACATGTTGAGGATGTATGTAATGCACCAAAAAAAGAAGTGGGAAGAGTATCTTCCACTTGTGGAGTTTTCATATAATAATGGGTACCAAGAGTCCTTAAAGATGAGCCCATTTGAGGCATTGTATGGAAGAAGTTGTAATATCCTATTAGCTAGAGTGATTGAGTGAATAGGGTCCTAATTAGACCTGATATGTTAAAAAATGGAGCAATAAATATAAGTCATCAGACATAGTTTAAAGGTAGCACATGACATGTAGAAGATCTATGCAGATCACCATAAGGTGCATAAAAATTTCCAGGTTGGGGAACATGTTTACTTGAGAAGTAGAACCAAGAAAATATCCTTGAAGATTAGGTCACGTGTCAAGTTGGCACCATAGTTTTGTGGGCCTTTTGAGATACTTGAGAGAATAATACCATTGACCTATAGGCCGACCTTACCTCTAGTTAAAATCCATGATGTTTTCCATGTTTCTTTGATTAAAATATATGTACGATATTATAATCATGTCATCGATTGGTTTGTGTTACATGTGGAACCGGGGGAGAGTTCCATCCAAGTCCATTATGCATTCTAAACCATAGGAGTCTCATGCTACATAATCGAGTCATAGAATAAGTATAAGTGTAGTGGAGACACTTTGGACCCAAAGAAGCCACTTGGGAAATGGATAATTCCATGAAGGCAATTTATCCATTTTTGTTTGTCAATTGAGGCAAATGCATATATATATGTGTAAACATTGTAAATAGTTATAAATATAAATCTCAATGGATAATATGTTGTTGTTTTCATTTAACATGTTTTTTCTATTATATATGGGAAAATAACACTGTAACAGACCCAGGTTTAAAGTTCATGTAATAAAATTTAATAAAGATAAAAATATGACCATGGTTGAGGGAAACTTATTCCAAGTTGAATGTTGGGAAAAAAATCCTAGAGGGTTTTCATTTTGATTATTATGGCTAAAAGAAGTTGGAAAATGCAATGGAAAAGGATTTGGAAATGCATGAGGCTTTAATTGGCATTTATTTATGAAAATAATGGAAAATAGGAGAAAAGGAAGGTGAAAGGTCACAAGTTGCATGTGAGGAGGAAAATGAAGGAAAATAATGGAAATTGAAGAAAATATAGGCCTCATTAATAAAAAGGCTTCCGAGGATCAATTGGAAAGATTTTGCTCAAGATTTTTGTTAGTTCAATTTTGGAGCGCTCTCATTATTCTCTCTCTCTCTCTCTCACTCTTAGAAACTTAGATTTTTCTTGGAGCATTCCAACATTGGACCAAGAAAGAGGAAATCAAGCAAATTGGGGAAAAGGAAAAGAAAGGAAGACAAAGATCAAGCAAGGAACAACATGATCAAGAAACTTTAGCAGGAATACTTATAGGTAACATATTGCATATGTGATTTCCTAGCTAGTTTGGACATGCATGGATTATGCATGTTGGTATTTTGTTTTCTTACTGTCGGTGGCTTGGTTTTGCCGGGTTTTGATAGTGGTTTTCAGCCTTGCCTTGCCTTTTTCCATATAGACACGGTGCGATGGGATTGATATTGGTTTTGAGCTTTGGAATTTCTGAATGGTTTTCAAAATCCACGGTAGAGGTCGTCTCAGGAAATTCCCAAAGACCTGGGACCCCTTAACTGATTTTGGCGGGATACATGGTAAAGCCTGAGGGTGGTGTCTCAGTTTAGGGCCTAGTGATCCAGTGTGGATTGGTGTAAATCTTAAGAGACAAGGAGACGAAAAATTCCTCAAGGATAGTGATGGAGTTCGAAGGCATTCCAAGCTCGGTTCGATTTTGTGATCTCGACACCAGTTTTAGGTGTGATCACGGTATGGTCAGGGTGGAGGTGGTTTAACCTCTGGATTCCCTTGGTTGTTTTTGGATTGGTTTATCCATGAGATCCCACATTCATTCTTGGAATATGGCACGTGGGTGACTGGCTGGAGAAATATTTGGCTAAACCATGCCTATGGTCAGGCGGTACATGTAATTCCCAAACGTGATTTCTTATTTCTTAGGCTTAATAAAAGCTAAGTTCTCTTTCTTTTCTACTTGTTAATACGTGGCTTTAATGGTTGTTATCTCATTGTTATTTACATGGTTTTATGCTTGTTATATGACTGATTCAAGTTATGGTTATTTCATGTATTTCCCTGTAATTGTAAAGATAATGGATGCAAGGCCTAATCGGTGTCATAACGGTTCAAGGAAGAGGGTAGTGATCCTTCTTATCATGTCCCATAAGAGTTTTTAGTCATTCATGCTCTATCTTGTATCCTAGACTTCTAGATTGCATTGATGCCAAGTGTTTGGAAAAATATCAGTCCCAGTTGGGGATGGTTAGGCTTAGTCCTAGAGTTAGTTTTGATTTACTAGCCTTGCCATCATGTGTTTGATGGATTCCTGAAGCTACAAGAAGTTCTGGGCAGTGAATGATTCCATGAGAATGGATTCCTCACTACCTTTCCCATTTATAAAATAGTTTCTACAACAATTCCACTGCATATTAGTTCTTTATGTTGCTATTTATTGAGATTTTGGCTCACACGAGGATTACAATTAGCCTTTCCACAGGAGATACATATGGCTTATGCAATTGGCATACCATTTTTGTTACTGTAACTAACATTTCTTGATAAGAAGTTACAGTTGAAACATCGAATTTACTTGTTTTGGTGTCCTAATTTTTATGTATGGCATATATAATACCAGTTGTCCATTGGGATTCATACGTGACCAAATGAAAAAGGCTTTAACTATTGCTAAATGAAAAAATGTGACTGGCTAGGATTGGAGGGATTTTGTGCAAATTATAATGAAAAATAAAGAAGTGAAGGCCTGCACCTCTAGTGCAGTGATAACAGGGTTTCCTATTTATAATCTTCTAGAGTTATTATTATTATTATTATTTTTTCATTTATTTTTGACTGTTTCTCCCTGTTCAAGGTGTTTCTCAGGTTTGTTAGCTCTAAATGCTAAACACACTGCTTGATGTCTTGTAGTGGAAACACCTCACATCTTAGCATAGGTCCAAGATCTAGTTTTGGTACAATAATGCAAATTGTGGAAGATCTGGTAAGTGCATGCTACTGAAAGCCTTACCACTTGACCCAAGTGCTATTTTTCCACAACTAGAAGGTTAGTGCATTGGGAAAAAGAGAATGTTGTGTGCATTGATGTTGCACACAGGGAATCTTTTTGCAAGCCCTTTTTCCCATCATGTGCAAGAATAGTTTGCATCTGCAAGATGCACATAGAATTCTCTTTTCCCAATACGATAACCTTCTAGTGTTGCATGAGCTTCTAGCCTCTTTAGACTAAGGAACTATCCAAAACTTTGTCACTCTTGGTTCGTAGTTATCCTGTGAGTTTAATCTGATTGCAAGACTCTTTCCTTCACATTCCTTCTCAATGTTTCTGCCATAACCTCAGAGCTACTCGGGTTTGGGGTTGTTCCCTAGATATCTCTTGGGGTATGGACCAACCTCCTGATCTGTTGGCAGAATTTCTATACCTCCAGCAGGTATATCACTTATCATAGGAATTTTTGTTTCTCCAAAATTCCGTTACTCTCGCAAAAGTGTGAATTCTAATTTAAGATTCTTTCTCCCACAACTCAACATGTTGTGTGCAATGTGGTGCCTATTGGGTGATTTCGATGGCTTCTAAAAACTAGTTATTAGACAATGTTTCTAACCTCTTAGGAAGGAGCTACTTAGTGGTGGCTGCCTCTCTGACAATTGTTGGTATTGATTGTTCATTAGTATATTGAAAAATTCATCGCTGGGGATTAACATTTCAATTTTATCAAGTGTCTCTTGCTTCATATTCAACACAATATGGACTTTGCATGCACTTAGTTCATTGGAGCAAGGATTTTTGGCTTGCTTTGAATATTGAAAGCAAGTTACAGAAGCGATCCCTAAAGATGGAGCATCATTGACAACAATTCAAGCTCCTCTCAGTGGATGTTTTATAATCCCTCTTCTTCTGCTCCTTCCCCTTGTCATCTTCATTTGTTTACAAGGCATGACAAAGATACCCCTAAGTCTAAATTTTAGCCCAAAATCAATTGTAATGATAGTGGAAATGTTACGAGAATATTGTTATTATCACTAATGGTCTGCCCATTCTAATGAGGGATGTCTTAAGCAAAGATTTCTCAACACATATTTCAGTGGCTCAACAAAAGGAAGGAGAAGGTTAAAATGATTATAGTCAACAATACCAATTACATAGTGGTTGTTGTGGACTTCCCAATCCATCGTGGGAATGCCTCTGCTACTAAGTACAGTAATTCTAACAATTCAAAAAAAAATGGAAAAACAATTCTAAGCCCACAATTAGTCTTAATCATCATTGACTACTTCACTTTATACAAGGATGCTTTGTTTATGCAAAATTGTTGCATTATAGTTAATGGTAGTGATAAAAATCTGATTTCACAAGATCATGTGACTTTTCTTAATTTTTCTTCAAAATGTTAACCTTGGTCTAAAATTTTAGGGTTGGATGAAGGATAAGGAACCAATGCAAGTTATGAAGGTTCGTCAATCCACTTTTTCTATTGACCACTCTTTGATAGTATTAGGTATGATGGCACTCTTATTGACTGTTGTGGTCTTATTCTGTGGAAGGTTTTATTAACACGATTTCCATGCAAGCTATTATACATTGTCTTGAAACTTCCCTATTTTTTCAGAGAAGTTAGCGTCATGCTAGTGATTAATTTGAAACTGTATTTTAGTGGAAAAAATCACTGTTTTTTGGTGGAATAGTTCATAATTTATTCTAATCTTTTTTTTCAAGTGTACTAGTCATGATGATAAATGTGTGGTTTACTTCAGAGGGTTCTCAATTCTTTCTAGATACGCTTTTCATCATTTTCTTTGAATACTTCTCTAGTGCTCCTGAGGTCCATGTTGTTATGTTTATTGGTTGTTTCTGTGGAAAATTTTTCATGAGGTTCTGCAAGGTAAATCCAAATGCAAAAAATACTATTTTACATATCGATATTTGTTCAAGACATTCTTGTGTGATACTTGAATTTCAAAAATCTAGATTTCTATTTCGTTATCTATATCAATATATAAGAACATGCCCATGGATTGTTCATATTTCTCAAACTGTAGAGTTGTTCATTTCCTGTTGCATGTTCTTTTATATTGTTATGTTGTGATTCAAAATTCTAGTTGTGCTTTCTAGTTATTCTCCTACGTAGTACATGATTTGTTAGATTATATCAAAATTGGTTCTTATTGTATTTTTATTATGTATATTGAACATATTATTTCTAACAACTTTTGATCTTCCTAAATTTTCTATTCCTTTGGTGTATATTTTCACCTTTAGGGGCAATTTCTAGTTTAAAGTATAATTCTTTAAAGGATGTTAGCTCAATGGAATAGCACCTACTTTAAAAGCAGGAGGTTGGTGGTTCGATTCCATCGTGTCGTGATATTCATAGGGAATCATTAAGGGAATTTTGAGGTCTAAAATGGGTCTCCTAAGGAAAATGTACAATCAATATTCACTTTATGAGAACCAATAATATTTTAGGGGATGACATCATCCCCAATGGTTCAGATGGCATTGCTTGAGTTAAAGGTACTTACTGTTACATTCTCAATGGTGGATAAAAACTCATGGTTAACCATGATGGTGCTCTAAGTACTTTTAAAGTCAAAAAGTAAAGTATTAATAATAAAAGGTAAATTACCCATAATAAATGTCATTTCACACTTTTTGAATAAAATATTATTATTTTCATTTCATATTTTTTGAAAAAAACAATGCATATCCTTACATAATCTTCATATCTTTACACATTTTTCAATAAATATTATATTTGTATATTTTCATATATTTATTTTTAAATTATATATTATTTTTTCTTATATTATAAATAAAATCAATTGAATATGTAATATAAAAAAATACACAAAATAATAAATTACATTTATTATATTATTTTTATATACTATATTAATTACATGTAATTATATAATTTAAATAATATAAATTTTAATTAATAGTATATTATACAATTAAGAGTTAATGACTTTATATTTATTATTTATTTTAAGTTATTTAAGTACAAAGGACAAATGCATTAGTTGCTCAATAATAATGACATTTTCTTGAAAAACTCATTCTTATTTATAGTCACATCAATACAATTTTTTATTAATTGTATTTTGGTACACCTTTTCAATTGAATTTAACCATGGTTACATGGATTGTGGTGCAAAAAGTAAAATGAAAATTTATAAATATTATTTTATTGGTTTCGCTATTATTTTATTATTTCCTTAGGAGGCCCATTTTAGACCTCAAAATTCCCCTAATGAGGGGGAGTTGAAACAGTTTGATGTGTTGTAGAGGAAGTGGTAGGAATGGTAGATGGACTTTGACTAGAATTGATTGAACTAAGTGTAGATTTGTTGGGAGGGATTAATGGAGGAACAACACTAATAGGTGAACTTGGTTGTGGAATAGGAAATGATGCAGTAGAAGAAAGATTTGATGATTTGGGAGATTAATGGCCCAAAGATTTATGCTCAGTATGATCCAACTTATAAGGTGCTAGCAGGTCCTTATCCACAACAATTTTAGGTATAAAGTTATCATATTTACTTCTAAAAGGTGTATCTTCAAAATCCAAATCAAATTCTATGTCCTCTAAAGTAAAAAAAAAATCAGAAAGGGATTTAACCCTTGGAAGAAGACTTTCACTTGATTCACTCTCAGTTTCACTTTTCTTCCTAATTATTTTTTCAGGATTATCTACAATTTTTGGAGGATATGGATCTGGGTTTTCTCTAGTGTATATCCTTTTAGAAGTGATATCTACGACAATATATTTACAGATATTGAATATATAGAAATTTTGAGTGGCAAACAACCTTAAATCAAATCTATTTCTCAGCCACAAACTTATAAATAGCTTTAAGACTTGAAACAAATATTTTCACCAGGGAAAATAGAATTTAATTGATTTTTTTTCTTCCCCAGTATGGTCGCCAAAATTTTATCACTCCGTAATTTCTTAAGGTTGTGAAAGAAACCCAAAGGTAACCATAGAACCACTTTGGAAGATGGGATCTATTGGAAATGTTTTCATTGATGGAAAAGGAGACATCATAGAAGCAGAGAGATAGCAAAAGAAGACCATTGAAAGGCAAAGAGAGAAAAAGAGATAGAGTAGTAGCAGAGAGGCAGCAGAGATCTGAAGAGGATGTAGAGGGTTAAGCAGCTTCAAAGTAGGGCCATTTGAAACAGCCCAGGCTGCAGGATATGCAGAGAATACAAAGAAACGTTCAGAGAGGGTCGAGCAGCAGAGACAGGATGCAGAGAATACAAAGAAACTATAGAGAGGGTCGAGCAGCAAAGAAAGGTTGCAGAGAGTACAGTGAAACAGTCATGCACAGAGACAAAGAATATAGAGAATATAATGGAAGGGTTTATATGCGATGGGGAGAGGAGAAAGCTACAAAGAAATGTATCCGAGGTAGAGTCGTTAACAAATCCACTGTGAAATGAAAACAGAAGATGTGGAACCATGCAGAACGAGCGAAACTAAAAGGCAAAAGGAATAAATTGATAAATATACACTCTAGTTATAATGCAGGGTTAATACACAAACTGCACATGTAAACGAAATATGGAGGACAAATAAACTTTGAAGCAGAATCATTAGAACCGGAACCTTGAGTCAAGAGCGGAACCTTGAATAAATAGTAAATCCGGAGTTGAAGAAACCAGCAGGTTCGCGCAGCTCATAAGTGGTATAAAGTGTTAGTGAAAAACACATGATTAGGGTCGTTTCTCGCCACGTGTCCTTCGTGGTATTTGAATACCACTTACATCGCTCAATTTTTATGTGTTAACCCTCGGCCCAAAGAAAAACGCGATATTGCGCGTCATCCTTCGGATGGGGGTCCAATGTTTAGTTGGAGCACGAGAACATATCCACCGTTGGATCATGACTAATAGTGCACAGAGGTATGACATAAGTTGTTGTGGGCCCGAAAACGATTATATATGTTATCACGTGGGTAATTCCAAAGGGTTTTGTTATAACGTATGACGGAGGAGGTAATGTATGTGAATATAGTATTGTGAATATGAAAGATCACAAAGGGTGAGCATATAAAACATTGTATATGTGGATATAAGTTGCAGTGGGCCTAGTTGAATTATTGCGTTAATGGCTAGTTATTAACCATTAGAGAAAATGTTGAATGGTTGATATGTGTATATATATAAATTGTGGACCCCGACTATGTTGCGGATTAATGAGAGGTAAGCCAAGCCTTAGACACTACATTATATTATTATAACCAAGGCGAGTTAAATTAAATCTGGAGCACAAGGATAGGAGCGAAGCATATGCATTGACATGGTTTTAATATAAGCCACGGGTTATTAATGTTTACAAAATTTGATTGGGCAATACATATATATGACAGTATATATATGTGTGTGTGTTATGTTTGATATGCGAGTGAATAGAGATGTGGGCCCAAGAGAAAGATAGGAAATTGTATGTGATGTGATGGTTGTTTGATAGCCAAATGTTAATATGTTACATGGCTTAGTCTATGATTGTGAGCGGAAGCGTTAAATAAACTATGGGACTCGAAAGGTTATATAGATATATATATATATATATTAGTGCTGGGTTTAAGTCTGAGTCAAAGACTTGATATAATGTTGACAGAGGATATATATCTATATATGTTATCTGTTGGGGTTTGAGTCCAAGCTGTGGATTAAAACAAGGTCGAAGAACTTATAATATTTGGATGCAGACCTTACGAATGGAAATATAAAAGAGGCGGAGTATATGTGTAGTGTGGGCCCCCATGTAAAAAGAAAAGCTCAATGCATGTTTATTCCGATAATTCTAACCAAAGCTGAAGGATATATATAAGGTAAAGCGGCAAAGTATATATATGAAATAATATATATATATATATATATCTGTGAACAGTGAACCACCGCATCGGAGAAAAACATAACAACGGAACATGTTGATAAAGGTTGCAATTGCAATTGCGATAAAGAATCAGACCTGATATGTTATAAATGGTGACTCTTATGCGTTTGAGTTCCGGTTCAAAGGGCATCAAAGTGATTCATCGCATCGGAGTAAAACAGAACAACGGATCATTGAACCATGCGATTGTGATGGTGCGATTAGATCGCAACCGTCCAATCCCAATCAATGGCAACCGTTGGATTCACAGTGATTAATCGCATCGGCGGAAATCAAATAATCAAGGTTGAAGATGAAAAATATACTAACGCGGTGTGTATATATATATATATATATATGAAACAAGATATATATATATATATATATATATATATATATATATATATATATATATATATATATATACTTTTATCAGTGAACAGTAATCCATCGCATCAGAATAAAAGGAGCAGTGGCACAATACCATTGAAAGTTCTGATTGCGATCATCGCATCAAAACGATCGCAAATGAAGCAATCACATCGAAGCAAGGTAGCATAGTGGAACAAGCTAATGAAGTTTGCGATTACGATCGGAAATCTCTAGTGGAGACTCATCGCATCGGAGCATAAAACAAAGTTTGGATGGTGGGCCCGAAATGGTAGTTTATATGTTAAAAATGCCTTTATTATTAAGACGAGAGTTGATTTACATTGTATTAAAAAGGCAGTTAAATATATGCAGGAGTTACGCAACAACAGTGAACAGCAAAGCATACAGAGAGGAAAAAGACAACGACAGGTGCAGAAAAGACAACA
The DNA here is from genome assembly GCA_034641835.2 of Pinus albicaulis. NCBI lineage: Eukaryota > Viridiplantae > Streptophyta > Pinopsida > Pinales > Pinaceae > Pinus > Pinus albicaulis. Next base: position 759,505,857 of record CM076575.1, on the reverse strand, counting down.
CGCAGTGATCCAAAAGGTTGAATGGGTTGAGTTGGAATTCACATTGTAACTAAATGTAAATGTTTTTAATTGGTTTATATTGTTTGTGATGCATTGGAAAGTATCCGTAGGAAACAAAACTCCAATATAAAACTGAAAGTAAATTGCTATAGTTTTCTGATTGAGCTGGATAAAGAAGTGAGAAGGCAGAAGGTGAAGAGTCAGGGCTATTCTCTTTGAATTCCCTGTGGAATATGAAAAGTTATGAGGAAAACTGTAAAAAGGATATCACATTGATATGCAGAGAGAGGTTAGAGAATGCAGAGTATGAAGAATTCAGGCATAGAAGATAAGAAGAAGGAGGAGCATAAAGAGATGCTATAAGACAGATTTGAAGACTGGAGGACAACACAAAAGAAGCTACAGAATGGAGCTGATATCCAAGGTAAATCAGCAAATGTTTTCTTTTGATAGAATGAGGAAGTTGGAGCTTCCCTATCAAGTTGTAGCTTGATAGATGTCAGTGTAGCTAACTGAGGTTGGAGCCTCCTGTAGGTTGGTGCCTGCAGAAAATTAAGAGGGAGTTGGAGCTTCCTTGCAAGTTGTAGCTTGCAAAATTGAGGTTGGAGCCTCCTGTGGGTTGGTGCCTACAGAAAATCAGTGGTGAGAGGGAGTTGGAGCTTGCCTTTGCATCACAAAAATAATAAGATGTGGTTTTCTCTCTTTATGGGTTTCCACTTATATCTGTTGTCTCTGTGTGTGATGCCTATGTGTTGATATGTTCTATCCAATCAGCTTAATACTTGCTGCTCTCATAATAAGTTTGGTGTCACATTATCTTAATACTTGCTGCTCACATATTAAGACTGTTCACATATAAAGTTGATAACGAAATTAAGTTGTAAATAAGCTTGATGAAAAGTTTTAAAAGATCATGAATGTGTTAAACTGATTCACCCCCCCCCCTCTCAATTTAACTAAGGGTTCGACAATTGGTATCAGAGCCGGTTCCTTTTGTATCAATTTAACAACTGAAAGGAGATCCTAGGTCCATAGGATGGCTAGTCAAGAAGGAAGCTCAACCAATAAAGCCCCTTTTTTCACCGGTGCTAATTATGGCTTCTGGAAAATCAGAATGAGAGCATACATAATGTCTCTAGGAATAGAATTTTGGGCAGCTGTGGAATTTGGATATGCCCCAAAGGCAATTGACTCAGAAAAGGAAGCCAAACAAGATTTTGTAGCTAATGCAAAGGCCATGAACGCAATCTTAAATGAATTGTGTGAGGCAGAATTTATCAAATTAATGCACAACAAGAATACTAAAGAGATGTGGGATACTCTAGAGAACATCCATGAGGGAGACAAGAAGGTGAAGACAACCAAACTTCAAGTCTATAGAGCCCAGTTTGAAAATTTAAAAATGAATGATGATGAAGACATTGCCAGCTTCTTTTTAAGGGTTGCAGAAATAGTGAATAACATGAAAGCTCTAGGAGAAACCATAAAAGAAGCTGTAATTGTTCAAAAGATTCTAAGAACTCTTCCACCCATCTTTAACCGCAAGGTTTATGCCATAGAAGAAACAGCTGATTGGGAAACCTTGACCATGAACCAGTTACTTGGAAATCTAACAGCCTATGAGATGAGACTGCCACAGAGGAAGTAAAATGTGAGGGAGGTAGCCTTTAAGACAAAGAAGAAGAAAGAAGAAAAAGAAGATATATGCTCTTGCTCTGATGAAGAAGAGGCAAAATTTGTCAGAAAATTGGACAGAGGCTCAGGTAAATATAAAGGTAAACTTCCATTTAAATTCTTTAATTGTGGAAGAGTTGGACATAATCCTGCGAAGTGTCCTCATAAGAAAACAAAGAATCAGACTCAAGAGTCAGAGAAAACCATATCAAAGAATTGGCAGAAAGGAAAGAAATTCAATAGAAAATATTTCTATGCTCAGCAAGACAGCAGTGCATCTGAAGACTCAGATGAACCCTCTAGTGAAGAAGGAACCTCTGAATTTATATTGATGGCCATAGAAGAGCTTGAAGGACTCCTTCTAGAAGATGAAGAAGAAGGTGAAATTGATCTTGAGGGGGAGCTAAGAAGTGCCCTTGAGGAAATTGACAGACTCAAACTGAAGTGCAAAAAACAGAAAGACATTCTCCTCAAGTATGTAAGGGAAGAACAAAATTCAGAAGTTCTCATTCAGTTGAAAGTAGAGCTTGAAGAAGCCAGGAAGGTAGAAGACATTTTACTTAAGAAAATTAAGGATAAAATTCAGGAACAAGAGAAATTGGAAGAAGAAGTAGTATGCTTGAGGAAGAAATTAGAGAATGCCCAAAGGAAAGTGTCAATAAATTCATCTCAAATGACAAGCTCTGGTAAGTTGAATGAAATTCTAGATGCTCAAAGATCTCCTCTGATAAAAACTGGGATAGGATATGAAGGAGAATCAAGTAAAGGCAAAGAAAAGGAAAACAAAAATATTATTTTTGTAAAAGCAAATAAGGATGATGAAGCAGCTCAGATGATTCCTACAGAAGAAGAAACATGCAATGAAGGAGACAGAAACTAGAAGGAACCTCTAATAACAAAGAATGAAATAAATACTCAGCCAACGGAAAAAGGCTCATATACTCCTGAGTATTTCAAATTTGGAAGCCATCAAAGGAGATTCTTCCCTCCTATGAAAAATGCCACATGTTATGCATGCCACAAGCCGGGACATATTGCTGCATACTGTCATACAAGGAGGATTAATTCAAACCAGCAAAGGTTGCAAACAGTGAAGATATTATCTCAAGCAAACAAATGGAGAATACAACCTTTCATCAGGTATGAAAATTGTTTCTATGGATACTGTTTTTACTGTAAGGAATTTGGCCATAAAATCATAGAATGCAGAAAATATGGACAAAGACTGATGTTCAAAACCTCAAAGAGGTTTATGAATCATGGAGAGTTTACTCATACTCAAAATTATGCTAAAAATATGATTAAATGTTGTGTATGCAATAAAATTGGACATATGCCTTCCAAATTTCCTCTCAGAGAATGTGGGTCATCATCTTAGAAAAGGTACCAAACAAAAGGATGCATGCCATGGAAAAAGAAGGTGAATAAATGTGACCTAGCTCTAACAGCTCAAGACCTGAAAATCCAATTGTATTTGGACAGTGGTTGCTCAAAGCATATGACTAGAGATAGAAGCAAGTTTATAACAATCTGGAAATGTTACTTTTGGCAATGACAAAGCAGGGAAAATCAAAGGAAAAGAATCAGTCAGTCTAGATAATGGCAGAGGAAAGGCCCAAGATGTACTATTTGTGGATGGGCTGAAAGCAAATTTGCTGAGTGTCAGTCAAATGTGTGATAAAGGATGTGAAGTTATTTTTAGAGCATAAGACTGTGAAGTTAGATCAAGCACCACTGGAAAGACTCTGATCAAAGGTGTTCGAACAGAGAGTAATGTCTACATAGTGAAAGAAGAGAATGAAGAATGCCACCTTAGAAAACTTGAGGAGTCATGGTTATGGCACAGGAGATTGGGACATCTTAACTTCGACCATATCATCAGAATGAGCAAGAAGAAAGCAGTCAGAGATATGCCAGCAATAAAGAAGCCTTCAAATACCATATGTAAATCTTACCAATTGGGCAAACAGACCCAGACATCCTTCAAGACCAAAGATGAGCTATCAACAAGTAGGCCACTTCAGCTTGTACACATGGACCTGTGTGGACCTTCAAGAACTAAAACACCAAGTGGAGAATCCTACTTCATGCTGATAATAGATTATTTCTCCAGAATGGCATGGGTTTCATTTCTCAAATATAAATAGGAAGCACTTGAGAAATTCAAGATATTAAAGGCATTGGCATAAAATCAAACATGATGCAAGCTAAAGTGCATCAGATCAGACAGAGGAGGTGAATTCACAGACTATGATTTTGCAGATCTATGCAATGAACATGGGATAAAACAACAGTTTACTATTGCAGGGACACCTCAACAGAATGGAGTGGCAGAGAGACAAAACAGGTCTATACAACAAATTTCCAGAGCCATGATGCAAGAAAGAAATATTCCCCAAACCTTCTGGGTAGAAGCAGTACACACAGCTGTGCATATTCTTAACAAAGCTCATTTAAGACCAAACAGTGACAAGACTCCTTATGAACTATGGCATGGTAAACCAACATCAATCAAGCACTTCAGAGTGTTTGGAAGCAAGTGTTACATAAAGAATAATGATGAAACTCTGTGGAAGTTTGATGCAAGAGCTGATGAAGGAATATTTTTAGGATATGCATCCAAGAGTAAAGGTTACAGGTGATGCAACAAAACACTTCGAAAAATTGTGGAAAGCATTGATGTAAGATTTGATGAAGAACTACCAAACAAAACAAGAAGTACAGGTTGCAACAATCCTCTAGAAGATCATGAAGAAGAGAACCAAGATGATGATGAAATAAGCAAGACAGCAGAAGATACTGAACTGAACTCAAAAGGCCCCTCAAGATACACTCAAATCGCAATTAACTGTGCTAATCCTAATTTACTTTTCTAAGGGATATTTTCGGACATGTAGGCCTATATTTTTGTTGATTTTACCCAAGGTTTTTCATTTTTCTTTATAATTGATAATTAACCACGATTAAATGGTGTGGTTAACTATTCACTAACCTAAACTAATTTTATTTCATCCTAATCACGTTTAAACAATGTTATTATCCTAACTATTCTACTTCTCCTATTACAATGTGGCATTTTAACTAGAAACACATTTATTTAAAAAAATTATATGTATTGATTGATGCATTTTTTCATTTTTTGAGTGGAATTTAGGCTTGCTCACTCCTATAAACTCAATTTTTTATGGGTTATTTTATTCTTTTTCTTTTAATCATATTTCTTTATTTTTTTTTCTTTTCACATATCTATATTTTATCCCCTTTTGTTTATTATTTCTTTAATTTTCTTTAATTTTATTTTTGGAAATAAATTTGCAGAAGGGAACATTATTTAAAACATATCATGTACAAAATTACAGCTACAATCAAGTCATCCTATAAAATATAGGACTCTAACAAGGTTGGAAAGTGGATTTTATCCTAGCTTTTCCATTTCCGGATAGCCATGTTCTGATGGGGTTGTTCTCAGTTTGAGCTTTGGATTGTCAGAAGATTTTGGATTTGGGTGAGGTAGTCACAGGAAAGTTCCCAGAGGCATGGGAATCCATTGACCAGTAATGGCGAGATACACGGTAAAACCTGAGGGTGGATACAGGAAAATTCCTCAAGGTATTGGAGAATAAATTCTAAGGCATCCAAGCTCAGTTTGATTTTGTGATCTCGACACCGGTTTAGGTGAGATCACGATATGGTGAGGGTGGAGGTGATTTAACTTATGGATTCCCTTGGTTTTTCTTGGATTATTTTATCCCATGAGATCCCACATTCATGCTTGGAATATGGCACGGGGGTGATTGGCTAAAAGAAATATTTGGTTCAGCCAATCTATGGTCGGGTGGTACGTGGAAGTGCTTGGATTTTTCCTATGTCTAATAAGAGATAATTTTCACTTGATTTTGATGAGTAAATGTACTTGTTATTATGAGTATTTAGTGGTTATTCTCTCATTTTTATTTATCTGGTTATATGTTGGTTATAAGCATGGATATATGACAATTATCAGTCATGGATCTATCCATTTTTTTACTTGTATCTGAATGAATAATGAATTCAAGACCTAATGGGTGTTATATCGGCTATTGTGAGAGTGAAGTGACCCTTCTTATTAAACCTCATATAAGTTTTTAGTTCCTTATTGTTAGTGTCAATATTTGCATCGTGGCATCAGTGATCAAGTTTCCTCTTTTCATGTCATTTTAATGGTCCCACTCAGAAATTTTTTATCATTCCATTAGGTCATGCAAAAAATTAGTCATTGATGGTAGCCCTAGTCCAAAAACATCACTCTTCCTCAAAATTTGGTTACTTACTGACATAATTTCATACCTTGCTGACTATACATAATCCATAAAGTCAATTTTATTATGCCATTTGTATCAGTCATGAGGTCATCATGTCATCTTGAAAATTCATTCCTTCAAAGTCTCATTAGGTATTTTAGGGTTTTCCAAGGTCCCATTAGGTTATTAGGGTTTTCAATGTCTCAATAAAAGATTCATTCCATTGCATAAGGTCAGCAAGTGAAAGAGTGAACAAAATAAACATCTCTTTACCATGTAAAGAGATGATTTGCAAATATGTAATTATCCTTTCAAAGTTGTGATTTTTATCCTGAATTGTAATTCTTATTCCAAAAAGATGTAATTTTTAATTTTCATGTTGTAATTTTATGTCATTTATATGTAATAAGTACAAGATTCCCAATCTACTAACACAATGTTCCAAGCATGCCAAAGCACCAAGAAATCAAATCCTAGAGTTCTCACAACATATCAAATGATCAATTTTTCAAAAATAAAGAGTCAAGGGAAAGGACGGTGTTTCAAAAGATTAAGTGAGTGATAGAGGAAGAAAGTGGGTCCCAAGGCCCAAATCATCAATGCTTCAAGTATAAAATTCCTCAAGACATCAAATTCATCTTCATTTCTCCCTTGTAGCATTGAGTCACCACCTCCATAGCACGAAATTCCAGTTTGAAGGGAGAAAATTTTAGTTTTTTGTGTGGCATTGCGCACCTGGACATCAGGAGGGTGCACCTGTAGCTCGTGTTGCGCACTGCCTTCAGACGCTACGCACCAGGCAAAGGGAGGGTGCACCTGTAGCAGGCGTTGCGCACCTACCCAAAAACGATCAATGAGCTCCAAATCGATTGGCATCACTTTCAAACTTCAGAAAATCATTTCCCACACTCTTCAACAATAAATTAAGCCACAATTACGCCATTCCTATTCTCATCAAATCAATTTGTGCGGTTTTTAATGTTGTATGCAATATTTGGTGTTTTCTTGAGATTAAAACCCTAGTATCACTATCAAATCCCCAATTTTAATTCCTTACCACCTCACATTCCTTTCCTACATTGCAATTGACTCTATCCCTACCCCCATATCACTATCTTCATTTCCCAAATCCCTAAGACCTAGGTGCTTCAATTCCCTAGGCTCCCAAAATCCATATACCTATAATTAAATTCCCATTCACAATTCCCTTATCATTTATACTCCCTGTCACCTCTCTCATTTCATAAACCCCTACCCCCATCTCCCTAACTTTTTCCATCCCATTCCCGACTCCCTAAACCTACATTTCACTCCCACAATCTCCCTAGGTTTTCTAGCCAAGACACTTTGGAAGAGGAAAATAGAGAAATCAGTGAGGAAGAAGAAATGGAAGATATGAGGCCACATAAAGGAGGGAGGATCCTCATAATTGAACCTCCAAACACAAAATAACTCATGGCCTCTCCCATGACTATGACATGTTTCAAGCATGTCGGATGCTTTGACTACTGTGAAAAAATACAAAGGGTCCAATATCACCCTGTTTTGACCAGGCTGTTCATTTCTAATCTTCATGCCATCCAAGTAACCCTTGTTGGTTTCACATTCACAGTATATACAAACATGATAGTAGTTGCCACTGGAATTTCAAATTTTGGTGAAAAATAGTACAAACAAAAAGACTTGGAGGATCATTACTATGTGCCCTACATTAAGACAAGGTACAAAAATGAAGGAAAGAGGGATTTCCTTTCTCTTACCTCCTGGATAGGTATGCCCCCATGATGAAAATCATCATGAAGTACTTTAATTGTGAAGGAAGGTTCTCTATACTCTACACCTATCATGACTGGTTATTAATGCACTTCACAAGGGTCAAAATGCTCAACATACCTTATTTTCTCTTCAGGAGCATTGAAAAAATTCTTACCTGGTTCAAAAGAGAGATTATGACCACCAGATAAAAAGTCTTTTTCATCACTCCCTCATCAAGATCATAGTCCTCCATCACCTTGATCAATTCAACATCTCATGGAGTACTTTCAAAGTAAATGACATCTTCACTACTCCACCAGTTCAACATTCTCAAGTTGTAACTCCACGATCTCATCCCTCCACTTCCATTCCTCCATATCATCCCACACTACCTACTTCATCATCAACTCAAACTACTCCACCCATTTCACCACCACCATCACCATTTCATGTGCACATTTGGTCACCAAGCGGAGTTGAGATTAGCAAACCTAAGAGGGTTTATTTGGACATATTGTAAAAAACATACCAGATAGGTCATAGGAAAGTGTTTTCCCCACATATTGTGGGAGGGACCTTGGCTTCTTCATCGGTAAAGCAGGTAGACAAAGGAAAACAAAAGGTGACAGAGGTAGATATTCAAGAAGAGATCAGGCATGAGCAGGATAATCTTCATGAGACAGACATGGAGTTTGACCTTGTTGATTTGAGTCAACAAGATGATTCTGAGATCGCTAGCACAGTCATCAAAGATAAATAAGCCAAGTTTAAGGAGCTACAAAATAATATTGATAGATCTTAATTTTTCATTACCTTTCTTGAGCAAGAGAACCAACAGCTAAAGACCAAACATTTCATTGATGTAGTGAAATTCATCAAAGCTCAAAGAGAGGCAGAAAAATCTAAAGTCTTGCTTGAAGATACATTAGAAACTTATGGTGTGACAAATGAAACAGAAGAACAAGTACCAGGACAAATTCCTAGGACTAGAGGTTTGAAAATAGCTCTAGAACTAGAGAAGAAAAGAGAAGTTGAACTTGCAAATCAATTGACCTTGAATGAGAAGGTTTCCATCATGATCAATGACGACTGGGAGAATTGGCTTGACAGGGCCAACTAGCATCTTGAGAAGCTCTTGGACAAGGCAAATAAATATTTTGATATTCAGAGAAGGGTGGCAAAACATTATGCCAAAAGAAACATGATTGCAAGATCAAAACTTAAGAAGGCCAATGCAAAAATTGAAACCCCAACCATGCAAAAAGAGGAAGGGAGACTTGATATCCTTGCTGAAGCCTCACTCCATGCATAACCTTCATCATCAGTCATCATTCAGAAAATTTTGACAAGCTTTGGGACATTTTTTCAAATTTTGAAAATTTTGTGCATTTCAAGACAGTTTTGTGCCAAAACAGAAATAAGATTTTCAGCACTTGGAGGATGAGAATGGTCTATGGTCCATGGACTTTGATGGTTCCCTGGGGAAATATGGGGCAGACATTGGAATCTGGGTCTACAGCCCTTTTCATCAGCATAATAAGGTCCCTACAAATGTTAGATTGTGCTCTTATAAATTAGCTTTTGATTTCACTAACAATGAAGCCGAGTATGAAGCACTGATTACTGGCCTAAATATCTTGAAGAAACTGGGTGCAAGAAGGATTGTTGTGTATGGTGATTCAGAACTTATGATCAAGAAATTTAAAGGTGAATATCAAGCTAACCATCCTCAAATGAGACAATATATGAATGTTGTACTAGATATTTTGAAAATGTTTCAGGAGTGTATACTTATAGTGGTGCCAAGGAATCAAAATCTTATTGCAGATTCATTGGCTAAAGCTGCAAGCAATTTTAAGATCCCCATATTTTCAAACAGGAAGTTTGAGATTCATGTGAAACATCAACCCACTATTCTCGATAAGTTTTGGTATTTGGAAATTTTTCTGGGATGATAAGGAGATAAATAAATTTCTCCAAGGTGAAGAAGAATTTGAGAATTGTTCCATAGATAAAATTTTTGATAAATATGACCAAGATATAGAAGCAACTCATATGGATATACTGTAGCTGAAAGACAACAATATTCCAAAAGATATCATACCTTTGGAAGAATTGTTTGACCAAGATGACGTAGCAAGGAAGCCTACATTGATGCCTACGGAAAAGGGTGTTGAAGATGTAAACAATGGGACAACCGACAAACCAAAGATGGTTAAATTATCCAAGTATTTATCTCTCAAGGTAAAGGATGAATATGTTAAATTTATTTCTAGATTTTCTGATGTTTTCGCATGGGAATATGTAGATTTAAAGGTGTATGACAAGAACATCATTCGGCACACTATTCCAATCAAGTCCGATCAAAATTCCTTTTAGAAAAATTAGAGAAGGATAAATCCCAGATTATTTCCATCAATTGAAAAAGAGGTAAGCAGATTTTTCAAGTTTGGTATTATTGTCCAGATCAGATTCTTTGATTGGATTTCAAATTTGGTCCCAGTGAGAAAGAAGACTGGAGAAATCCGACTCTGCATAGATTTCAGAAACTTGAACAAAGTGTCCCTCAAGGACAACTATCCACTTCTGAAGATGGACCATATACTTCAAAGAGTTATCGGTTCTTCCCGGATGCCACTCTTGGATGGCTATTCAGGGTACAACCAAATTTTGGTGCACGAGGATGATCAGGACAAGACAACATTTACTACACCTTGGGGCACATTCAAATATGCAAAAATTCCATTTGGTTTGAAAATGCAGGGGCCACATTCCAGCGGGCCATGGACATAGCATTCGCCAATTAAAAATATGTTTTCTTGGTTGTTTCTTTAGAGGACTTGACAATGTTTTCACATTCTAATGATGAACATTTGCACCATTTAAGAATTGTTTTCGAGAGATGTAGGAATTTCGGAATATCTCTTAACCCAAAGAAAAGCCTTTTTATCATGGAGGAGGGAAAAATCCTTGGTCACATCATCTCCAAGGATGGGATCCGGATTAACCCTTCCCGTGTTCAAGAAATTTAGCAGATTGATTTCCCTCGGAGAAAAAAGGAAATACAAGCATTCAACGGTAAGATGAATTTCTTACGTAGATTCATTCCTAATTTAGCATAGCATCTTAGAGAATTGACAAATATGTTGAAGAAAGATAGTGATGTGAAGTGGTCTGAAGATTCCCGGAAATCCTTCCATTCAATTAAGTTTGCCTTGACTACTACCCCAGTTTTGATAAGTTTTGATTATACTAGTGATTTCATAATATTCTCATTTGCTTCTGAGCATACCATGGCAGCAGTCTTGATGTAGAAAAGGGATAAAACTGAGCTTCCAGTTGCTTTCTTCAGTCGCAATATCAGAGATGCAACCCTTCACTACAACATCATAGAAAAACAGGCTTTATATTTGGTTAAAGCACTGAAATATTTCAAAGTTTACATACTACATTCACATACTCTTGCCTATGTGCCTAATGCAACTGTGAAAGAAGTTCTCATGGAGACAAATCTGGAAGGAAGGAGAGGGAGATGGATAGCGGCATTACTAGAATATGACCTTCAGATCAAGCCCACCAAGCTGATCAAAGGTCAGGGCTTAGCCAAGCTCATGGTCGAGTCAAACCTTCATGCTCTTGACATCAATTTAATTTCATCTTTGTCCAAAAATGAAGAACAAGTGAATCTCGTTCAGGTATCTAATATATTTTTGTCATCTCCACGATATTCTGATATTGTTTATGTTTTTCAACACGTAAATCCTCTTGTAGGCATGACTAAGAGTCAAGGCGGATCTTTGAAACTCAAAGTTTCAAAATATTTCATACTGGAAAATGCACTTTATTATAAAGATCCTGAAGGTATGTTTTTGAACTGTTTGGTCAAAGAAGAATCTAAGGAAGTGATGAATGACTTCCACAAAGGAGATTGTGGGGACCACCAATATTGGAAGACCACGGCCAATAAAATATTGAGAGCAGGATATTATTGGCTAACACTTTTTGCAGATGTCTACAAAGTAGTAATGAGCTGTCATGAATGTCAAGTTTTTCAGGGTAAGAGAAAGATTCTCATGTTACCTATTCAACCTATTTCAGTACTTGCATTGTTTCAGCAATGGGACCTAGATTTCATAGGCGAGATTCAACCAGCATCATCCGCACAGCAAAAGTGGATATTGACAGCCACAAATTAATTTACAAAGTGGATCGAAGCAATCCTGACCAGGCAAGCAACAGATTTTGTCATCATTTAGTATTTAGAAACTAATATTTTATCTCATTTTGGATGTCCTACAAAAATTATCACAGATAACATGGCATCATTCAAGTCTAAGAAGATGACTGAGTTTTGTGACAGATATAACATTAAGTTGGGACACTCTACATCCTACTACCTACAAGGCAATGGATTGGCAGAGTCCTATAGTAAATCCTTGATCAGTATCATTAAGAAAATTCTAGAGGCAAATAAAAATAATTGGCATAAGAATTTGATCAATGCATTGTGGGCATATCGGGTGAGTAATAAGAATTCTATTGGTATGTCTCATTTTCAAGTTGTGTATAGTGTTGATATTGTGTTTCCTTCATCATTAGTAGCCCCAGTAATGAAATTTTTACAAGAAGAAGGGACCGAAGAAAATGACATACAACGACATATTAATCATATGATACGCCTTCAACAAACAAGAGATGAAGTATTTTAGAATACTTCAAAACTTCATGACAGTATAAGGAAGATCTATGACCAGAAGACTAAGGAAGAAAATTTCAAGGTTGGAGGTGTAGTACTCCGCTGGGATGTGAGAAATGAAGACAAGGGTAAGCATGGAAAATTTGAGAATTTATGGAAAGGGCCATATCAGATTTCAGCTTCTCAGGGAAAGAATGCTTATTTTCTTAAAGAGATTAATGGAAAAGAGTGTTTACGAGGACCAGTCAATGGTAGGCTCCTGAAACACTATCTTTTATGAAACTCATTTCTCGATCAGTTTTCCATTTCATTGTAAATATAAGTTACAATTTCTGAAAGTGTGAAGTAGAGAATCATTGGAGTTCAGAGCCCGAAGTGAAGGCAACGAAGCTTCACTGATTTTCTGCCATTTTCCAAAAAGTTTAGTATTCAGTCAAGTAAGTCAATATTGAGTCAATTTTCAGTCATTGAGTTTGTCTTGAGTCGGTCTATTTTTCTAAGTTATTAGTTTTCAATCTTGTTTTTAGTTTGAGTCCTTTTTACCATATTGGCCCAATGGATAAGGTACTGATCTGCAAAATCTAGAGTTTTGTGGTTCTTGACACCTCTTTCAGAGTTATCATCCTCAATAAGGCAAATGTTAGTGTTAGTATTTGCATCCTGCCATTAGTTCAGATCAAAATTCCTCTTTTCTTGTCCTTTTAAGGATCTCACCCAGAAATTTTTTATCATTCCATTAGGTCATGCAAATAATTAGTCACTGATGGTAGCCCTAGTCCAAAAACATAACTCTTCCTCAAAATTTGGTTACTTGCTGACATACTTTCATACCTTGTTGATTGTACATAATCCATAAAGTCAATTTTATTATGCCATTTGTATTAGTCATGAGGTCATCATGTCATCTTGAAAATTTAGTCCTTCAAGATCTCATTAGGTCTTTTAGGGTTTTTCAAGGTCCCATTAGGTTATTACGGTTTCCAAGGTCTCAATAAAAGCTTCATTCCACTGCATAAGGCCAGCAAGTGAAAGAGTGAACAAAATAAACATCTCTTTACCATGTAAAGAGATGATTTGTAAAGATGTAATTATCCTTTCAAAGTTGTGATTTTTATCCTGAATTGTAATTCTTATTCCAAAAATATGTAATTTTTAATTTTCATGTTGTAATTTGATCTTATTTATATGTAATAAGTACAAGGTTTCCAAGTTGCTAACACAGTGTTCCAAGCATTCCAAAGCACCAAGAAATAAAATCCTAGAGTTATCACAGCATATCAAATGATCGATTTCTCAAAAAGAATGAGTCAAGTGAAGGACAGTGTTTCAAAAGATTAAGTGAGTCCCAAGGCCCAAATCATCAATGCACCAAGTATAAAAGCCTTCAAGACATCAAATTCATCTGCATTTCTCCCTTGCAGCATTGAGTCACCACCTCTACAGCCATTTTGAAGGGCGAAAATTTTAGTTTTTTGTGTGGTGCTGCACACCTAGACATCAAGAGGGTGCACCTGTAGCTCATGTTGCGCACTACCTTCAAGCGTTGCACACCTGGCAAAGGGAGGGCGCACCTGTAGCAGGCGCTGCGCACTTGCCCAAAAATACTCAGTGAGCTCCAAATCGATTGGCATCGCTTTCAAACTTCAGAAAATCATTTCCCACACTCTCCAGCAAGAAAGTAAGCCACAATTACACCATTCATCTTCTCCTCAAATCAATTTGTGTGGTTTTTAATGTTGTATGCAATATTTGGTGTTTTCTTGAGCTTAAAACCCTAGTATCACAATCAAATCCCCAATTTCCATTCCCTAACACTTCACATTCCTTTCCTACATTGTAATTGACCCTATCCCTACCCCCTATATCACTATCTTCATTTCCCAAAACCCTAAGACCTAGGTGCTTCAATTCCCTAGGCTCCCAAAACCCCTTCCCCCATCTCCCTAAATTTTTCCATCCCATTCCCCATTCCCTAAACCTACATTTCACTCCCACAATCTCCCTAGGATTTCTAGCCAAGACACTATGGAAGAGGAAAACAAAGAAATCAGTGAGGAAGAAGAAATGGAAGATAGGAGGCCACACAAAGGAGGGAGGATCCTCAGAATTGAACCTCCAAACACAAAAGAATTCATGGCCTCTGTAATGTCCCAAATGAGGGAAATTTCTGCAATGTCGGGAATATCTTGAGATATTCCTATTTTCCCATCTCCGGGTGTATTAAAAATCAACACTGAACTATTTCAGAGATTGAATACTAGGGAATTTACTAGATATGTCATCTTCACAAGGAAGAATGAGATCCAGAGGCTACCTAGCCCACTAGCAGACTCTGCCAATAGAACTTGTCAAAGGCTAATAATTCACTTCAAGGAATTTCTGCAACAGCTGTCCATGAGGACGTTATATAAGGAAGCCCATGTGAAAATAAGGCAATCCAATTCTCGGATGCCTTGGAACATATCTCATACCAACTCCCTGAAAAACATAAGCTCAAAGAAATAACCCTAAGCAAGTTATTCAGATCTTCCACCAACAAGTATACTGAAATAATGCTCAATGAGAAACCCTTCAGCAGTATTAAAACTCCAATAAAAACAAAAATGAAGAATGCATCATATAATGACAAAAGAGAAAAAATCTGATACATAATGTATAGTAGCAAATATTATACAAGATCCTTGAGGAAAAGACCTCTCAACGTGAGTGCAAATCAGCCTCTAAGGAAAATGTACATAAACAAGAGAATACATTGCTGCATAAACCCAGCTACTCTATTACTATGCAGTCTATGAGGGAAAATGACTGCAAGCTGATATTTATGAGATGATATAACAATATATGCTCAAATAAAGATGGGGGAGCAAGACCTCAACCCCAGAAAACATTATTACATCAATCCTCTAAGGGATTGGCTAAAATACATAAAACCGGAAAATGTCGGAGTTGTAGTGTAGCTGCTGCAACTCAATAATAATACAAAAATGGAGAAGGAAGTAGATGCTGCAATAAACAATGATACCTCCTCCAATGATATCCAAAGTGAAGGAGCTAATCCCCTTCCTGAAGATTGCACTCACTAGTGCACAAAATGAAACCCTTGTGCAAGCCACCTCTGAAGATAACGCTGTAAGGTAAGGAGACTGCTCTGGGCATGAGAGAAACACATATGGCCTGATGCCAAATCTGCAATAAAGCTCTGATATGATCCTTTTCTGATCTCCTAGAGAAGGAATGAGCTTCCCCTCTACAAACTAGCTTCGGAAGTGGTGATGAAGGTCTCTCACTACAACACCAACAACTCCAGCGTTCTCTTGCTGCAAGAATAATGCAATAGCTGCAAATGACTGCTTTGGCCTCAAGCCAAGATGTGAGGAAGATGAAGAAAAATCTCTCCATGGCCTCCCATGGAAGAGAAGGGCATTCCTAAACAGGAATCCCACTTGTGCTAAGCAGCACCAAGTTGAAGAGAGCTTCAACTTCGAATTATATCTCCAAGAATTATCTCCACAATGGCTCTCCTTCATCTTTTATGCAATGTATGCATGGACCCCACTCACATTAGGGTTTCTCTCATTTCAAATTTCCCTCCACGCCAACTACGCAATATTCTGGTGCAAGCTTCCCCTCTTAGGGTACGTTGTTGACTTTGGTCAACCATGGTCTAGCTCACTTGCCTTTGGCCCTTTTCACACTTGGGGATGCTATCTTAAGCCACTTAAGTGACTTTTTGCACCTTAGGAGTGTTTATTAAGTTGCTACATGGGTCCCCTCACCCATTTTATTCCTTTTATTAAAATAAAAGCAAGATTAATGTTCCAAATACTTTATTGCAAAATTTGGAACATTACTCCTCCCCTCCCAAAACTTGCTTTTCCTCAAGCAAGAGCAAGGATGAACTGAAAAAAGTCCTCCACTCAAGGCATGGAGTCTGAAATGTCCTCATGTAGATCCTCCATCCTCAAGCAATCAACCAAGCAAAATGAGTCACCCTCCAACTAGGCAACTCCTGAAAGTACTCCTCCACCTTGTGCTCATGAGAAATAGGTGGGCTGAATTTCTGAACTTGGTAAGCTTCATAGCCTACCCCATGCTGTCCTCTTCTCCACTTATGATGAATGTGGAGTGAAAGCTGAACTTGGGCTGCAATAGTGTTTCCTCCAAGAGGCAAGATGAAGTCTAGATCCCCAAAGATCTCTCCTCCAACGCTGCAAATCAAGCTAGCCCAAATCATCTCATATGTGATGAGTTGGAAGTCATCCACATATGGCATCCAAACAACATATGGTCCACCTCATGGGAAAAACACATGGATGCACATGGTGACCATATCATCTTCCATACTCCCCTTGGAGCATGTGCTGCAAAAGAAATGGAGGTCTTCTTTCACAAAGGGCACTTCCACCCAATGAGTCTATCCCTCCTCCTCATGCATATGGGTTGCTGCTGATATATAGCTGAATTGAAATGCTCTTCAAGAGACCCAAGCCACCCATCAAACATAAAAACCATGAAGTTCCTCCTCCGAAATTCAAACTCTCCAAATAGCTCCTCCCTCATGAATGAAAGAGATGAAGTTTGGCAATCATGGGCTGCCCATTGTTTCTCCTGGAACATACAGCATGCAAAATAGGGAGAATCATACTCCCAATGGGCATCTTTGATTCATTTCTCTCCTTCAAAATAGTGCTTCCTCTGAACAACATTCCACCAGCAACATATGGAAGCATAAACTTATGAGAGCAAGGAGGTGAAATATGGTCCCGTGCATGGAACCAGTGCAGGGCATCATTGGCCTGCCTCAAAATAGAAAGTAACAAGTGTCTTTCCAGCCACTTTTTTTCTGCCACATTCATCCTACAAGATGTGATCATGAAAAAAAAAATTTGTGCCAAAGGTGCACACCAAAACTATGTGGATTTCCCCCACAAAGCACTGCTGAAATAGCCATCATTTTGCTGCAATGAACCATAAGTACAACAAAACACAATGTGTAAGAATGAAGGATCCCTCTTGATCTGATATGTTGCTCATAAAGATAAGAGAGTACAAGGCATGTCACAAAAAGTTACCTCCCTCATCATGTACTTTGGCCTTTGAGCTGAAATGGCTCAAGTGAAAAGTCCCCCTTACTGCAACATAGTAGGGGAGTGGTTGTGCCAACCATATCATCATTTCTTGGGATATGCATCTAGCCAAATGCTGATATACATCCATTAGGAAGCCCTCCAAAGTGGACTCCTCCATCAATGAAGAATATGCATGAGAATGCATGAAAGAAGAACCCATAAATATTGCATGTAGATCCCTCTTCTTGTGCTTGTGCAACCAAACCAAGAGAGTGAAAATGTAGTGAGTGATTTCTTCCATTACTCCTTCATTGTCATCACCTACATGCCTCCAAATTATATCACTTGTGAAGTGGCTTTGAGAACACTCCAACAAGTAATCCAAGCTCTCAAGTGACAGTGCTGTTGGCCTTTGGAGTAGGGCCACTGTCAACTCAAAGCTTCCCTCTTTGACATGAATCTTGCCAAAGACTCCTCCCATCATGTTGCTGCAAATGTAGAGCTCCTCCCATGAAGAGGTTCTACTTGGCATCCAATATCAAAGAGCAATCCTCTTGCACTATGCTAGTGCCTCCTCTTGATCAACATCCAAACAAAATTTGAGCAAAAAGAATGTTTGCTGCTCCCTTATACTTCCACCATACCCAATCTGAAATGGGAACATAATGAGTGGAAAGAGAAATGCCACCCCATCATGATGCACCCATACTCTCCCCTTTGTCCATCAAGTGCAATGAGTGTGAAAAGATCCTGGGACCTATGGGTTATGGATCCTCCACATTTCTGCTGGGCACATAAAATCCACAAAGCTCTGTTCTTTGGTGTAAGTATCCTGCCACTTGGTACTTCTTTCATAAGAGCTACCATTGTCCCAAAACAGATTTTTCCTTTTGCATTTCATGGGAGATTGAAATGCAATCTCCTCCATAACAAAATTTTAACAAAATTTCAAAACCCCACCCTCACATGTGATGCAAGGCTCATCAATAGTGCATGAGGATGATGAGGGTTTCTTTCCTCAAAATGGCACAGCGTAGTGAAGGTCTCCTGCTCTAGACAATCAGCATGCAATAATGTACAATCCTCCATGATAGATGTAAACTCATGCATACCTTGGAGAGATTTGGAAGAATCTTGTGTTGCTGCAAGAGTCTCTTCCTCAAGTATGATGGCTGCCTCAATAGCTGAAGGTGGAGGCTGCTCCTCCCCGAATGTAACAGCGCTGGCATGTGCCTCTGGTGGTGAGGGCTCCTCCCTCCTTTGGCCAAATATTCTGATCAAGATCTGAGAAAAATCAGCAAGAGTAGAAACCCTTGCATGCCTCCCATGGCTGAACCACCAAGTCCTTTCCTCTTCCTGTTGAACAAGTGTGAAAAGATAGAGTCCCTTGGAAGACTCTAGGGTTTGCTCCATATTCAGCAAGACAATCACTTAGAATTCGAATTCCAAGTGTTCTCCATGATTCTGCTCTGCTTCTCTGTGAGAATAGGAAGTGCATGGTCCTTCCTCTTCTCCTTCTTCTATCTCCTCAACCTCCTTAGAGAGGTTCTTCCTGGACCCAAAAATGATGAGATCAATCTCATCCTCTGCATCATTCTGGCCTCTTCTTCTTTGAAATTCGAACTTCACAGGCTGAGCCAAGTTCGAAGCTCTGATACCATTGTAATGTCCCAAATGAGGGAAATTTCTGCAATGCCAAGAATATCTTGAGATATTCCTATTTCCCCATCTCCGGGAGTATTAAAAATCAACACTGAACTATTTCAAAGATTGACTGCTGGGGAATATACTGGATATGTCATTTTCACAAGGAAGAATGAGATCCAGAGGCTATCTGGCCCACTAGCAGACTCTGCCAATAGAACTTGTCAAAGGCTAATAATTCCCTTCAAGTAATTTCTGCAACAGTTATCCATGAGGATGTTGTATAAGGAAGCCCATGTGAAAATAAGGCAATCCAATGCTGGGATGCCTTGGAACATATCTAATACCAACTCCCTGTAGAAGATAAGCTCAAAGAAATAACCCTAAGCAGGTTATTCAGATCTCCCACCAACAAGTATACTGAAATAATTCTCAATGAGAAACCCTTTAGCAGTATTAAACCTCCAATATGAACAACAGTGAAGAATGCATCATATAATGATAGAAGAGCGCAAATCTGATACATAATGTATAGCAGCAAATATTATACAAGATCCTTGAGGAAAAGACCTCTCAAGGTGAGTGCAAATCATCCTCTAAGGAAAATGTACATAAACAAGAGAATACATTGCTGCATAAACCCAACTACTCTATTACTGCACGGTCTATGAGGGAAAATGACTGCAAGCTGATATATATGAGATGATATAACAATATATGCTCAAATAAATATGGGGGAGCAAGACCTCAACCCCAGAAAACATTATTACATCATTCCTCTAAGGGATTGGCTAAAATACATAAAACCAGAAAATGCCGGAGTTGCAGTGTAGCTGCTGCAACTAAATAATAATACAAAAATGGAGAAGGAATTAGATGCTGCAATAAACAATAATACCTCCTCCAATGATCTCCAAAGTGAAGGAGCTGATCCCCTTCCTGAAGATTGCACTCACTAGTGCACAAAATGAAACCCTTGTGCAAGCCACCTCTGAAGATAACGCTGTAAGGGAAGGAGACTGCGCTGGGCATGAGAGAAACACATATGGCCTGATGCCAAATCTGCAATAAAGCTCTGATATGATCCTTTTCTGATCTTCTAGAGAAGGAATGAGCTTCCCCTCTACAAACCAACTTCGGAAGTGGTGATGAAGGTCCCTCACTGCAACACCAACAACTCCAGCGTTCTCTTGTTGCAAGAATAATGCGGTAGCAACAAATGACTGCTTTGGCCTCAAGCCAAGATTTGAGGAAGATGAAGAAAAATATGGCCTCCCATGGAAGAGAAGGGAATTCCTAAACAGGAATCCCACTTGTGCTAAGTAGCACCAAGTTTAAGAGAGCTTCAACTTTGAATTCTATCTCCAAGAATGATCTCCACAATGGCTCTCCTTCATATTTTATGCAATGTATGCATGGACCCCACTCACATTAGGGTTTCTCTCATTTCAAATTTCCCTCCACTCCAACTACGCAATCTTCTTGTGCAAGCTTCCCCTCTTAAGGTACGTTGTTGACTTTGGTCAACCATGGTCTAGCTCACTTGCCTTTGGCCCTTTTCACACTTGGGCTGCTATCTTAAGCCACTTAAGTGACTTTTTGCACCTTAGGAGTGTTTATTAAGTTGCTACATGGGTCCCCTCACCCATTTTATTCCTTTTATTAAAATAAAAGTAAGATTAATGTTCCAAATACTTTATTGCAAAATTTGGAACATTGCAGCCTCTCCCATGACTGTGACATGTTTCAAGCATGTCGGATGCTTTGACTACTGTGAAAAAATACAAAGGGTCCAATATCACCCTGTTTTGACCAGGCTGTTCATTTCTAATCTTCATGCCAACCAAGTAACCTTTTTTGGTTTCACATTCACAGTATCTACAAACATGATAGCAGTTGACACTGGAATTTTGAATGTTGGTGAAAAATAGTACAAACAAAAAGACTTGGAGGATCATTATTATGAGCCCTACATTAAGCCAAGGTACAAAAATGAAGGAAAGAGGGATTTCCTTTCTCTTACCTCCTAGATAGGTATGCCCCCATGATGAAAATCATCATGAAGTACTTTCCTTGTGAAGGAAGGTTCTCTAGAATCTACACCTATCATGTTCGGTTATTAATGCACTTCACAAGGGTCAAAATTCTCAACATACCTTATTTTCTCTTCAGGAGCATTGACAAAATGTCTTACCTGGTTCAAAATAGAGATTATGACCACCAGATGAAAAGTATTTTTCACCACTCCCTCATCAATATCATATTCCTCCATCACCTTGATCAATTTAACATCTCATGGAGTACTTTCATAGAAAATGAAATCTTCACTGCTCCACCAGTTCAACATGATTAAGTTGTGCTTCCACCATATCATCCCTCCACTTACATTCCTCCATATCATCCCACAGTACCTACTTCATCATGAGCTCAAACTACTCCACCCATTTCACCACCACCATCACCATTTCATGTGCACATTGGGTCACCAAGAAGAGTTGATATTAGCAAGCCTAAGAGGGTTGATTTGGAATATTTGAAAAAACATACCAGAGAGGTCATAGGAAAGTGTTTTCCCCACAGATTGTGGGAGGGGCCTTTCCTTATTCATCGGTAAAGCAATTAGACAAAGGAAAAAAAAAGGTAACAGAGGCAAATATTCAAGAAGAGATCAGGCATGAGGAGGAGAACCTTCCTGAGACAGACATGGAGCTTGACCTTGCCGATTTGAGTCAGCAAGATGATTCTGAGATAAATATCACAGTCATCAAAGAGAAAGAAGACAAGATTAAGGAGCTACAAACTAATCTTGAGAGATATAAATTTGTCATTACCTTTCTTGAGCAGGAGAACCAACAGCTAAAGACCAAACATTTCATTGATGAAGTGAAATTCATCAAAGCTCAAAGAGAGGTAGAAAAAACTAAATTCTTGCTTGAAGATACATTAGAAACTTATGGTTTGATATATGAAACAAAAGAACAAGTACCAAGAGAAATGCCTAGGACTAGAGGGCTGAAAAGAGCTCTAGAACTAGATAAGAAAAGAGAAGTTGAACTTGCAAATCAGTTGACCTTGAATGAGAAGCTTGCCATCATGATCAATGAGGACCAAGAGCATTGGCTTGACAGCGCCAATCAGCATCTTGAGAAGCTCCTAGAAAAGTCAAAGAAATACAATGATATTCAGAGAAGGATGGCAAATAATTATGCCAAAATAAACAACATTGCAAGGTCAAAACTTAAGAAGTCCAATGCAAAAATTGAAACCCTAACCATGAAAAAAGAGGAAGGAAGGCTTGATATCCTTGCTGAAGCCTCAATCCATGCATAAATTTGATCAACAATCATCATTCAGCAAATTTTGACAGGTTTTGGGAATTTTTTGCAAATTTTCAAAATTTTGTGCATTTCAAGACAGTTTTGTGACAACTCCAAAGCTAGGTGCACAGCACCCTAGGCACTGCGATTTTGTTTGAGGCATCTTTTGGCCAAAAGAAGACTACCATTAGATTCATAATGATGAATACATGCAATAAAACAACTTTTCTAATTTTTTTTTGGACAACTGGCAGGTGAAAAAGTGAAAAAACACCCTAAAAACAACAGTTCTGCCTCATTTTTCACCTTGGCGCTATGCACGGAGTAGTATTGGGAGAATGAAGTTTTGAGGGGTAAAATCAAGTCCATTCTGAAAACCAAGAATAGATCTAGAACTGGACATGATAATATTTCCAATGAGATATCCTGAGCTCAACTTGAACTCCGGGAACCCATCCAAAACTCAACTGCAAGTCGGAGGGCGCACCTAGCACTGGGAGGGCGCACCTGGAATTTTGAGTGTGCACCTGAATTTTTCTGATTTTTCTCTGTTTTTTCTACAAATTTGATTTTCATCTTGGGAAATCATGCTTTTACTTATGTAATTTATGGGAGTAAATTTAATTATCATGTTTTTATTGTTACCTAGGGTAAATACATTAGATGAACACTCATGATGAGGTGTAATGAATCAGTTTGCAAAAAGTGAGGGATGAGTCAGTTTGACCACCCTACACTCTAGGTATTCAGCTCAGTTTTTGGTGGAACTGCTCCTTATCTCATGGATTCGATCTCTGAAGCTAGGAGGAGTTTTTTTGAGGCCTATATCATGTAATTTTTTATTCATTTCACAGGTTGGAACTTGGTTGGATGTTGACGCATTGATCAGAGACTCTAGTGTAATAATTTGGTAGGAGTTTAATGAAAGTGTTGCAGATATTTCCTTGGGATAACTATGGTATGGATGTCTAGCATTTTTTTTTCTTTATTTTCATATGTTTGAATGTGTTGCCTTCATAATCCATTTCACTTCTTGTGTGTTGATTTTCAAGTGGAATAAACAAAACTCATCTCATATTCTCTATTTTGGGAAAATCTACATAGTTGGTTCATTTTTCTTAGGTTTAGAAAGACTACATGTTTTGCCTTGCTCTTTCTAACTCCTCATCTATCTGAATCATCCCATCCCAAGAACCCTAATGTGCTAGCCTTTCTACCTACCTTGCCCCATTGAATGGACTGTAACCCTAATATTATTTGCCCTTACCTAGCCTCTTTGACCTAATATCCTCATCCAATAACCCAATCAAATCAAATCAAAACCCCTAAACTCATACCTAGCCTAAAACCCTAATTTATCCAACACTCTTGGCTGTGATTTTGTGGAGAGAGCCATCTCTGGTTTTGTAGGGCTAGCTACCTAGCCAAAATATTGGTATGTGGTTACCTCTGCTGGGATTTCTTCTTCAGCCTTAGAAATCTGGCGGAGTGATAACACTTATGTTCAGACTTGCATTCACGACCTGTAGGTTGCATATTTACCAAGTGTTTGACAGAATTTCAGTCATGATTAGACTAGTTTAGGTCAAGTCCTTGATCAATTTTGTTATCAAAATAATTGTCTTCATGTATATTATGAGTTCTGAAAGTTTCATAGAGTTATGGGCAGAGCCTAGGCCCCAACCCTGAAAAATGGTCTTAAATCTCGTAGATGTTGGGATAAAACTGGTAGAAAAAGGCTACAGTCACACTCAGGAAGGCTCATGGCAGCGACTCGGGGGTCTCAGTCGCTTTGAGGACTTGTCAAAGGAGCAACTTGGGGATCTCAATCACTTGGATGGCTTAGAAAGGGAGTGATTGGGGCTCTAGTTCAGCAAAAGGTGAGTTGTCTCAGGAACAGAGATCCAGGAAGGGTCGGTCAACCCTTGGGGGCCATGTAGCATAAAAAAGCGGTTAGTAAGGTCTGGTTGTGTTAACTCCATTTTCTTAAGGTCATCTAGGAGGTTGGGTCAGGCCTTAGTAACCCTCATCTCATTTTTACCCCGAGTAAGTCGGTGAAAGTGAGTAGATGTGAGAGGAGGCATGTTACAACGTAGTATCAGAGCGATTTTCACTCTCTTTCGTTAATTTTGTTGTTTTCAAGGTTATTATTTTCATGCATGGTGTCATGGAATATAGTTGGTATGTTCATGCATGATGTTGTTATATTACTTGTATATGCTTATGATTATACATGTACATGCTAATGTGGACTAATATTTCAAACGTGATAAGCCTACCCTAAACATCACTGAGGTATGGATATGATTTTGGTATCTATTTGGTTTATATGATATGGCACACTTGCAGGAAGAAGAGAATTCAAGATGTCAAGTAAAATGGTAGACTACAGTTCCAGTGACTCTCAATACAGATCAGTTGGGAAGCAAGGAGAAGAGTACTCTTCTGGTATGGCAGATAAATTGAGGAGCTTGAGGGAAGATATCATAAGTTGCAAAGAATACAATTACAAGTTGGTTGAGGCTCAAGAAAGACTTGAAAGGGCTCGAGAGAAGTAGGTATATTTTAATGCAGTGATTCTTCACAGCTTGTCATAATTACAGAAACAATGACAATTGAGGATTAGTCAAGAGTAGGAAGAGAAAACTAATGGAGCCTATGGCAGCAGATCTTAGTCTAGATATAGGTTGGATAGAGGGGACATAGTTAGAGGTGGCAGATCACCCGATACACCTGAAAGGAGGACTGGTATGTATGGGCATCATTCTAGTTCCTCGTCTAGGATACATCATCACAGTCATTACTATCATCATCCTTATAGGAGGAGGGAGTATTTACTTGACGAGTTTAAGAAATTGAAGCCTCCTACATTTGATGCCGATATGAAGAAGTCAGAATATGTAGAGGAATTGTTGCTTGGAATGAAAAAATTCTTCATATTGCATATCTACTGAGAGAACATGAATTCCAATATAGTCACCTTCATTCTTAAAAGGAAATCATATATTTGGTGGGAATATGTGAAGAATGTAAAGGGAATTCGAGAGGAATACTTGATTTTGGATGATTTCAAGAGGATCTTCAAGAAGAATTACGTATCGAAGAGGTACTATGATGACAAAGCTAAGGAGTTTTATGAGCTATGGATGGGTTCTATGATAGATGATGAGTATACTAGTAGGTGCTTGGAGCCATTGATATATGTGTCATATCTCAAGGAGGATAAGGCTAAGATTCATAGATTCATTAGTGAATTTCTAGTAGCATATAGAGACCGAATTGACTTTGATGAGCCTAGATCATTACAGGAAGCCATCTATAAATTAAAGCATTGTTATGAGAAGTCAAAGTGAAAAGTTGAGCCTAAACATGACTTGAATGGAAATGATAAAGTTAAGGGGAAGTGGCCACTGAAGCGGGGAAGACCTCAAGATTCAGGTGAGAAATAAAATTTGGTTCCTTACAAGAAGTTCAATAGAGTTGAGAAGGGGCATGGGTCACAACCTGGAGAGAAATAGACAAGAGGTTATGGTAGATCATCATTGTAGTGTTGGATATGTGGCAAAGATCATCGCAATAATTTTTTTCCATTGTACGAGGGAGGTAGGCCTCAGATCTATAGTTATCAGGAGGCACAGACATTCAGGGATGTTTGTCATAGTATTCCTTGGATTTACGTAGTTGTGGACAACAGGCAGGCTAATCACCAGGAATCTATTGTTGAGATGTTTGGTAAGCTTTCTGGTCAAGTTATTTCTATTTTGATTGACCCTGGATCTAATTATATTTATTTTAATCCTAAGCTAATGGATACGTGTGTCTAGAGGACAGAACTGCATGAAAATTATTGGTTGGTGCAGTTGGCTATAGGTACTAAGAAGAGAGTTCATCAATGGGTAAGAGCTTGTGCATTTGAGTTGAATGGTATGCCTATAGAAGCACATTTGAATGTACTTCCATTGGGATCATATAGTATGCTTTTGGGTATGGATTGGATTTATCTTCACAGGACCAAAGTATATTTCTATAACAAGGTTATAAGTGCCTGGATGATAATGGGGAAAATATAATCTTGCTAGGAAAGAATAATCCTACATCAGTGATGATGGTCACAACTATACACGCTAAGCACGGTTTAAATGGTGTTTTATGTTTATAGTTCATATTTCCAATGACAAGGGTAACAATGTTGAGGATGCAGAAATATTCAAGAGGTAGCCTATATTGTAGCAGTTTCAGGATGTGTTCCTAGTAGATATTTCGATTTTCCTCCTTGCATAGAAGTAAAATTTTCTATTGATTTGGTACAAGGGGAAGCACCAGCATCAAAGCCACCTTACAGGATGAGCACATCAGAGTTGGTAGAGTTTAATTTGCAGTTGAAGGAAATGTTTGATAAGGGATACATTAGTCCAAGTGTATTGCCTTGGGGTGCACTAGTATTGTTCGTGAAGAAGAAGGATGGTACCCTAAGGTTGTGCATTGATTACAGGCAGTTGAACAAGGTGGAGATCAAGAACAGGTACCCATTTTCAAGGATAAATTACTTGTTTGATCAACTGGAGGGATCATTAGTGTTTTCAAAGATTCATTCGCGATCAGGATACCATCGGGTACACATCAAATAATAGGACATCTACAAGACTTCCTTTAGGACCAGGTATGTGCATTATGAGTTTTTTGTAGTTACATTTGGTTTGACTAATTATCTGACTATTTTTATGTGCTTGATGAATAGTGTGTTTTGTCCTTATCTGGACAAGTTTTTTATTGTATTCATTGATGACATCTTGGTATATTCTAAAAATAAGGAAGAGCATGTCGAGCATTTAGCAGCAATGTTGAGATTTCTAAGAGAGAATCTTCTTGGAAGGAGGTTTGTATTGATGAGTGATCATAGTGGGTTGAGATATATGTTTGACCAGTTGAATTTTAATGCCTGGAAAGCTAGATGGTTGGCTACCCTTAGTGTGTTTGACTTTGAGATCAGATACATTAAGGGAAAGGAGAACAAGGTTGCATATGCTCTCAACAGGAAAGTTTAGTTGAAGCATACTGTAGTAGTGAGCTCATATGGGACAAATTTACACATTCGGATCTTATAGGCAGGACAACAGGATTATAGGTACAGGGATCTTATGCATGGGTTATAGTAGGGTATAGGTGACCAGGATGTGTCGTATGACAGTGAACTCAAGAAGATTATCTTGAAGGAGTTTCATGCCAAACCATGTTCAAGTCACCTAAGATATCAGAAGATTTTGACAACAGTGAAGAAGTTCTACTACTGGATGAATCTTAGAAAGGAAGTGGCAGAGTTTGTGGCTAGATGTTTATACTTTCAACAAGTGAAAACATAGCGTAAGCGTCCAAGTGGGTTGCTTCAGCCTATTCCGATTCCGGAATGGAAATGGGGGGTAATTTACATGGATTTCATTACATGTCTCCTGAGGACATCGAGGAAGCATGATTCCATCATGGTTGTGGTAGATAGGTTGAGCAAGGTAACTCACTTCATTCCAGTGAAGACTACTTATTCAGCTAGTGAGATAACACCGGTCTTCATCAGGGCGATCGTAATATTGCATGGTGTTCCAAAGAATATTGTGTCAGACAAGGACGCCAAGTTCACTTCCAAGTTTTGGAAGGAATTTCTTGCAATATTGGGCACAGATTTGGCCTTCTGGACATATTATCATCGATGGACAGGTGGATAGACAAAGAGGGTCAACGAGATACTTTAGGATATGTTGAAGATGTATGTCATGCATCAGCAGAGGAGATGGGAGGAGTACCCTCCATTGGTCAATTTTTCTTACAATAATGGTTATCATGAGTCACTAAGGAGTATGTTTGATGCACTCTATGGGAATATTTGTAACACTCCCATCAGCTGGAGTGATCTAATGAACAAGGTACTTGTGGGGTCGGACATGTTGGCATACATGGAACAGGAAATGTGGGTTATAAAGAAGAATCTAAAGGCAGCACAGGACAGGAAGAAAATTTATGCAAAGCAACACAGGGTGTTTGAGGAGTTTCAAGTTAGGGAGCATGTATATTTGTGCATCAAACCCAAGAATATATCCTTGAGGATCGAATCATGTTCCAATTTGGATCCATGGTATTATGATCCTTTTGAGATATTGGAGAAGATTGGACCATGGGCCTACATATTTCACTACCTTTGATAGTGAAATTCCATGATGTTTTCATGTTTCATTAATTAAAATATAGTTAAAGAATGTTGATCATGTTATTGATTGGTTGGTATTGTAGGTGGAGAAATAAGGAGAATCACAGCTGGAACCTCAGTGCATATTGAAGCGGAAAAATCTCATGCTTTGGAACAGAGAAATCGAGCCAATTAAATTGTAGTGGAAGCACTTTGGGCTCGATGAAGCTATATGGGATATGGTTGATCAGATGCAGGCTATGTATCATTCATTGTTTGCCGATGGAGGCAAACGAGTTATTGATACTGTACATATTTATGTATGTTTTTTATTGTAAATATAGCTAGGAGATATGTTATAAAGCTCCAATTAGTGGTATGGCTATGATGTTGTAATTCTTGTCATGATGGTTTTGGTTTGAGAAGGATGCTAATGTAAATACTACAACAAGCTAAGTTATAAAGCTCTAGAGGAAGTATGTTTTTGGTTTTCAGCAGTTTTGTTGGTTGTAAGTGTCATACAACACCAAGGATAGTTTTCCCCTAAGGGGGAGGGGTCTTTAATAGCCCCAGGATAAAATTTCATGTAATAAAAATTAATAAAGGAAAAATAAGACCACAATTAAGAGACATGTATTCCAATCTGAATGTTGCGAAAATATCCTAGTGTGCATCACTTGATGTGTTTATGGCTAAGGGGAAATTAACAAAGGTAATGGCTAAGGCTTTGGAAAGAGAAAAGAGTATTTTTGGCGTGTATTTATGAAAATAAAGGAAATTAGGAGAAAATGAAGGTGAAAGGTCACATGTTGCATGTGAGGAGGAAAATGAATTAAAATAATGGAAAATTGAAGAAATTAGAGTCCTCATCAATAAAAAGACCTTAGAGCATCGATTGGTAGCCTTTTTTGTCATTTCAGTTTGGAATTAGTTTTAGAGAGGAGAATAGCGCCAATAGGACAAGAAAATCAAGCAAGCAAAGGAAGGGCAAGTGAGGAAAGGAAAGGAAAGGAAAGTAAAGGAAAGCAAGGATCAATCAAGGAAAATTTGTATCAAGCAGTTTCAGTGGGAATACTTGCAAGTAACAGGTTGCATGTATGATGTCCTTGTTGGTTTTGACATGCATGGTATGTGCATGATGGTATTTGGTTATTTTTTTGTCATTGGCATAGGTTTTCCAGGTTGGATAGTGGATTTTAGCCTAGCCTTTCCATTTTAAGATATCCATGGTGTGATCGGGTTGTTATCGGTTTGAGCTTTGGATTGCCAGAATATTTTGGATCGGGGTGAGGTGGTATCGTAACCCAAAAGGCTCAGGAATCCATTTCATGGGGAATACAGGCGACGTGAAAGCTCAAGGGGGGATACAGTAACCCCGGGCGATGAGAGAAGAAATCAAGGCATCCAAGCTCGGTTTGGTTTTTGGGATCTTCGTTAACCGTACTTAGGTGAGATCACAGTATGGTGAGGGTGGGGGTGGTTTAACCTCTAAATTCCCTTGGTTGTGTTTGGATTGTTTTATCCATGAGATACCACATTCATGCTTGGAATATGGCACGGGGGAGATTGGTTGAAAGAAATATTTGGTTCAACCAATCTATAGTCGGGTGGTATGTGGAAGTCCTGAACCTAGTTGGATTTTTCCTATTTCTAATAAGAGCTAAGTTTCTCTTGATTTTGATGAGTAAATGTACTTTTTATTATGAGGCTTTAATTGTTTTTCTCTGTTTATTATTTATCTAGCTATATGTTGGTTCTAATCATGGATAGATGACAATTATCAGTCATGGTTCTATTCATGTTTTTACTTGTATCTGAATGAATAATGAATGTAAGACCTAATGTTTGTTATAACAAATATTATGAGAGGGTAGTGACACTTATTTTTAAACCTTGGATAAGTTTTCAGTCCCTTATGTTCATACTTGCATTCATGACCTCTAGGTTGCATATTTACCAAGTGTTTGATGGAATGTCATTCATGATTAGACCAGGTTAGGTCAAGTCCTTGATAATTTTTTTTATGAAAAGCATTATATTCATGTATGTTATGAGTTCTAAAAGTTTCATATAGTTATGGGAAGAGGCTAAGCACTAGTCCTGGAAAATAGCCTTAAATCTCATAGTCGTTGGCATGACACTGGCAGAAAAAGGATAAATTGGCACTCAGGAAGGCTCATGGGAGCAATCGGGGGGTCTAAATCACTTAGAGGGATTGGAAAGAGAGAGATTAGGGCTCCCATTCAGTAAAAGGTGATTTGTCTTAGGGATAGATGTCTAGGAAGGGTGGGTCAACCCTTGGGGACCATGCGACATCAGAAAGAGGTTATTAAGGTCTGGTTGTGTTGACTCCATTTCCTAGGAGGTTAAGTCAGGTGTTAGTAACCCTCATCTGATTTTTACCTTGGGTAAGAAAGTGAAAGTGGTTAGATGTGAGAGGAGGTGTGTTACACTATAATATTCAAGACCAGAGCATTAGTAAGCAACTACTTCAATTGCTCAAAACTAGCTACACACTCAGCAGTCCATTCAAACGTCTTCCCTTTCCTCTGTAAAGATGTGATATGATAGCCAATCTTAGAGAAGTTCCTGATTAACCTCCTGTCATAACCTGCTAGTCCCATGAATGATCTGACCGCGTCCAAATTATTTGGATTTGGTCGCTCCATAATATCCTTAATATTTTATGTATCCATTATCATGCCCTCCTTGGAAACAACATGTCCCAAGTAATGAATTTGAGATTGAAAGAAACTGCACTTGTTGAGTTTGGAATACAACTGATTCTCTCTGAACAATCTCAATATTTTTGCCAGGTGCTCTGCATTCCCCTCCTCATTATTTTAATATACCAATAAATCATCAAAAAATACTATCAAAAACTTGTCCAAACAAGAGTGCAACACATTTTTCATCAAACACATGAAGGTTGCTAGAACATTGGTAAGACCAATAGGAACCACTAGAAAATAATAGTGCCCATATCTTATACGGAATGTAGTCTTGTAGATGTCTTATTCTTTGATGTGCACCTGATGATATCCTAATCTCAAATCAATCATCAAATTTTTTTTTTCTCCCTTCATTTTATCAAACAAATCATCAACCTGAGGCAATGGATACCTATTCTTGATAGTCACCTTGTTCAGCTTCCTGTAAAATGCGTAATTTGAGTACCATCCTTCTTCTTTAAAAACAACATTGGTGCACCCCAATCCAACACACTTGGCCTTACTTATCCATTTTCAAGCATATCTTTAATCTGCAACTTCAATTCCAACGACTTTGCAGTGCTCATCCTGTATGGTGCCTTAGATGTTGGCGTTTCTCCTGGTACTAACTCAATAGATAAATCCACCTCTCTATGAGGAGGAAAATATGAAATCTCTGTAGGAAACACATCCTAAAACTATTGTAAGATAAGGGTACTTCCTTAAGACTTAATCATCCTCAACATCCTTCTCTTTTCACTGGAACATGAACTGAAAACAACACAGACCACTTCCTATAGTTGTGCTTAGCATGCATGGATGTAACCATTCTCACTAACGTAGGCTTCTTCTTTCCCCGCAATATTCTCTTTTCTCCATCATCATCTAGGAACTCAATGACCTTCTCATAAAAATATACCTTGGTCCTATGAGTAAACATCCAATCCATGCCAAAATCATGTTATATGAACCCAAAGGAAGCACATTTAGATGTGCTAATGTAGGCATGCCATTAAGCTCAAATGCACAATATTTCACCCAATGATGAACTCTCCGCTTGGACCCTATATCCAACTTCACCAACCACGATTTTGCATGCACTTATTTATTAAAATGACATTGATCTATCAGTTAGGACTAATATAACTATAATTAGATCCACATCAATCAAAATGGAAACAACTTGATTATGAAGCTTACCTTCCATCTCAATAATAGATTCATGATGGTTTTCCTACCTATTATAAATTGCTACATAGATTCGGGGAATGATATAACAAACATCCCCAATGGCCTACACCTCCTAAGCATTGTATATTTGTGGTATGCCACCATGGTACAATGGAAAATCCTTCTTGTGATGGTCTTTACCCCAAATCCAACCCTTCAATGGTTCTCTTCCACTGCCTTTATTCGTATGCTCGCTGCATTTTATTTCTCACCTACATCCTAAAACCTTCCTTGCTTATTTGCCCGTTTTCCTTTAGCCTTCTCATTACCTTTCCAATAACGCTTGAACTCAGGCTTGTGCTTTGACTTCTCATAACAATTCTTTAACTTCCTGATGGCTTCCTCTAATGACAAAATCTCATTAAACTCAAATAGATCTTTAAATGAAAATGGAAAACCACTGATGAACCTTTGGATATTTTCTTTCCCATCCTTGAGGTAGGGAACATACCTCAACAACTCTAGAAATTTGTTTGTATACTCTTCATTTGTCATGGAACCCATCCTGATATCATAAAAATCCTTGGATTTCCATCATAATATATCTCAGCCTTAGTTACTTCTTCCTGAAGAGTCTTTCAAACTCATCCCAAGTCATCGCCTCTTCTCGGGTGCCTCTAAAATTCTTAATATATTCCTACTAGATGTTTTCTTTCGATTTGAGACTGAAGATGGCTATATTGGCTTTCATGCTTTCTGATTAGGCATGAAATATGAAAATTTTCCTCATCCCAAGCATCCATGCTTCTACATCTTTTGATTTATTCATTTCCCCGTCAAAATTAAGAGGCTTGGCTTTCTTGAAATCCTCTCACAAATGCTCACTCCCCCTATGATTTTGGCGGTGATTATGATGAAGTCTCTTGGAAGAAGAGCTAGAATAAAACTCATTCGTACTAGTCCTCTTGTCAGGTGTATCTAAAATTTTTCCACTCCTCACTATATCATCCCTATCCAACCTGTTTCTTCTCTTAGACCTGCTTCCATTTGGCCCTTTAGTCTTCTCCTCCTGCCTATCTTTGTGACTGATCCCCAACTGCCCCTGCTTATGTAAGTCTAAAAGGCTCTAAAGAATCACGACATTGACTCCAACTTGCTTTTCCTGAGCCTTTTCAAGTCTTTCATGTGCCTCAATCAACTTGTTATTATCTGCTTTGCAACTCCTAATATTTGATCTCAGACTAATTCAATGTGTCTGATAGAGAGAATATCCCTTTCCTTGTTGCTCAACTGACTTTTCCCATTTCATTGATTTCATTTCAAGTTTGTACAGGGAGTCATGTGAGCTATAATCCACCATTTTTCTCTTCATATTTTTGCCTTCTATTTCCTACAAACATACCATGTTAGATAAACCAAATATAAAACATAATCAAAATCATACCTCAAAGTATCTCAAGGGAGGATTTTACATATGTACAAGTCAGTCTAGATTAGCATGATATATAGTGATAACAAAAACATAACAACATCATGATTCAATACCATGCCATTAGTGGAATTTTGAGGTCTAAAATGGGCCTCCTAAGAAAAGTATAAAATAATAGTGGAAATAATAAAATAATATTAGATTACATCATCAAATTTTAGAGGGAAAAAAGAAAAAACTATTTTTTCAACTCATATTTTGAACTTATCTCCCTATGGTTTACTCAAATTTCGAGCGGAAACACTCGTTGCATGCAGAATTTTATTCCTCATCCAAGGAATACCATGTTGCATACTTTTGATGGACCCTTCTACACGAAAAATGAGAAATACATGAAATACATCAAAAGTATGCAACATGGATACTCCTTGGATGAGGAATGAAATTTGGAATCCAACAAGTACTCCTGCTCGAAATTTGAGTAAATCCTTAGGGGGATAAGTTGAAAAATATGAGTTGAAGAAGTAGTTTTATTATTTTGTTATTTTTTAATATTTTTACTTTTTTACTCCAAAAATGGTGAATCATCTCCCATGGTTGACAACATCATCTTGAATCCTATTGGTTCTTATAAAGTTGATTTTGGATGTACATTTTTCATAAAAGACCCATTTTAGACCTCAAAATTCCCCTAATGGCATGAATCAATATGATAATAAAAAAAATTGCAACAATAACTACACGAATGATAACCATAACCATATGCATGTACCCCGAGGTCCAATATTGCAAACTTCGCTTTGATACCACTCTATAACAACAGTACTAGAGAAAGTTTTACAGGTAATAGAATTGCTCTAATACCACCATGTAACACCCCACCCCAAATTTACTAGCTTTTACAAGCTCTTTATGGCAAACATGAGCTGAGAGTTACTATGGAATGACCTGACAACCAAGTTCCATATATGGAAGTGGGGTCTACTAGCTGAAAAATTATTGAAACCTCCTATGGAAATGTTGTGCTATACAACACCCCCTATTTATTTTAATAAATGGGGACCCTTTAGAAATAATTAGAAAATTCATTTTCATTCATTTTTAGCTTTAAGTCAAAAAAATTTAGGAAATAAAGTTTCTTTGTGCTTTTCCGCTTTACTCCTTAGTGTGCATCGCAAACCGCATAACTTAAAAACTTAAAAGACTTGAAACCCACTAAGTCACACGGGCTACGAGATGTGCTAAGTTTTTTCTGAAGTTTTTTTAAAATCTTATTGCAAATGCTTTAATCGTCGTTATAAACTAAAATCGCATCACACCTCATTTAACCAATCAAACTTATAAGAAAATTTGGTATAAGTTGCGATTATGCGGACCCGACGAGCTAATAAAGTAATAAACATAAAGCTCCAAAGTCCCATAAAGTGCATCCACTTGACTTCTTGAATGTGCACGTCGCAGTTCATAGGACTTAATTGAAATAAAATTCATTTACCGCATAAAAGTTGTGATGTGCGATTTGTGCAGATCACATTTTGTAGAATCTATGGGTAACATCATAAATTAAAAAATGATAAGTTGTGATATGCGATGAATGACATTTAATTACTCAAGCATGTGAAATAACTTATGTCATATCAAACTGAAATACAAGATCCAATGTCCTTAAGTTGATCAATAGACATTTCATGTGAAGGTGTAAGAGATTTGATTTATAAAGATTATTGGTGATTAATAACATTTAATAGAAGTAAGTTTTTGATAGATTCATATCTACTTTGAGCATGTGCTGAAGTGATTGAATGTCGCAATTGTTTCAATTCTATTTTTTCTCCCTGTTCTCTATACTTTTAATGTTCTCACTGTTTTCTTGAAATCAGGAGACCACTTAATGGAGTGAGGAAAATTGAAATGAACAAGAAAGGAAAATAAATTGACAAAGCATCGTCTACTGAAGACTCAGATATGTCTCACGTGTTTTCAGACACCACCTACAACAAGGATTGTGGCATTTCATCATGGGAAGCAATGTATAAAATTTTCGACGATGAAAAGCCAAGGGTAATAGAAAAAATTGCTTCAGCAAGAGAATATTTTTCTTTAGACCCAACCTACTTCGATGCTGCATGTTCATTCATCCATAAGGTAGCAGCAAGGCCAAAGATTCTTCCCTATACATACATGGTTAATTGGGTAATCGACCACTTAAGCATAAAAGGCAGAACATTGAAAGATTCAAAAGGCGAGAATATTAGGTCATTCAAGGCAGAAGAATTACAAGCCATGTACCATCTACCCTCCCCGCAGTAGAAATATGACAAGGCTTTTCTTCAAATCTTTAGAAAAAAAAATCCAGATCTGATGAAATTCATAAAGGAATGGAAAGAAGACCAAGGAAAACTTAAGCGAGATAAACTCGGTACATACCCAATTGCCCAAATTCCTTCCCCTTACTGTTATGCTGTCAATATGTTGTCTAGATTATATTCCAAACCTGATACCACTAGGTTTTCTGTAAATTGGGTCCTATTAATTTACGCAATTGTTAATTATTTAATTCTGAATTGGGAAAATATCCTATCTAATAATTTAGCTAGACACATCATGGAGTATAGGAGTAAAAGAAGTGTTTCATATATAGAAATAAATCCCTTTTACATGAGTGCCTATGTCATGGACACAATTTTATTTTCTTCTAGTTTCCTACTATGGGATGGAAATGGACAACCCAAGACCCTACTCCAATCCATATTTATCACAGAGCCCTTTGGGATTCATACTTCCATTAGCATTTTTACAAAATTTTCCATAGAGTCATGTTGCCTATGCACCAGATGATATTTAACGATAAAGCCCCTATGGTTTCCAAAGAGGCTAGTACAGACGTTCTTTCTATTGCTAGATGGTTTGCAGAGGAAAGTTTTGCATATATCAGAGTATTTTGGAGCTATGCTTCTCCCCACGTCCTACCATATTATGTTCCTGATAAGTTACTTGCAATATAGATAGCCTACCAGCTTGTTAATGGTATTTCTAAACAGGTTAAAGATGCTAAGAAGGTCGTTTGGCCTAATTTTCCTTTGCAGTGCGGTACTTTTGCACTTTTTGATATTGGTCATGCCTGCAAAGAAGTTTCAAAGATTAATCTATTTAATTTTGTAGTAATGCCAAAGCGGCCATATGATCCAAATGATGTAATTAAAAACTACATAACAGAGCTCAAAATGAAACCTTTTGTAAAAGAAATACACAGATTTGATGATTTCTTTCAAGGCATGGAAATTTTTTCAGATATAATTAAGTTTTCATTCAGTCAACTTAACCAAGATGATTTGGAAGCCTTCCAAACATACAAAAATCAGAGACTGGAGAGAATTCCTCTTAACTTGTTAACTATTGAAGATGTCAACAAACCTACTCCAATTATTAGCTTGGATAATGAAGTGAAAGACATGTCTGAATATGATTTAGTACAATCAGAGGATAAATCTCACAATTCGGATCATTTCGAAAATGAATCTAAGAATAGAAAGAAAAACCCAGAAAAGATAATTAATCAAGTAGTCCAAGAGATTGAGATGCAGGAGAAAAAAGGAAGCAATGGAACAGAGTCAACTTCTCAAGAATTTCAGCACAGTCAAGATACACTTGATCAGTCATGAAAGTCCCAACCAAAGAATTTGAATAGTGAATGGGATGTGTTTTATAAAGCAATAAAAACTCCTAAAAAAATCACAATACTGATCAAGCTACTAGTTTTCAGACACCTAAACATTCCCAGAAGTTAGTGGAAACTTTTACACCACTACAACAAGCTCCAGAAACTCATGATCGAGAGATCATTATAGCTTATCCTACATAATAGATAGTGTTACAAGTTGAGTAAATTCCTTTGCTGGATATCTTCTACAGTCCTAGTCATAAGGTTGTAGTCAAGAGAAGCAAAAGGAGAATAAATTGATGAGACAGTCTCAGATCTTACGAATGAATCAGTAGACATTTTATGGAAGGATCCTCTAGCTGATCCTACTGAACATT
Organism: Pinus albicaulis; assembly: GCA_034641835.2. NCBI lineage: Eukaryota > Viridiplantae > Streptophyta > Pinopsida > Pinales > Pinaceae > Pinus > Pinus albicaulis. Next base: position 759,467,899 of record CM076575.1, on the reverse strand, counting down.
TAACCAAAATATCACATTTTTCAGGGGCATATGCTACTTCCATTGTTGATAAATATATTGAGGTTAAAATTTTATTGAATAAAAAAGAAGATAGAATACAAGAATTAGAGAGACTGTTAGATCAAGAAAAGTCTAACTCCAGCGAGAAAATGAAATTGAAGATGTCTCGATTTCAAAAAGATTTCGAGAGTCTTAATTTGCAGCATCAAGCAAAAATCAATGAGAAGCAAACACAACTGGAAGCACCAATGACCATATTACAAAGACAGCTAGAGTTGGAGCAATTCATAAAGGAAGCATCGGATGTAAATACTAAGTTAAAGCAACAACAAGAAGTATTTTTCCATCAAGCTTCTATTACTAGCTCTTATTGTGACTCAAGTGAAATATTAATCCAGCAAGTAGCTATCCAGAAACTTGAATGTGAGAATATCGAGAAGAAAATCAATGAACACATTCAATGGCAAGCATCAGACTCAGGCAAGGAAGCTAATCTACCCCAGGTAGATAAGTTTCACAAGGAAATATTATTCAAAGATTGGGAAGCATAGATAAAGCAGGCAGAGAAAGCAGCAGCAAAAGCATTCAAGTTGGCAAAGGAAATTATTGAATATGTGTGTGAACAGCTTGTGAAAGCAGAACTTATCAAAGAGTGCACATCTGAAGTGCTCTCATAAGTCAAACAACTAGAAACATAGTGGAAAAAAAAGGCAGAAACGCGGGCTGAAACAATTAAAAATTTAAATAAGTTTGATCAAGAAAATTATTGGAATTTTATGATCAAACCTTATCATAAATACCATATCCTGCAGTCTTTAACAGATTCGACGAGAATATCATAGCCAACACTCTCAAATGTGATATTCAAAGGAAAGGCCAGATCACAGATTTCGTAGCGAGCTTAGCTCAATCCCATGCTAGATATTTGTCAACTTCGGGGGGAAATCCAAAGGAAAGATCAGAACTCTTAAGTCATATTGTTACTTTATTTTCCTAGATTGTAGTTAAAGTAGTCTTACAAGGATGGTTATTTGAAACCTCCTCTAAATTATTGTAATAATCTATTTTAGAACATAGTTAGTTTAGTATTTAAACCCCTCTCATGCATTTAGAGAAGGGTCTAGAAATTTGTCAAAAACATTTGCAAAGAATGCACTATTGTAAGTTTGTGAATGCTTTGATGAATTAATGGAACACAATCTATTATATTTTGACAATTAAAGTTGTTTAACTCATGTTGCACTACTGTACTCTTTAAATTTCTTGAAAGTGAAAAGGAGAAAATCAATTACTGTCAGTTTACATGAGTAAAACTTCATACATATGGTACTTCTATTCACTTGTATTAATTCTTGCTTTTCAGATTGACAATCATCTTTTTATTGTATTATATATTTGAAACGTTATTATAGATGAATTTTATATGCACTTATGTTCTAATATTTGTTTGTGATTTTTTATTGAATATATACTTACACATATGAATGCGATATATTTTTCATAATACTTCTAATCAAACTATTTTGTTAGAAGAATCATCTTACATAATTTTCATCTCTTTCAACTATTAAATGATATATATTATTAATAGTTGAAGGATATCTCTTGAGATTGCATAAAGGAAGAAACACCCTAGGTATATAATAGAATAGATAGTTTAGATAGATGCATGTGATAGATTAGAATCATTTTCCATTGCATTTTGTATAATAAAAAATACACCCAAAAATCATCCTTATTGGGAAACTGGTCCCATCATCCCCAGTCAGAGTCACTACACCAAACAGAAAAGGAGCTACTTTAAGGTCTGGACCAGGTGGTTTTCCCCCATGTTTTGGCAGCGGAATTCTGAGGCCTCAACATTCTGGTGCTAGAAGAAAGGCCTTGTGAATGAAAAAAAGTTTTGATCAATCTAAAGGTCAATCTAAGAGTCTCACTCCCTCTAGATCCCCAACAACTTCCAGAAAATTATCTAGACCCTCATCTTTAAAATCTGAAGTTGGTCATCCTTCTCATAAGTCTCCTAGTGATACTCAACCCATGCTATCTCCTGATTCTCATCAAGCTTCCCCAGAAGTTCATTCTTTGATAGAAAATGTAGAGAGAGTATCCATTTCTACTGAAAATCCTGAATCTTCTCAAATATCGAATATCATTATTTCGTCTTCCTTACAACCTCGAAGAATATTAATTCAATCAGAAAGTCAAAAGATAGAAATTCTTCTTTTTGAATTTCCCATCGATAGTACTCGAAAGAGAATAAAGAGGACTCAATCAGAATCAATCGCCAGCGAGACCTTATCCCATTCATCATCATTACCTTCGCTCACTTCCATAACTTCCATTCCAACAATCAGTGTTACTTTAACTAGTTCCAGTACTCAAACTACCATCCCTTCAACTAGTCCTAGCACTCATCCTACCTCTTCTTCAACTCAAACTCAATCCATCACATCCACCCAAGCTCTAATGGCAGGCCATCCATGGAATAATCTAGGGTTGTAAATATGCCCGCTCCTCTTCATGCTCTTCTAGAATATCCCGAAAGGTGGTTACCTAAGTTTAATCCTTATGATGGTCTTCCGACAGAAGAACACATTCATAATTTTATGTTAGCCATCAATTTAAGAGAATTAGTTGAAGAGGATTATGTTGTAATATTATTTATGTATACTCTAATAAGATCCGCAGAATCCTGGTATTTTTCACTTCTTGCCCACTCTATAATTAGCTGGAATATGTTCAAAGAACAATTTATAGCTAAGTTTGGGGATGACAGGACCACTGCTACGCTCATCAATGATTTATCAAATCTAAAAGCTAAAACAGGTGAGAAGATAAAAGATTTTAATTCAATATTTAATAAATTACTCAATAAAATTCCTGCTACATTAGTTCCTAGTGCAAAAGTTCAAATTGAGTGGTATATTTCATCTCTTCCATACAATATAGCTTCTTTTTTTATAAAGAAAAACTGTCGACACTTGCAGAAAACATGAAGGAATCTCTATCTGTAGAGAAACACATAACCGCTCTTGAGAAAAATAATTCTCAAGAAGATAGAAAATTAAAAAAGGTATCTTTCAAAGATGATTCAAAAAAGAAGCTTCTAAAAGACCTTTTGATGTGGAAGGTCTTCAAAAAGTTTTGAATACTATGAAAAACAAGATGGCAGATATCAAGAAACAAGTCGCTGAAAATCCTAGCTCAAAAAAGAATTTCAGAAACTTTAAGAAAGGTCAATCCTCTAATACTCAACCTCCAAATATCATATCTAATAATGAATCTGATCAAGATACAGAGGAAGAGAAAACAGAGGAAGAAGAAGAAGTTGAACTAAATGGAATGTGGGATTTCATCCTACCAAATGAAGAACAACATGAAGCTTTACCTGTAAGTACAAGGAGCAAAATACTATTAAAGCAACGCAACCAAATCAACAACAAAAGATTTCAACGCCCGCTAAGGATAAATCAGTAAGTAAAAAGTATACATCAAAGGCTACACAAACAAGTCCCATTACTTTAGGTACTCCACCTGCATCTAAGACAATGGTAGTCTTAGACACTACTGATTATAATGTAGTTGAAGATATGAAGAAAACCAGGGCCAACATTTCAATTCACGAGCTTACTAAATTAAAGAAGCAACGGAAAATATTACTTAGAGACTTAAATGTGGTTCCTTCTTCAACCTTACCTGCTCCAGTAATAGTACAAGTTGTTAATGAAATGGGTAAGCCACCTTCTCCTTCAACTGAAATAGATGCTAAAGACTTGATTATGATAGGTGATCGATCCATCCCTCATACTCTTCCATTTCTCTTAACCTATGAGATCTATAATAAAAACGTTCATAGTTGTTTAATGGACTCTGGGGCTTCCTCCAATATAATGCCAAAATCAGTTTGTGTTAAGTTGAACATAACTCCTCAAAGTTCCCCTATTCATATATTACAACTTGATAGAACCAGAGTAGAGGCGGTAGAAGAAATAAATTTTTTTTCCATCGGATTGTCATCAAATCCCAAGGTTACTCAAATAATTGATATACTGGTGGTTGATATTCTTGAGTTTTACGGCTTAGTTTTAAGCCGAGACTAATCTGAAAAACTTCATGGGTATTTTGCAACAGATTGGTCGCATATGTGGCTACCATATAAAGGAAAGCCAAATCAAATTCGGGTAGACCGTGAAAAATTCATGAAGCATATAGTCACCGATCTTGAAGGACTAAATGAGCCAGTAGCATTCAATAATAACATTATTGGAAACTACTGAGCAGAGTATTTTTTGGGAAATTTCAATGCTCAACCATCACCTTTCTTTGATAATGCAGTTTCTCAGATTGAGAATTTTTCTCAGACAGATAGTTCCAAATGTATAAATTTTGTAGATAAAGCAGTAGTTAATTCTTTATTTTGGACTATTTATTTTGATGGTTCTAAATCTAAAGATGGTGCAGGCACTGGCTATATTTTAATAATCCCAGAAGGAGAAAAAACCATGTTAGCCTGCAGACTAGAATTCAATTGTACAAACAATATGTTTGAATACGAAGCATTAGTCCAAGGTTTGTACAAATCCATTGATCTTAATGATAATATCTGAAAGTCCTAGGAGATTCAGAAATCATTGTTAGACAAGTAAGAAATACCATTCATTGTAATTCTGGACATTTAAATCATTACCAATCATTATTCCAAGAATTAACAATTCATTTCTTAGCCTTTAATATTTCTGTTGTACCTAGAATGCAGAATGCTAGTGCAGATCTACTAGCTAATGTACCATCAAAGTTAATTCCATCTCAAGAGTTTAGTCCCGATAGATTTTCCATTGAATCAATTTTTAGACCATCTATTCCTGATAATATTACCAATTGGAGAGTATTCAATGATGATTCAGATATCATATATTTCTTAGCATCTGAAGGATCTTATGATAGTAAAATTTTGGATTAATGAACATGAAATTCAGATTAAGGAAGAACAAGACGAAAATCCTATCCCTAAGTCCGTTGTCAAGTTAGAATACCTATATGATCTGAAAGATAGGTTTAAAAGAGTTACTAACTCAAAAATTCAAAGCTCTACCTTAAGATTTGAGTTAGTAAATCTAGGAACTGACAAAAAACCTCAAAATGTCAATCTAGGTCTTGGTCTATCTTCCGAAGAAAAATTATCATTTATCAGGTTATTTAGAATGTACAAAAGTGTCTTTTCTTGGGATTACATTGATCTTAAAACATATGACACTTTTGTTATTCAACATACCATTCCTATGATCTCAGAAGAAAAATCTATACAACAGAAATTGAGGAAGATTCATCCAAATATTGAAAATCAAATCAAAATAGAGTTTAACAAACTCCTCAAAGCAAAAATCATCTTTCGAGTCAGGGATTATAAATGGGTATCAAATTTGGTATTTGTCAGGAAGAAAAATGGCAATATTAGAATTTGCATTGATTTTAGGAATTTAAACAAATCATGTCAAAATGACAACGTTCCATTACCAACCATGGAACAAGTGTTGCAGACAGTATTTGGTTCTGAACCTATGTCCTTTCTAGATGGATTCTCGGGATATAACCAAATTCTCGTACATCCAAATGATAGATTAAAGACTACATTCAGGACTAAGTGGGGAACTTACGCCTATCAAAAGATTCCATTTGGATTAATTAATGTAGGTTCCACTTTTCAGAGAGATATGGACACAGCTTTTAGGGGCCTCATAAATAGTGGTTATTTATTTAGATGACATTACAGTCTTTTCTAAACAAGTAACCAATCATGTGAATGACTTAAAGCAAGTCTTCGAGCGATGTAAAAGGTATGGCATCTCATTAAACCCAAAGAAATAATTTTTTACATTATATGAAGGAAAAATTTTAGGATTCATTGTGTCAAAAAGAGGTATCTATATTAATCCTGAAATAATTGAAGAGATTAAAAGAATTCCTTTCCCTCATAACAAGAAATCTATGCAGTCATTTCTTGGGAAAATTAATTTTGTTAAAAGGTTTGTCCATGACTTTTCACAAATAGTTTTACCATTACAAAACATGATTAAGAAAAATTTAGTCTTTAAATGGGGACATAATGAAAGAGAAGCATTTGATTTGATTAAACAACTCATTGTCAATGCTCCATTCCTGACTACTCCCAATTTTCTTAATCCTTTTACTTTATATACTTTTTCATCAGATACATCATACGATGTTGTTTTAACACAACTTAATGACCAACAAATTGAAGCACCAATATCATTTTTCAGTTCCAATTTGCAAGGTGAAAAACTAAATTATTATTCTGTCGAAAAACAAGCATTTGATGTCCTTAAGACTATAAATAATTTCAGGTCATTTCTCCTAAAAACTCACACCAAAATCATAGTTCCATTCTCTACAGCGAGACAACTATTAATGCAAAGAGAATTAGGAGAGAAAAGGACTAACTAGGTTACCTCTTTACAAGAATATGATGTAGAAATAAGACCCTCTAAAATTGTTAGAGGTCAAGGTTTTTGCAGAATTCTTACAGGAGCATCCCATCTATCATCAGAAGAAGATTCAAGTAACAATGCAAATATCAGAGGTAAGCCTCAACGATGCACAATCTCAATATGCTGATCTCATATTCTATTTTAAGAATGGATATGCTCCAACCCAACTTAGTTACAAACCGAAACGGGATTTGAGATTAAAGGCCAAGAAATATGAATTAATCAATGATGTATTTTTTAGGAGAAATTTTGATTATGTACTATTAAGATGCTTAGAAAAATATGAAGCAGAGAAAGTCTTGCAGGAACTCCATGATGGACTAGATAGAGGACATTTTGGAGGAAATACGACAGCTCACAAAATCCTACATGCAAGTTACTATTGGCCTACACTTTTCAAATATGCTCATGAATATGCAAGAAAATTCAAAGTGTGTCAAAGTGCATCTGGAAGACAAAGTAAGCCAGCCTTCCCATTACAGCCAGTCAATATCGAACAACCATTTGAACAATGGGGATTAGATATAATTGGTGGGATTGTCCTAACTCTTCCAAACAACATAGATATATTCTCACAACTACATATTACTTTACTAAATGGGTGGAATAAATTCCATTAAAGATAGGCAACTCTAAAAATATCATTGATTTCATCGACCAATATAAAATAACGAGGTTTGATTTACCTACTGCTTTAATTTTTGATAACAAATCTTACTTCTTAGGAACTGCTATGATGGAATTTTCAATCAAAAGAGGTTTTAAACTTAAGTATTCTGCAAATTATTACCAGCAAGGAAATGGTTTAGCAGATTCCACGAACAAAAAATTGATTATAATAATCAAAATAATTGTTGATCAAAACCAACGAAATTGGCATAAATCAATAATATTTTCTCGTTGAGTAGAACAAATAACTCAGAAAGCTTCTATTGGCACTTCTCTGTTCAATCTTGTCTATGGAAAAGAAGTTGTGCTTCCTACGAATGTAGTTATTCCCTCTCTTTCCTTAGTACAGTTTATTGATGAAACTCCTTCTTCTTTGTTACAACTTAGACAATGTCAAATTATTAAGTTAGAAGAAGAAAGAGAAAAAGCTAAGCATACTCATGCACATCATCAAAAGATAGTAAAATCCTCATTTGATTCAACTTCAGTTACTCCAAAAAAAATTCTAATTGGTGATCTGGTATTGAAATGGGACAAAGCGCATGAGGAAAAAGGTAAACACATGAAGTTTCAAAAACTTTGGCTAGGCCCATTTCAAATAATTGAAGAAATAGGCCCATCAAAATTCTTATTGCAAGATCTATCATGCAAAACAGAATATTTGCATGTAAATGGGCGTATTTTGAAAAAATAATTTTCATAGGAGGTAACCCCTTCTATTCCTCGTATACTAGTGTTTTTTCTTTCCCTTAGGAAAGTTAGTATAAATTTTTGGCTTTTCAAAATAAATATCTCAGATGATCCTTTTTAATTTATCACTTATAGAAATAAGAAATGTTAAGGAAACAATCGAAATATTTGAAAGACAAATATCTTTTATTTTCACTGAAAGACACAATTTTACTGAATTTATTTATTCTCTGATGAACTCTCATCCTTATATAGTGATTATTCTGTCATCAGTCAAGAAAAGAATCCTTAATATAGTAAAGAATATTTTACAGAAAAGCAATCTAAAACTCAACATTATCATCCAGAATCCTCAAAAGGACCAATGATTCACCCCATCTAGGAAAACTTATTAATTTTGGAAAGAAATTAAAAAAAAAAGATTATAACTAGAAAAGCTTAAAAGATAATAAGTCTCATCACGATCTTGTTTACCATGTTCATAGGGAAATAGTTGAACTGACATTACCAATACTGCCTATAAAAATAGGGTAATGACTTGAGATTATATCAAGAGGACAACGGGTCTCATCAAGAGCCAGCTTGATCAGTTTAATTACAACCAATGAATGGCATTGTCATCATTTGGTTACCAAACCAAGACAATGGTTTTTAAGTAAATAAAAATATGATACAAAAAAGAAAAAGTTTCAAAAAAGTTCAATTGTATAAAGTTAGAATTTATTTTTGGAAATTATAAGAAACACTAGATGAGACAATGAATCATTATTGGATAAAAGGTAACCCTACCAAGAGCTTAAATTCCCTATTGGAACAGAGGCTCTACTTGTGATAAAAGAGTAAATATTTATAAAGTTTATCTGTAAGAGCCACCTGCTTTATCTTTTTGAACTGAGTAAAGACTGATATAGATTATAATACTTATATCTTTAAAAGAGGGATTCTTATGAATTGTAATTAAGAGAGATTTCGTTGCTTATTAAGATATTATTTGCTTGAAATTCATTCCTGCAACTATTTTTATTTCAAAAAAGTTTTAGAAATTTCAAAAATTTAGTCAGAGATAGTTGGTTCTCCCAAGTGAATCGCCAATTATTGTGTTATACAACACCCCCCATTTATTTTAATAAATGGGGACCCTTTAGAAATAATTAGAAAAATCATTTTCATTTATTAACTTTAGGAAATAAATTTTATTTGTGCTTTTCCCCTTTATTCATTAGTGTGAATTGCAAACCACATAACTTACAAACTTAAAAGACTTGAAACCCACTAAGTCATGTGGGCTGCGAAATGCACTAAGTATTTTCTGAAGTTATATTAAAATCTTATTGCAAATGCTTTAATCATTGTTATAAACTAAAATCACATCGCACCTCATTTAACCGATCAAACTTATAAGGCAATTCGGTATAAGGTGCGATTATGTGGACCCGACGAGCCAATAAAGTAATAAACACAAAGCTCCAAAGTCTCATAAAGCGCATCCTCTTGACTTCTTGAATGCAAACTTCGCAGTTCGCAGGACTTAACTGAAAGAAAATTCATTTGCTGCATAAAAGTTGCGATGTGCGATTTGCGCAGATTGCATTTCGCAGAATTTATGGGTAACATCATAAATGAAAAAGTTATAAGTTGTGATATGCGAAGAATGGAATTTAATTACTCAAGCATGAGAAATAACTTATGTCATATCAAACTGAAATACGAGATCCAACGTCTTTAAGTTGATTGATAGACATTTCATGTGAGGGTGTAACAGAGTTGATTTTTAAATACTATTGGTGATTAATAACGTTTAATAGAAGAAAGGTTTTGATAGATTCATATCTACTTCGAGCATGTGTTGAAGTGATTGAATGCCGCAATTGTTTCAATTTTTTTTTCCTCCCTATTCTCTATACTTTTAATATTCGCTCTGTTTTCTTGAAATCAGGAGACCACTTGACGGATTGAGGAAAATTGAAATGAACAAGAAAGGCAAATAAATTGACAAAGCATCGTCTACCAAAGACTAATATATGTCTCCCCTATTTCCAGACACCACCTGTAACAAGGATTGCGGAATTTCATCATGGGAAGCAATGTATAAGCTTTTCGACGATGAAAATCCAAGGTTAATAGACAAAGTTACTTCAGCAGGAGAATCTATTTCTTCAGACCCGACCTACTTCGACATTGCATGTTCATTCATCCATAAGGTAACAGCAAGGCCAAATATTCTTACCTATACAGACATGGTTAAGTGGGTAATTGACCACTTAAGCATAGAAGACAGAACATTCAAATATTCAAAAGGCGAGAATATTGGGTCATTCAAGGCAGAAGACTTACAAGCCATGTACCATCTACCCGCCCCGCAGCATAAATATGACAAGGCTTTTCTTCAAAGCTTTCCAACAAAAAATCTAGATCTAATGAAAGTCATAAAGAAATGGAAAGAATACTAAGGAAAACTTAAGCGAGATAAACTCAGTATGTACCCAATTGCCCAAATTCCTTCCCCTTACTGTTATGTTGCAGGTATGTTTTCTAGATTATATTCCAAACCTAATACCACTAGGTTTTCTGTAGATTGGGTCCTATTAATTGACGCAATCGACAATTCTTTAATTTTGAAATGGGAAAATATCCTATTTGATAATTTAGCTAGATGCATCATGGAGTATAGTACTAAAAGAAGTGTTTCATCTATTGATATGCCTCCCTTTTACATGAGTGCCTATGTCATGGAAATAATTTGCTTTTCTTCTAGTTTTCCTACCATGGGATGGAAATGGACAACCCAAGGCCCTACTCCAATCCATATTTATCACAGAGCCCTTTGGGATTTAGACTTCCACTTGAATTTTTACAAAATTTTCCATAGAGTCATGTTGCCTATGCACCAGATGATATTTAACGATAAATCCCCTAGGGTTTCCAAAGAGGCTAGTACATATATTATTTCTATTGCTAGATGGTTTGCAGAGGAAATTTTCACATATATCAGAGTATTTGGGAGTTATGCTTCTCCCCACGTCCTACCATATTATGTTCCTGATAATTTACTTGCTAGAGAGATATTCTACCATCTTGTTAATGGTATTTCTAAACAGCTTAAAGATGCTAAGAATGTCGTTTGGCCTAATTTTCCTTTACAGTGCGATACTTTTGCACTTTTTGATATTGGTCATGCCTACAAGGAAGTTTCAATGATTAATTTGTTGAATTTGGAAGTAATTCCAAAGTGGCCATATGATCCAAACGATGTAATTAAAAACTACATCACTGTACTCAAAATGAAACCTTTTGTAAAAGAAATATACAGATTTGATGATTTCTTTCAAGGCATGGAAAAGTTTTCAGATATAATTAAGTTTGCATTCAGTCAACTTAACCAAGATTATTTGGAAGCCTTCCAAACATACAAAAATAAGAGATTGGAGAGAATTCCTCTTGGCTTGTTAACTGTTAAACACCATGTTGAAGCACACACATGGTGTATGAGGAAGATGAGCACACACACACACAAGAGACTCAACACAATGAAGGATAAGCGTGAGGCTTTCTTATTTTCCATTATACAAAGATGTACATTTATAGTACAATGGTGTGACTCTTGGTTTCATATTCCAAGGTCACTTGGACTCCATTGTGACTTTTCGCATTCCACAACTACCCATGTAGGATTAGGTGTTCCAACATCCCCCCTTAATCCGAAGGGGTATGTGTGAGTCCAAGAAAAGAGTTGTAATACAAATCTGCAAAGTATACATGGCAGCACTTGGGCTGAATCAACTCTCTGAAATGTTGGAAAAAGAGGTGGTTTTAGGATGACCACAAACACTGGAACACAAAACTTGTTGTAGTTCCCGGAACTCTTCCAAAACTGGCAAGAAGCTGAAGGCTTCTGCTAGAGGAATTGTCCCTCATAAAAAAGGGAGACCTTCGACCTAAAAGAAGGGAGGTCTATGACCTGTGGTGGTTTTAGGTTGTCCACCAACCAAAGATGACGGTTTTAGGTTATCCACCAACCGAAAATGATGGTTTTAGGTTATCCACCAACCAAAGATGATGGTTTTAAGTTATCCACCAGCGAGGTATGCTCATGGGCATCCGTGTCTGCGGCCCCATCTACTGAATCCCGAGAATGACGGGTGTAGCTCGGTGGCAGGCACCGCGTGTCGACTGCGAAGACATGGAATGAGAGATTGTGGCTCAGGCTCGCTTGATCTGTCGTCGAAGCTTGTACATGACCACCATTTTCCCCCTGTTAGGGACAAGGTGAGATGATGGCGAAAACTCAACTGCAAGTTTGTTCAATATCCGTGAACAAGTTCTAACATGTCGTAAACATCTTCTTGGCTGCCGATGCCCATTGCCAAGAAGCGATCCATCCAAGATGAATCTTGGTTCTTGCAGGAGGCTTGTACAGCAGAAGCATCATGCCGAAGTGATATTATGGGTGTGTCGACCACGGTGCTTGCATGATGAGATCAAAAACGGTGATCTTTTCATACAGCTGACCTGAATCTTGATGTTGGCATTTTTCAATACGTGATTGTTGTTGTGGAAGCGAGGATGCGGAACGGCTGCAGGTGAGCCATCAATACGGGGAATGCGGCACTTTCTGAAATATGATAGGCTTTGTGTAGTCTGGAATATGAAAGGACACATCCTTGTCATATCCAAGACCAGTTCGGTGCTTGTTGTGGACAAGCTCTTCCCAAGGTCTGATGATGGGCTTGAGAAGTGCAGGCTGAGGTGCTGCATCTGCATGAAAATCTTCTCTAGTGCATGGAACTGAATGTGAATCAACTGAAACTTTACTGACATGCTGCTGATGGGAGTCAATCTCAATCTTCTGAACAGAAACAGGTTCAGAATGGTGACTCTTTTGCTGAAGTTCTTCTTGTTGGAGCTGAGATTCCAACTGCAAAAACTCAATCTTTTCATGTGCATCTTGCAAACAACTCTGAATGTTACAAAGAGCATCCTTGCTCATTTTTATCATGTCATCAACATTTGAATGAATGAGGTCATTCAACAACACTAATGCCTCATTGATTTTGTCCATTTTCAACAATTTAGGCTCAAAAATGAATGAAAGGGTGTCGGCTTCAACCGAAAATGCACCCGGTTACAATGTGATTCAACAAATACAAATGACTCCAAGGAATTTCCAACTATGGAAATCTCAAAGTACAAGGTGTGCTCCTCAAATGATGGAGGGCAATCAACAATCCAACAACTCAAGCACTGATTGCAACTATGAAGAAGCAATGTCTGCTCACAATACAATGTCAATACAATACAATATTTTCTGCAAAAAATTGCAGCAAAAACAATGTGCAAGAAGCCTGAATTCTCTTCTTCAAATCGTTGTTTCAAACTTGTCTTCTCATATAAAATTCTTCAAAAAATTCAACCTTCAAATCAATGCCACAAATCACAATGTAAATCTGCAAATTTCTCTATGTCATTTAGTCCATCTTCTTCATATGTCGAATCTTCTTTTACTGCTGTTCTTATTCTCTTCTTCAATGTCCTTCCTCTCTCTGCTCTTTCTCTCTCTGCTGTTTTTTTTTTTTTTTTTTTTAATTAATTGAAAATTAATTAAAAAATAATTATTTGGGATTTAAAAAAGAGAGAAAGGGAAATAATTAAAAAGGGAATGGGGAATTAAATGAATGGAAATGGATTAAAAATTATTAAAATGGAAGGTATTAATTTAAAATGGGAAAAGGGATTAAAAAAGGGAATGAGAAATATTATTAGAATATAAAAATGGGAAGGTGGGAATCGAATTAATTTAAAAATCGAATGGTGTGAAGGGAGTATGGTGAGTGGTATTAAAATGATAAAAGGTCGAAATCTAAAATGAGAGAGTGGGAGTTAATTTAAAAGGGTGGAGGTTGTGTAATAAGGGGGGAGTGATTTAATTTAAATGGGGATTATTAAAATGGGAGGAGAGGAATGGCATAGTGGGAGGGGAATTAGTTTAGTGGTGAGGTGAATTAAATGGGAGGGTGGAGTAATAAGGGTGCGTAGAGCAGCTTTGTATGCGTGGAGTAATAAGGTGAGGGGGTAGGCAAAGAGTCGATGGTGTGTGTGATGAGCGTTGGGAAGATGGGAGGCGTAAGGAGGGAGACCGCGTTGGTAAGTGTGGGTAACGTGAACGCAGGGTAGGCCGAGGGTATGAGCGGTGGGACAGTTGTTTGCAGAGCGAGTGGGAGTGCTGTAGTGTAGGGAATAGGAGTAGGAAGAAGCGCGTAATGTGAATGGGAAGCTGCGTAGTAAGGGTTTTGGAGTAATAAGGGTTGTGAGGATAGTTTGCAGCGCCGAGAGGGAGGTGAAAGATAAGGATGGCTGTGCTGCCGGTTGGGAGAGTAGTTAGATTGAGGGCGGTCGAGTGAGCGTGGAGCGATAAGGAGTTTTATTGTGTGAGGGCTGTAGTTGAGAGGCCGATGTTGCAGAGAGGGAAGGCCGAAAGGCCAGGATGCAAAGAATATTTTTTTTTTTTTAATTCTTTTTAATTTTTTTTTTTCAAACAGTAGAGTAGGGAAGGAATGGAGAGTAGAGAATTTTCCTTTCAGCAACAGAGACTTTAAAACTTCAGATTTTGAAGGTACTTGCAGAAATTTTTCAGAAATTGCAGAATATTCAGGAGATTTCAACAGTGAAACTCAGAAATTTTCACTTCGAAAACCCAGCATTTTCTTCAAGAAATTGTAGAGGGCCATATAGCAGCAGAAAATACTTTCTTCTTTCAAATATAGAGCAGATTTTTTCTGGAACTTATAGCAGTAAAAATCCAAAATTTTGCAGGAATCTTTGAATGAAAAACTCAGAAATTCTTTCTCATTAAAACCAGAAACCTCTTCAGAAATCAACTTTAAACAATTTTCAGCAGCTCTTTCAAAATGATGCAGATTTTAATGAGCAGAAATTGCAGAGAAAAGATCAGAATTTAGAAAACCTTTAGATGGGCACAACTGCTTCTCTTCAAAACCAATGCTGAATGGGGCAAATTTTCTGAATGCTGCTCCTTCTCCAAAACACCTTTCTGAATGTGGCAAAAAGACTGCTACAAACACTTGAGTGCTGCAAAAAAACCAACAATTTTTGCAGATATGCATAGGCCATAAACACAAATGGCTCACTCAAAGTGGAGCAGGGCCAGCAATCGCCCGTTCTGATACCATGTTAAACACCATGTTGAAGCACACACATGGTGTATGAGGAAGATGAGCACACACACACAAGAGACTCCACAATGAAGGATAAGCGTGAGGCTTTCTTATTTTCCATTATACAAAGATGTACATTTATAGTACAATGGTGTGACTCTTGGTTTCATATTCCAAGGTCACTTGGACTCCATTGTGACTTTTTGCATTCCACACCTACCCATGTAGGATTAGGTGTTCCAACATTAACTATTGAAGATGTCAACAGACCTACTCCAAGTATTAGCTTGGATGATGAAGTGAAAGATATGTTTGAAGATGAGTCAACACAATTAGAGCATCAATATCACAATTCGGATCATTCTAAAAATGAATTCAAGAACAGAAAGGAAAACCCAGAAAAGATAATTCATCAAGTAATCCAAGAGATTATGCAGGAGAAAAAAGGAAGCAATGGAACAGAGTCAACTTCTCAAGAAGTTCAGCATAGTCAAGATACACTTGATCAGTTAGGAAAATCCCAACCAAAGAATTTGAATAGTGAATGGGATGAGTTTTATAAAGCAATAAAAACTTTTAAAACAAATCCTAATATTGATCAAGCTACTAGTTTTCAGACACTTGAACATTCCTAGAATTTAATGGAAACTTTTACACCACTACAACAAGTTCCAGAAACTCATGATCGAGAGATAATTCCAGCTTATCCTATAGAACAGAGAGTGTTACAAGTTGAGGAAATCCCTTAGTTGGATATCTTCTACAGTCTTAGTCATAATATTGTAGTCAAGAGAAGAAAAAGGAGAAGAATTGATGAGACAGACTCAAATCTTATGAATGAATCAGTAGACGTTTTATGGAAGGATCCTCTAGCTAATACTACTAAAAATTTAACCAAAATATCACAGTTTGCAGGGGAATATGTTACTACCACTGTTGATAAAGCTATTGAGGTTAAAATTTTATTGAAGCAGAAAGAAGATAGAATACAAGAATGAGAGAGACTGTGAGATCAAGAAAAGTATAACTCCAACGAGCAAATGAAATTGAAGATATCCCAATTTCAAAAAGATTTTGAGAGTATTAATTTGTAGCATCAAGCAGAAATCACTGAGAAGAAAACACAACTGGAAGAAGAAATGACCAGATTACAAAGCCATCCACAGTTATAGCAATTTATAAAGGAAGAATTCGATGTAAATGCTAAGTTAAAGCAACAACAAGAAGTATTTTTCCAACAAGCTTCTATTACTGGCTCTTATTGTGACTCAAGTGAACTATTAATCCAGCAAGTAGCTATCTAGAAATTTTAATGTCAGAAGATCGAGAAGAAAAACAATGTACACATTCAATAGAAAGCATCAGACTCAGGCAAGGAAGCTAATCTACCCCAGGTAGATAAGTTTCACAAGGAAATCTTATTCAAATATTGGGAAGCACAGATAAAGCAGGGAGAGGAAGCAACAACAAAAGCATTCAAGTTGGCAAAGGAAATTATTGAATCTGTGTGTGAAAATCTTGTGAAAGCAGAACTTATCAAAGAGTGCAAGTCTAAAGTGCTCTCAGAAGTAAAATAGCTGGAAACACAGTGGAAACAAAATGCAGAAATGCAGGATGAAACAATTAAAAAAGTAAATAAGTTTGATCAAACCTTATCATCAATATCAGATCCTGCAATCTAAAACAGATTCGACGAGAAGATCGCAACCAACACTCTCAAATGCTATATTCAAAGGATAGGTCAAATCACAGATTTCACAGCTAGCTCAGCTCAAGTCCATGCTAGATATTTGTCAACTTCGGGGGGAAATCCAAAAGAAATATCGGAACTCTTAAGTCATATTGTTACTTTATTTTCCTAGATTGTAGTTAAATTTATTCTTAGGAGGATGGTTGTTTGAAACCTCCTCTATTTTATTGTAATAATATATTTTAGAACATAGTTAGTTTAGTATTTAAACCCCTCTCTTGCATTTATAGAAGGGTCCAAAAATTTGTCAAAAACATTTGCAAATAATGCACTATTGTAATTTTGTGAATGCTTTGATGAATTAATGGAACACAATCTGTTATCTTTTGACAATTAAAGTTGTTAAACAAATTTTGCACTACTGTACTCTTTAAATTGCTTGAAAGTGAAGAGGAGCAGATCAATTATTGTCAGTTTACATGAGTAAAACTTCGTACATATGGTACTTCTATTCACTTGTATTAAGTCTTGCTTTATAGATTGACAGCCATCTTTTTATTTCATTATATATTTGCAATGTTATTATAGATGAATGTTATGCACTTCTATTCTAATATTTATCTGTGATTTCTTATTGAATATATAATCACACATATGAATGCGATATATTTTTCACAATTCTCATAATCAAACTATTTTGTTAGAAGAATCACTTACATAATTTTCATCTCTTTCAACTATTAAATATTACTAATAGTTGAAGGATATCTCTTTAGATCGCCTAGGTGTCAGAAAACAACTACTAGTGATTAGACCATGAGCTGGAAATTTATTTTTACCATACTCTACCTCGTAGCCGCATGCATGCCAAGTTATGCATGTGGTTGGAAAGCTCAAGATGCATGCACAAGCCTTCCTTCGTGCGGTTGCAGCTGAAATTTCCTAGTTCAAAGGGTGCAACTAGAAACCATGATCCATATTTTCAAGATCAGTTCCATACCATCTACCCAACACTCTCTAAAATGACCTTAATCACCTACAGGATTCATTACTCGCTATTCTTGACTCAATTCCTACTAAAAATTATCAAATATATGAAAATCATTCAGACAAACACTTTGTGGTCAAGGTAACTATAGGCCATAAATGCATAGTTTCATCATAAAATCACCAAGAAGGATTGTTTCCCTCTCTTACTAGCTAAAAAATCACAAATTAGCCTATGCATTCATATAAAGTAGCGAATAACTCAAAAAACCATGGAATGGATTCATAACAAGAGGACATCATAAAATAGGAAATATACCATGCATATAAACAACACTTAACCAGAATATAAACATGACAAACCAGTCATGAAATCATACATAAAATCAGGACTTGTGCTCATTATTATTAATAAGAATAAATACATAATCATATATTCAAATGCCAACCAATTTAAGTAATTCCACGTACCACCCGACCATAGATTGGGTTGAACCAAATCTTTCTTTCATCCAATGACCCTTGTGCCATATTCAAAACATGAATTTGGGATCTCATGTGATAAACCAAAACAAAAACCAACTAGGGAATCCAAAGGATAAACCACCTCAACCCTCAACCATAGTGATTTCACCTAAACTGGTCCAAAATTCACCAAACCAACACAAGCTTTGGTGCCTCAAAGTTTCCTCACCATACCCAGAGGAATTTTCCTATCTCCACCCACATGTCAAGGACTTCTCGGAGAAAACCATATCCACCCCCAACCATTAGGGGAATTTTGAGGTCTAAAATGGGCCTCCTAATAAATATGTACAACAAAAACAAAATTTATAATAACCAATAGGATTCAAGATGATGATTTCAACCATGGGGGATGATTCACCATTTTTTAAGAAAAATGGTAAAAAGATTAAAAAATAATAAAATAATAAAACTTCTTTTTCAACTCATATTTTCAATTTATCTCCCAAATTTTTTACTCAAATTTCGAGTGTGATTACTTGTTCGATGAAAAATTTAATTCCTCATCCAAGGAGTACCCATGTTGCATACTTTTGATGGACCCTTTTACATGAAAAATGAGAAATACATGAAACGACATGATTGCAATCACGTTTTTCATGTATTTCTCATTTTGTGTGTAGCAGGATCCATCGAAAGTATGCAACATGGGTACTCCTTGGATGAGGAATTAAATTTTGCATCCAACGAGTACTCCCGCTCAAAATTTAAGTAAAAACTTTGGGAGATAAGTTGAAAATACAAGTTGAAAAAGTAGTTTTTCCTTTTGTCCCTCTAAAATTTGATGACGTAATAAAATCCTATTTATTATTTCCACTATTAGTTTATAATTTCCTTATGAGGCCCATTTTAGACCTCAAAATTCCCATAATGCTTGGGATTTTCCTAAGACCACCTCTCCTGGATCTGAAATCTTCCGACAACCCAAATCTCAACCAAGAATGAATCCCATCATACCATGGCTATCCAGGAAATCGAAAGGAAAAGCTGAAATCATTTTCAATCTGGAAAATCCCATGCCAATGATAAAAAAATAACATGTAAACCATATGCATGCACCATGCATTCGAATCCAAACAAGGAAATCACACATGCAAATTCTTGTTGTAGATGCTCTTCCAATCATCTTCTTGTGCTCCCTTGCTTTCCTTTTCTTGTCCTTTTCTTGTTTGTTTTCCTTTGCTTGTCCCAAAAACTGTCAAAAGCTAGAACTCACCAAAACTCTCAATTTTTTCTCAGGTGCCTTTTATTATTGATGTTTGATGTCTCTTCCTTTCCTTTTCCTTTTTATTCCATTTTCCTTTATTTTCTCTCTAATTTCCCTTACATTCTTATTCTTGTCTCTTCATCTTCCTTTAATACTATTTTCCTTTATTCTTTTAATTAATTGTCATCTAATGTCTTTTGCCTTTTTCCAATGCCAATTTCAATTTCCATAGGTATTAATTAACCACAAGTGATAGACACTTTAATGTTTTTCCCTACATTCAGCTTATAATACGTGTCCCATGACCTTGGTCTTATTTTTTCCTTTATAATTTCCTTCCAATTACAAGGAAAACCAACCCCTTGTTGTTACAGAAAAAATAAAGGGATGTGTTCCCTGATATAGGAGAATCCATAACTCAATGTTTATTGAATATTCCTATTATTGGGAACCAGATCCACTTTTTGAGAGATTTTGGAGGGGAAACATAAGTCCTTTCAATTAGGATTCTTCCTCAACAGTTTATATAAGTACCAATTCGAATTAGCCTCTAGATGCATGCATTTCTTAGTCTTCTTATGAAGAAAACTTATTATTTAGCAGCTCTACTTTCATTTCTAGTAGAGATATACTTGATTGACTCTAATAATGAAGTTTTGTGTCATTTTTAGCTTCTAAGGCTTGGTTTCCTTCATAGGAATCTGGGTATCCTTGGTCTTGGCCACCCTAGGAACCTTAGAGCCCTATTGTACAATTTCTTTATCTTCTTTGAATGTTTTGTTCACTTGCATTTCCTATTACTGCACTTAATATTCATGCTTCATTTTATATAGGTTATTTTAGTTAAATGATTTAAATAAGTTGTTTTTCAATTCATTTACACAACTAAAAGTCATATTCATCATTAATCTACTTGGATTGGTTTACTAGTTCACAATTTTGGAATTTATGTACGTATCCTGTAGAAAAATAGTAATAATTTTTTGTTGAATATTAGCACGTGTTAATGAGCTTCTTTCAAGTTAATTCCACTTTCATTGAAGCATAAATTATTCAAATTAATAACAAAATCTACCCCATAGCATTTTCACTTGATTAGCTTAGATATTTGGGTACTTAGATCAACTTACTAGCTCATTGTTCTAAAATTTTTGGTTTTTAGAGTAGAAATATCATGCTAATTTTTATCACATGTTAACAAGGGTATTTTTGAGTGATTCCACTTGTATTGGAGTCCTAGTACATCATACTTAATTACTTAATTTACTCCAACTCATTTACATTCGATTTTCTTGGTAATTTGGTGAGATAACTTGGAGGACATACGAGCTAGCAATCCTATAACAACTTGTAATAGCTTGTTATTGAGCTCTTATTCACTCCAAACTCATGGTCGAAGTATATTTATAGCTTATGAATACTTTGAGGCCACCTTTTTTGAGCTGAGGATTGGTTAGGTCACTATTTATCTCTTACACTGCTTGCTTCTTTAATGTTGATTTATGAAATTAGTTTATATTTCCTTTCCATAATCTACTTTAAGAAAAGTTTGATTTCCTTATTGCAAGAGTAATCTAGGACTTTATTTTCCTAAAAAATATAATAGGTTCTATTTAATTCCATTTCATTTCCAGCAAGATAGATTATGTTTTCTTGGTTTGTCATTGTGCTTTACAATTTTAGAAATAGAATATATTTCCTCTCTGTCATTTACTTTCCAACAAAAATGGAATAGGTTTTCTTATTTTTATTTACCTTTTGAAACTTAGGATTGGCGGCTTACCTAGAAATTTGCTCATTTGAAGTTGTTTCAATGTCTTCTTTCAATTGCATCAATGTGATTCATATTGGGAAGAGGAAGGTGTTTATTGCACATGCAGTTTCGACCCCTCTTAAGTTTGTACAAACCCCGGATTGATAATTTAAGTTGGTAGCATTGGGAGTTGCAACATTCCTGTCGAAATATTGGGGCTCATTAGCAATATATACAAACCAAGGGGTTTTAGTGGATACTACAAAAATATATTCATCATGAAAATTATCTACCACAAGAATATCAATATTATCATTTTGCATCTTGGAAAGGAAAACCAAGTCAGGAAATCAACGACTCAGTTTTCCTTTCCTTTCCTATCCACAATGGTGATATTGAATTCTTGTAATAATAAAATCCATATAGTCATATTTCCATTAGTAATTGGTTTATTAATTAAATACCTAATAGAATAATGATATGTATGAATAAAAGTCTCATAACCAGCGATGTAATGTCTAAACTTATTAATGTCATGAACAACAACTAAAAACTCATTTTCAATAATTGTATAATTTAACTATGCAAGAGTCAAATTTTTACTTGTATAATAAATAGCATAAGGAGTCAAGTATTTTTGTCCCAATACAACTCCAAAATTTGTATCTGAATCATCATTTGAGATATGGAATGGGAGAGACCAATTTTTTCCTCTTAGAATTGGTGCTTTAGAAATGTTTTGTTTCAATGATTCAAATGCATTTTGGCAATCATAATTCCAAACAAAATCACAATATTTTGTAAGAAATTTAAAAAGTGGTGAAGCTATTTTTGTGAATTTTTCTATGAATATTTTATAATAACCTGTAAAACCAAGAAAAATTATAACATCTCTTTGACATGTTGGTACTGATATTTTAGAAATGATTTCAACCTTAGTTGTGTCCACCTTAATCCCAACACCCGAAATATGATGTCCCAAAATAATTCCTTCGTTAAACATCACAAAGTGTTTTTCATGATTTAATGAAAGATTTTATTCTTTGCATCTAATGAGAAATTTTTCTAATTTTTCCATAGCTTATTCAAAAAAAATTCCATTGACAATAAAATCATCCATGTAAACCTATATACAATCATGGATCAAGTCAGAAAAGATACCTAAAACTAATCTTTGGAATGTAGCAGGTGCATTACATAAACCAAAAGGAAGTACCCTATAAGCATACGCACCCTATAAGCATGATGTAAAATTTATTTTTCCTTGATCTCCTGGTGCCAGTTGAATTTGGTTATAGCCATTTAAACCATCAAGAAATGAAAAATATTACTTCCCTGCTAAAGTATCTAATACTTTATTAATAAAAGGTAGTGGGAAATGATCTTTTAAAGTAGCTTTTTTGTTGTTGTTTATAATTTGTTGTCAAACCTAGAGACAGCCTTGAGTTGTGAAAGACCAGTGCCTAGGACATCTTATATAACAAGGAGCATATGATATAACATGGAAAGTTATCAGGAAAAGGCTCTCGTGCTATCTCATGTAAACATGAACGTTTAATTTGGATGGAACCAGAATACTCAAAACATCAACACAAAGAAAGCAATACTGTAGAGGCAAAGCGCAGATTCCTAATATAAATGTATCAGAAAATTCAAAGACTGCTTTCTGTAAGGAGGGATGGATTCTAAGATACTTCACAGAGATGAATAATCAGAAGGTATTTACTATTTATGAAATATAGAGAGAATACTAGCTGTCACCGAGATGAAATCCAGAAACGGATATCAACATGTAATGGGCTTATAATAACAAGAATCCACACATGACAATAGCTTTAAAGATAGAATTCCATAACAGTTAATATAGAAGAAGTACGGTTGAAGTGAAAAATGAAACAACATATCATGCCTGAGCCATATTTAAAGTGCAAGACAAGTTTTAGCATGTGTATCAGCTATGATAAATTCATACCATGACAAGTGAGCTACTCGCATTCCAGAACATGATACAAGAGAAATGGATGTAAACGAAATGAACAATTGAGCTATAACACATAAGGGAGAGTTACAGACTGTAAAGCATAAAGACCAGAATCCTCATTAAATATCAAACTTCTCATCACTGAGACCCAACGGGCTCTTTGCATTTATATCAAAATTTCAACAAGATGCATACATAATTCTTTCACGGCGTATTCTTCTGAAAATCTGAAACCCTTTTTCCTATTGGGTTGCTGCTTATATAGAACCTTCAGAAACATGAGCGGGGAGATATCCTTAGGAAAAATATCTTCCTCGCGTGCTAGTAATCATTTTGAATTCTTAATCAAAAGTAACCAAAATTCATGATGAGGGATGGAGCATCTCATCATTTACAATTAGGCTCATGGCCGTTTCAAAACAAAATATTTAAAACTGTCTTTAAAAAAAAGTAAAATGCAGGAGTATAATGTGAATTCCACTCGAAATTTGAAAGTAACAAAGTAAAATAAAAGTAAAGGCCACTAGGGCCGAATCATGAGTTAACCATGTTCATTGGTGCGACGGAGTTGATGCGGTTGCTGACACAGGTGGCGGGACATTTGCTGATGAGTTGGCTAACAGGCTGGCATATTTGGTGCACCTTTGCTGACTGTCTGCTGCAGGTTCAGGAATTGACGCAAAACCTTCCACTCTGATACAGGCTTCAGTGAGATCATCAAAATTTGCATCAGCAAGAATTTTTTGCTTCACCAGGTGCAGGAGGGAAACTTCCTGGTGGAGAGCTGAAACTATAGTCTCAGGTTTCAGCCGAGTGGTTTTGTCTGAAAGTACATCAGTTCATTTCATCTCCTCCCTGAGACGTGCCTCATAAGCTGGTAACGGTTGTAATACGGCGGGGGTAGGACCCCAACATGATGGAAGCCCGACAATTGTGATCTCAGCCCAAATCATTTCAAACCATTCTAAATTGACCATCGTGTTCTCCAAGGTACGCGAAGCTATACTGCGAGCAGACTCCTTCTTAATTATTTTTTGACATTCTGCGGCTTCCTTGAACCTACTTGTTATACCCTGTTTCGCCACGTCTTCAAGTCTCAACCCTTTCAGGAAAGAGATATAACTCTTTGCATTTTGAACCCTGCTAGATGCATCAGTATTCCCCTCATGTAACTTTCTTTTGAGATATAGCATGGACGACTTTACCTCCTCAATGATGTTTAAAAATGCCCAATGCCCTTTCACCTCTGTGATGATCTTTGCCTAGGTTAATCATTTGGCTTCCATGAGGGTGATATTACCTTTCAAGCGACTATTGAGTTCATTGATGGTTTTTTCCTGCTCTGCATTCTCCTTCTTCCCTTGCTCGATTTCCTTCCGCATGGCCTCGATTCTCTTGGAGTTCTAAGCCAAAAGAGCTTCCAACTCACTGATTCTTTGTCTCGTTGTAGAGACTTGTTTCTCCAATGCATCATTTGTGGCCAATGATGTAGTCAACTATTCAGACAGTGAACTAGTCTCTGGTGGGACTGGTGGTGGTGGACACATATGTGTATCCCAATTTGTCTGTAATGCATTGAGTCTGCCTTGAAGAACAACCATCTCTTCTGAGATCTTTTCTTTTTCCTCTTTCTCTTTTGCTAGAGAATCAACCAATTCTGCTCTATCTTTTTCAGCCCGGGCCAACTCGGCTATTTGTACATGATGAGAGGTTGGTATATTAATTTTACCTTTCAAGGATGCAACTTCCTTCTGCAATTGCTCGATGAGGTGACACTGTGGGTTGGCTTCACCTGTCTCTTTTCCTTTAATCACATCCTGGAGAGAGTGTATTTGATTCATGAGGGCACGGGAGTTTACCTTTTCCTTTCTAAAATTCTCTATCACTTGGGCATGCTTGTTCTGCAACTTCTTCAAAGTGATCGAAAGACGCATCACTTCATCCTTTAGCATATCACCAAAAACCTGGAATATGTTGCATCTATCAATTTCCGGCACTTTTTACATGTTGACTGCAAACTCTAATGCTTTGTAGCTGGTAGTACCGACATCTGGGTCTAGAACGGCCTCAGCCATGGCTATTACTATATGTTTGTGTCCAGGTTCATTGAGGATGAAATTCTGGTGTGGTATTTCTCAACAAATCCTTCTAGTTCAACCCGGTACTTATCTCTAATTGCTCTAGCTTTCAAACTCCTTTCGGTTGCCATCTGGGAAGTGTCGACTGTGATAGCTTATGAGACCTCTGAGAAATCAGAATATGTAACACTATCCCATAACACTTTGATTCCTGTCTTGCTCTTGTTGGGTCTTCTATATGATATTTCCTGTTCGAGCAACTGTTCTTCCCCAATAACTTCTGCTTCACTGGTCACTATTTTCTGCATTTTATGGGGGGGAGAACGTGCTCCTGATGTACCTACCTCCTCCGCTTCTTGACCTTTACCAGCTTCTCTTGTTGAAGCTGCATCTGCCTTTTCCCCTGTCGCAGATGAATCGGTCTCCATCTGCGAAAGAAAAGGCCAATTTTCAAGATTAGCCCGCCATTCTATGAAAGGTCTCGTTTCATGCATATATGGGGTTGATTTGTTCCTTCTCCTTCTGTTAGAGATGATGCCCCTCGGATTGTAGGGCCAAACTTTCCGTTGTCTCAAATCCATGACTTGAAGCATCTTTTCCATGATAGGGAGGGTGTGCCTTGAATTAACAACAAAAGGGCCAATGGTAATGGGAAGTCTCAGGATAAACCCCTTTTTTGTAGGGAGGAAGTGGAGTTAGTCAGATTTCAGGGTCTTCCGAATGTATTCCAAAGCATAAATCCGCTGGGCAGGAAACACGAGCAACTGGTAGGGGGGAACTTCGGCTCCATAAACTCAGATTTCGGTGTAGTTGTCAAACAGGTGCCAATCCCCGGTACTTTGGGCTTCACTATACAGTAACCATCTCTTCATCTCAAGAAAAACCCTAGGTGAAGGAGAGTCGTGGATGATAGTGTAGGAAATATACATGAACTCGTTTAGAAACCTTGAATAGCCCACCCCGTTTGGTAACTAATGCGTTGCAAAGCTCCAGTCGAAAATTAGTCTAGGTTGAGAATTTACCTTGTACACCTTGTCTAAACCCAAACCCTCAAATTTATCAGCATGTTGAAAGAGGCAGAGGTAAAAAACCATAGATAAAAAGTAGAAGCGACCAGTGTCTGAGAGTTCCTGGAACTGGGTCTGAATGGTGGAGGCCAGGAAACCAGGGATGTCCAGAACAACCCCAGTTTGAGACATTAACCATAAGAAAGCAACACATCCCTTGGAGGTTTTCCCCAAACCATCCACACCTAATAAACCTGCGATGCGAGAAAGGATGGGATGTACTTCTTCTTTGAACATAATCACGGGGAAAGACTCTGCGGAAGGAAGGGCTGTGGTCTGATCGTCGATTATGGAGGTGATGAAATCGCCTTGTCGTTTCCATGGAAATTTTGCAAACTGAGGGGTCATAGTAATTTCACTAAAACTGATGTAGTTTTCACTGGTGGGAAAACGAAGGGCCTTTCTGATAATATCAGGGGAAAGAGTGAATATCATGTTCCCTTGGGTTGAGAGGAACATGCCCTGACGTTCGTCATAGGCGTCCTTGAGCCAAAAAACAAATTTGACCACCGTATAAACTAGAGGGGTAATTTGATGATACAGACCCGATAGAACCACTCGATACCTATCTCTATTTTCAACATGTCTCCTAAAAAGTTTAGGTTTGATACTGCTGATGGGAAATGGATATTGCGGGTCACATATGTCGGCTTGTAGGTATAAGAAAGGTTCAAACCCTCGAGGATTTCTGGTTTCATGGACTTGAGGAGTCTCTGGTTCTGACTTCTTAGTGGTGACCTTTCCCATGACTAATATGAAAAATTTAAAAACAAATGGAAACTAGAGGGAAAATGAGGGATGGAATACCTGTGCAGTAGGAAATTTGCTCGGGAAAGCGACGCGGGGGTACTGACAGTGACTGGATGGACCTGGTACTAGGCTCCCACTTTAGTTTATACCGTAGTCGAAAACCTGAAAATTTTACTGCAGTAAAAGACGGAGGACTGTTATATAGAATTGAGGGCTCTTGGGAAAAGGCGGAATGGTGAAGCAAGTGGGGTAAGTGTCGTAAGGACACTGATAGTGAGACACACGGCATGTAGAAATTGGGTGTTAGAGTCCAGGTAGGTAAACGCCGCGTGTCGGGTTGAACACTGGTACGGGCATCACTACCAAATATCCTAAGAAATTTACCTTACCTTTTCGTCACGGAGACAGCTCTGCCTTGGAACATAACCCTCATGGAACACGAAGTGCATAGTGTGACAGCTTTAAGCCCCATACTTTATTCCCCGCATACTCTCGCCTCGTGTCGACCCTCTTGACACGTCATCGAATTTCTGTGGGGGTAAGGCTCCGCCTTACTCCTCCGCTTCGTGACCCCCCTGGAATTGCACCTGCGAAATCCCTTGCCAGCGTGCGTAAAGTGAGTGTGGGCCCCATTTTGTATTCTTTCCCGTAGTGCCTTTTAATATTTCGCTCGGCTAATGTTCAAGATCCTTATGTATTTCTGCTCCATTATAGAAATTCACTTATCCATTATGCACGTGACTTAGCTTAGCGTTATTTCTACTTAGCCAGCTTCAAACATTTACCATGAGTAATGTTATTGGGTGCTTTGTTCCACATGACTTCAAATTAAAATTTTAAGGGTGAACCATATAATCAACATTGGCTCCACCTGGGGACGCCACGTTCATCCTTGCGCGTGTCGAGACTCTCGCAGACCACTTGTTAACCCTTCATGCAGACACCACTCCTCTACACTTTTTCTTTTTCTCTTCATGATTCTTCACGACAAGCATCATTAAAACAAAGATAAAAGCAGATAACTAGTGTACAGTATAATACATCAGGCTCTCTTGGCCTGGATCAGAACTGGAAGTAAGGTTTGAGGAACTGACCATTTACAGGGGCGTCCAGCGAGTCTCCTTGTAAATTTTCCAACTTGAATGTGTTGTTACCCCCTTGCTCCACAATTTTGAAGGGGCCGAACCATAAGGGGTAAAATTTACCATGCTTCCCCTTATCTGCTCTTCGAATATCCCATCTGAGCACTAAATCCCGAACCTGCATATTCATGTATTTAGCGTGCTAGTCAATTAGATCTTTCATCTTATCCTTGTATTCGGTTAGCCTCTGATTCACCTGGTTTCGTGTTTCTTCCAACTCTACCAGCTGATTGATTCTCCTGGTTACATCATCAGGTTCTTCTTGAATTTCCTGCATGAATCTGGCTACTGGTAAATCTAACTGTATGGGGAAGACTGCTGCTCTCCAATATACCAATTCATATGGGGACTTCCCCGTTGATCTCTTGTTGGTGATCCTGTTGGCCCATAAAGCAAATTTCAGCTGAGAGTCCCAATTTTTCTGATTTTTGTTGATAGCTTTCTTCAATTCTCTCACCAGGGTCTTATTAGAAGACTCTGCTAGGCCATTTCCTTGTGGGTAATAGGCTTTGGAGTGAACCAATGCAATGTTATACTGCTGACAGAAGTTGAAAAACTTTGCAGATTTAAGGGCCTGGGAATTATCAGTCACTATCTTGGCAGGGTAGCCAAATCTGGATATAATATTTTCTTCCATAAACTTCATCACCATGGTATCTGTTGCATTCCTCACAGGTATAGCCTCCACCCATTTTGTAAAATAATCTATAGCAGTTAATATCCACTTGTGCTGAACACTTGACATAGGATGAATCTCATCAATAAAGTCAATCCCCCATTGCTGGAAAGGTTCGTCCACATGTACAGGGATCATGGGTAGGGGTGCCAAATTTTGTCTCTCCGTAAAGTTTTGGCATTTTTCACAAGCTCTGACCCGAGTAAACACATCTCCAAAGAGTTTGGGCCAGTAGAAACCAGCCTTTAGAATTTTGTGAGCGGTAGCTCTCCAACTGTAATGATCCCCACAGATACCTTCATGAAATTCAGCCATTATATTTTCTACCTCATCTTCTGTGAGACACAGGAGTAGGATACCTGAAGGATCTCGCCAGTATAGCTGACCATTGGCAACAAAAAAATTCCGTGATTTCAACCTTAGTGCTCTGTATTTAGCTTTGTCACAGCTAGGAGGGCATCTGAGAGTTAGAAGATATTCCACAATCTCCTTATACCACGGGCTGATGAGATACTTCATATGAGTCTTTCGAGTAGCTGTCTCTATCCCTCGTTGTTCCTCCATCTTCTCAAACTCCTCATTAGCTAGCATAGACAGATTTATACCCAGAGCCTGACAGTTAGATTCCGATATGATTTTGGTTAATCCTTGTCCTTTAATCAGTTTGGTAGGGCGAATATCCAGCTCATATTCTTGTATTTTGGAAATCCATTTCTCCCTTTTTCCTTCCCTATCTCCTTGGATAAGGATGTCCTTCATGGCTGCTGTGGGCACAAATGCAGTGATGTGTGATTGCAGGACATACATTCAGAATGATTTGAGAGACTTCAATAGAGAATAAGCCTGCTTTTCTAATATGTTATATTTCAATTCTGCATCACGGAGCACTTGGCTGAAGAAAGCGATGGGCTGCTCATACCCCTCCTCATTTTTCTGCAATAAAACTCCTGCCACTGTATGAGGTGATGCAAATGAAAAAATCATGAAGGGTTTGGCATAGTCTGGTCTAGCTAGCACTGGGGCTTCTGAAAAGGCATTTTTTATTCTGGAAAAGGCCTCTTGTGATTCCTGGGACCATTTTACCTCATTATTCTTCTTAAGCATGTCGGTTATATGCCTGACTATCTCTGCATAGTTAGGGTAAACCTTCTCAGAAAGTTAATGCGCCCAAGGAACACTTGCACCTCCTTTTTATTTCTGGGGAGAGAAATGCCATTTATGAATTCAACTCTCTTCGGATCAATTTTTACCCCATATTTGGTCACAATATGTCCCAACAGCTTACCCTATTCCAATGCAAACAATGACTTCTGTGGGTTGAGAGAGAGACCATACCTTCTGCACTTCTCAAAATTTCTATGAAAATGTTGAATGTGCTCTGCATCATCCTTTGAAAACACAGTGATATCATTGAGATAGACCACCACAAACTTATCTTGCTCCCCAACAAAGGTAACGTCCATGGCCCTTTGGAAAGTGGCCCCTACATTAATCAACCCGAAAGGCATCCTGGCATACATGAAGGCAGTCTTCTTTTGATCTTCTGGAAGTACAACCACTTGATTATAACCAGAGAAACCATCCTCATCGACATCCGTGAGGCTCCCACCACTTTCTGCAGAATATGATCCATCTTGGGCAGTGGGTAATTATCGTTTAAGGATGTTCGATTCAGATTTCGGAAGTCAACACACAACCTTATTTCTCCATTCTTTTTCCAGAAAGGGACTAATTTTTCCACCCACTCAGAGTACCTCAATGACACAATAATTTTGGCCTTCAATAACTTCTTAATCTCTTTCTCTATGGAGGGGAGCAGGAGAGGGTTAATCTATCTAAGCTTTTGCTTGTGTGGCTTCACATCTCATTTCAAAGGAATTTTATGTTGCATGATGCTGATATCAAAGGTTTTCAGTTCCTGATAAGACCATGCAAACACATATTTATACGACTAAAATAATTTCTGGTAGAGCTCTTTATATTCTTCTGGGACTTTCTTGGACAACTTCACAATTTTGGGGTCAGCATCGGTACCAAGATTCAGGTCTTCTACTTGATTTTATTCTACCACTTCGTTTGGGTGCAGTGGGACATCGTTTTTGTCAAACAACCTTTCTAGAGGCACCAGCCCTCTAGGTATAACGTTTCCCTTCAATTGCAACACTTTATGACCAGCCACTTTTTCCTCCCATTTGTTTTCTAAAAGGTCTTCAGCTTCTTCTTCTTAACAAGAATCTATCTCCATGTTTGAGAATTATTCGATTGTTTCCATAAATCTTTTCACTTGATCTTGATCCTCAAACACCTGCCAATGCTTCATGTTGTCTGGGATTGATGGCTGATAACGCACCTCAATTTCATATCCTAAGAGAGGGTTCTGAGGTGGGCGAAATGTACTAGCAGCCACTGCAAGGGAATCTGCCATCCTATTCTGCTCTCTAGGCATAAATTGAATATTAAATTCCAGGAAAAGAATTTCCACCAGGTCCCATACTTCGTTCCTATAGGCCCTCAGCCTCAGATTTTTGGTTTGGCACTGATTCTTCACTTGTCTTACTACCAGTTCCGAATCTCCCAGAACTTTTAGACTCTGGATGTTCATGCTTCTGGCTGTTTGTAACCCCAACAGAAGTGCTTCATATTCGGCCACATTATTGGTAGCTTCATATTTTAGCTTGAAAGACAACAGAACCCATTTTCTTGTAGGAGAAATCAGTAGTACTCCAACCCCATTACCTTCTCTGGAATTTTCTCCATCAAAGTGAAGCATCCAGACCCCTGCTTCTTGACTCTCTGAGGACTGTTCAGTCTTAATCTGGCAGAATGATGGTTCTTGAGCATAATCTTGGTCTTCCTCTAGAATTAGACATGAGAAATCCCCTTCCTTACTGTACACTGGTGAATTAACTGAGTTGTCAGCCTTAGTAACCATCTTGACAAATCTTGTTTCTCTATATAGCCTCCTTTCCTGGCCTCCAAATACCAGAATAGTAGCATATGTTAAGTCTAGTTTGATTGACCCACTGATTTTGGTTCCCTAGGACCTTGATAGCAACATGCCAAAGCGAGCTGGGATGTCAGCCACCACTATGTCCATCACCACACTTTTGGCTGGGATCTGGGCCAAATTGACTACCAAGTCCTTGATCATACCCAGGCATTTAACTCTTTTGGAATCAAATGAATAGAGATCCTTGTATGGACGGGTGATTTGTAATCCTAGTTGTTCCATGACTAACAAGGGAAATAGATTATGGGAAGCTCCCGAATCTAACATACAATTATGTAATAGCAGGTCATGAATCACTAAAGACACATAAAAAGGAGGAGTAGAGGCATCTAATTCCTCAACATGGGGGCCAAACACAACCATGGCTCTTTCTTCTTGAAGGTTCAGACTATCTGGAATATGAGCTGTTTCTGGAGGGAGCATAAAGGAGGTGACCTAGGACTGATATGCAGGCTGCTTCAACAATTCAGTCAAGGGAATTGGGATTTTGACCTTCTCAAGCTCCTTTTGTAAACTAAAGGTAGAAGAGGACTTTTCTGTTATAATCTCCTTTGACTCTTTGTTTTCAGCCAAGGGTTTGACTTCTTTCGACACAGACTTGGTATTAGGGGGAGTGACTACTTTTGAAGAGGAAGGAATTTGATCATTAGATTGCAAAGATTTGTTTAGAGGCCTCTTACCTTTGTCTGTGACCTTTTGCACTGTTGTCTCCTTCTGAGCAGGTGATTCCTTCTGGGGTGGCTCTTCTTCTTGATCTTGGGTACGAGTTCTTTTCCTAGAAGATCTGAGGACATATCTTCTATTGAACTGTGCTTGCATGAAATCAACAAACTGCTTGCAATAGTCATCGATCTCCGGATCTTCGGTGGCTTTAGCCTTCTCTTCTTCTTGTAATGGAATATCCATTCCATCACTTCCTTGCAAGGGACATTCTACTTCATCACTATTTGAAAAATCAAGATATGTATCCTATTGCTCATAAGCGGTGTCTTCAGTAGAACCATCTACCTAAACTTCCAAGTACATCGGGTGTGGTACCTGATCTGGTTTCTCTTTTCGCTCCCTTTGCATTATCTGTAAGGGTGGTTTTCTGTACTGAGGGTTGTAACCCCTGTTTGGGGCATTCTAGAAATTCTTGGAGGACGAATTCTTGGTCTCGAGTTCAAGTTTGACCAGCTTACTTGAAATATTCTTAATCATTTTGTTCATTTCTTCAATTTTGTTATCATCAGACTCTCTGTCTTGGCTAGAAGTAGATACCTCTTCTTTGCCCCTTCTTCTAGCTTCTTGATCTGATTTTCCCTTTGATTTCCCAGTTGTAGCAAAGTTATACTCCAATTCAAGCGCATCCGTCTGAGCATCATCTAGTGAAGCAGGCTTCCTTTCTCTTAAAGAGAAGCCAAATTCAGAATCAAAGGCTGCCACGAACACCACCTTGGCTGCAGTTTGATAAGGTTTCATTTCGGCCAGAACGCTTGAGTAGAGCTTATTGAACCTCTTGATGAATTTTGGTACTCCCTCATTGTGTTTTTGCTTGATTGCATTAAATTCAGTGAGGCAGTAACCATGGTCTTTCTTCTCCCCCCATTTTTTGAGAAAAGTATCTTCCATCCCTTCCCAAGTAGTGATGGAACGGTCTCCCAGTGTCTTAAACCATTTTCTGGCTTCCCCATCAAGAGATTGGACAAACAACCTTAAGACTACATCTAGATGTTCCACATTAAAGTTCTCTGCAAAAGAGCAGAAGACTTCAAGATGCTTTTGAGCTTCAATCTCATTTTCCCCATTGAAAGGGGGTAAGATCTTCAGATAGTCTTGAGGCATATCATTCAATAATTGAGGTAATGCCAGGGGGGCATACTTGTTCAGCAAGAACTCAGGAACATTGGCCATTGGGGGTGGTGGAGGTAGTGCAAGAGTTTGATGCATAAGAGGAGGAGGAGGTGGAAGTGAAGTGTGAATGACAATGGGAATGTACTGGACAGAGGCTTGGTGTGCTAATGGAAAAGACGGACTATTAATAGCAGGTATTTCGGTGAATTATTTGACCTCTTCAGCCTCAGGAGTGGGATGAAGGGTGTAGCGGGTGGTATCTATTGATTCAGCTTCGTCTTTGACTTGGATATTTCCCAGAGGAGGACTATCTGAGAAATAATTGGTATCTCCCACAGTGGAGTCGGGACGTTGCACTTGGGCTACTTGAGAGGAGGAGGATGGAAAGTCTTCTAAAGAGAATTCAGGGATTTCTGTATGAACTGATTGTCTCTCCCTACAACCTCTCCTATGTAGGATCTTCTCTGGGTTAGACATTGAAGGTGTTTTTGGCTGAGACGTATCTGACCTTAGGTGTGGCTTTCGAGGAGCCAGGACTGCAAGTAAGTTTATCTGATAAATGACTATGGAGTCGCCAAGGTGAGGGATCTACAACTCTAAACTCTTCATGCTCACCTTTCTGAAGAGTGAATAAATATTTTTTCGAGGCCCAGGGATTCAACTTTTCTCAACTTCGTATCCCTGGCAACGGTGCCAAAAAATGT